>CAJQUW010000614.1:0-575627 GCA_907163375.1 Prostheceraeus crozeri | reverse complement strand
GATTTTGGGGGTGAAATGTCATAATCACAAATTTGAGATTTTGAAAAATTTGAAAAATTGGGTATTTTTAAAAACGCCCAAATCGGAGCGAAGCTCCTCTGGCTTTAGCCGATTTATGAATTTAGGTCTTCATAACCTGAAAAAGGGTTCAAATTCATGAATTTATGTCGTTTTTAAAAATACCATTTTTTGAAAAAATGGTACTTTTTGAATGGACTAAATTCATGAATTTAGGTCTTAAAAACCTGAAAAAGGGACTAAATTCATAAATTTATGTCGTTTTTAAAAGTACTAATTTTTTTGATTTTATGGTGTCCTGGAACGGTCTTTTGACCATTACTAATATTTACTCCAAATAAATCCAGGAAAGTTTTCTAATGTTTTTTGTATGTCACCTCCAATATGCTGACAATTTGAGTTTTTATTTTTGTTTAATAAATAGAATAATTTTAATAAATCTAAATTAGCAATTTTTTAATTTATTAAAAATTTTCCGGAATTTGTAGAATTCATTTTAAAAGGTAAATAAATGTTTTCTACCGGATAGAACTTTGTTCTGTAGGCTTAGCCGATCGGACCAAAAGGGTCCCTGAGTTGTTAAGCTAATCATAACAGGACTTAGATGTATTCCAAATCCCCATCTTTAGTTTCTTTCATTTCAATTAAATCATCAACATTGAGGAGAATATTTTTAAGAACTCGTTTTCCTTCATCAACTAATTTTAATTTACCTAATAAAATTATCTACATTCCACACCCCTACAATTCCTCTAAACTCTCTATTATGAACGTTTTTGTTCTTCTAAGCTGCCAACTCTGATTTATTTTTATTTACTCGCTTGGACAATCCAGCTGTCCTCACCCTCCTGCAACACTTCCTGCTGCTGCATTCCTCCTATTATATATAATGGAATTAAATTGGGAGAATCCCGCCATTCTTCTCTAACTCGTAATTGAATATCCTCTATCATTGGTTTACTTATGTAAATACATTTTTTGTTAATCGTAAAGTTTTAGAGGTATTTTTTGTCACAATATTAACGTACTTTTAATTCAACAGTTTTATTATTATTACTTTTCGCTTAGCGACATTTTTTAATAAAAAAATTTTTAAGTTATCAAAAATTTCTAATCATTCTAGTTACGAATAATTTTTAATCTAAGAATTTTTTTTAATCTATTCTAGTTTAATGAAAAATATTAATTAAACATATCCTAGCCATCTTTCCATTAAGAATTTCAATAGAATAATTTTACATCTTCTAGCAATAAACCATAAGCCATCAATGAAGTTGTGGAATCTTATTTTTCAATATTAATTGTTAGGGATCATAAACAACCAGATCCTTGATAATAACTTCAGATTGATAACACACTTCAAATCGAAACAGAAAACAGGATATAAATGTCTCCAATCTCCAGGTCGTTTAATTGTGGGTGTCAAACTCCCAAATTCTATACAAAGATTTCTATAACGCATCAGTATCCTTCCATAAATTGATTATTGGTATCATCGAAGATCTTACAAATAATGGATCAATTGGATATCGGGTTTGATTTAATGAAACTTGTAAACTTCTGAAATTGTATTAATATGAAAAAGATTGAGTTTGTTTCTTATCAAAACTTGGAGAATTAATTTTCTTTGAAATGTTACTAATAAATATCTTGGAGTATTCGCAGTTCTAGTAAAATGAGCCCAGTTAAATCTTGTTCGGAAAAAGTTACATGAAACTGAGCAGTACGCTTTAGAAAATTTACCTGGAATTGGTTGTTGTATAGTATTTAATCTTGTTGCAATAGCTGTTTCACAATCTCTAAAACTAGGAGTAATATGAGTTAATCCACCATTCAAGTCCTATTCAATTTTAAAATAATGCTTTTTTTCTCAGTCTTGCCAAAAAAGATTAATTCATTATTTTGCTGTACGATGAATTATTAATTTAAGATTTTTAATTGATATGATATTTTTATCATAATCTAAATCTAAATATCCGAATAATGGAGACAATTGACCAATTTACTTGTTTTGCTTACTTTTCTTGTTAAATTCACGTCCTTTCCTTTATATACTACTATTTTTTGTTATTTATTTAAATGTTTTTGCAATATTTTTCTACATCTTTCGGCAATTCCAGGGGGGGGGGGGGTGCGGCATCGGTTTTCCAGCGTGAGTTTAAATCATCTATAATAATACCAATGCATTAGTATCAGGAACCAACCTTCGATTTCATACTTTTTATATTATTTTCCACCAATTGTTACAAATCTAAGCATTGTATCAATTACACCTGGAGAATCACTTATTGTTCTCTATATTTTGAGTTGGCAACATCTAAACGCATTTGTAGTAAATAATCTTGGAAAGAAATTATTTCTCTAGTGCAATAATTATCAAGTATCTGGTAATTGGTGTTATAAAATTGGCAAACACTATATAAAGAATATTTCACAGTGTAAAAACGAAATCGGATTCAATATGAATAACTTTGTTGATTATCAACTTCAAAAATTAAAAACTCCTCCAGTGCATTCACTCTAACTGGAAGAATCCGGGATTCATAGCAATTCTTATATAGTCATTCTTTTTTGATTATAAACTAAACACCTGGTGGTTTATCTAATACAAATTTATTTTCAATTAGCGAAGACATTTTTAATAGAAAACATAATTTTTGAACTTTTTTGTATTCTTCTCCTCACACACAGAAAAAATTTTACTAAAAAAATTTACTAAAAAAAATTTTTACTAAAATAATTTTACTAAAAAAATTTTGCTAAATAAATTTCACTAAAATATAATTTTTAGAATTTTGCTAGACCATTACCTCTTATTTCTTCAATTGAACGTTTTATACTGGCTACGCCTGATTTCTTCTTTTTTTAAATGTTGTAACTATACAGACGGAGCTCCGCTCCTCAAGGTTCCCCCCACAGCTAAGTTAGCAATTTTGTTTTTTGTTTTCCCTCTGAAATTTCTTTTAAATTTTTAGTAGTTCTTCAGAATCATTCCTAAGTTTTCGAATAGCTTCTAGTTGTTTTAATTCGTTTTTTTTGAGACGTAGCAGCAGTTGATATTGCACTAGCTGTTACTACCTATAGCAGCTGCTCCTCTTGCAGCAGATGTAATCAAATCTTTATTATTTTTTAATTAAGTTAACGATAACTTCCAATACCAGGAAAAGATATGCCAGCTCCTTCACCGTGTGAACGGCACCTGCGGTGCCTAGGAACTTTTGTGTTCCGACTGTTTCTCTATTATCATGATGATAAACAGGATTCCATACGTGGTTCATGAGCAATTCTTTGATTTGAAGCAAAAATTGTTTAAGATTGTAGTTTATAAATTATAGGCATTTTTTAGGATTAAATTTGAACTTTTGGAAAAAATATTTGCGCTAAGATTTTTACGTTTGTGAATGGTACACAAACTTCGAAGAGTAACTTTATTTAATTGATTGTTGCACTTTATCTATTGCGTATCAAGTAGCGTGTGATGTACTTTAAATTTCTTTTCTATTAACTTGCATTTTCTCCTGATTCATCACTTCAACGCGCGCTTTAAGAGCATTTAACTTAATTTTAAGAACATCTAATTGTCTTTTAACAGAATCTAACTGTTCTTCTATTTTCTTTAAGTTTTCTTGTAAATTTTTCTTTAATTCATTTTCTAAATTGATTTTAAGAGTTTTCATTTTATCAACTCTTTGATTAAGTGAGTTTACTTTCATTTATTATTCTATTCATCTTTTTCATTTGTTGATGTAATTTTAGAACTCAATTCATCAACACTTTATTGGAAAGTAGTTTGTAACTGCTTTAATTTTTTTTTAATTCTTTCGGTAGTTTTTCTATTTCATCTTCGAATTGTTCTTTCAATAATTTGTGTATCCTTGATGTTTATTTTTTAATGACTGCAAGATTTTCATAATTTATAGAAAAGTAATATTAAAATTTTTGATTGTTCTGAAATCTTTTTAAAAAGTTTTGCTATATCTGCTTCTAGCTCTCTATCCTTTTTATCAAGTTTTAATAATTTTTCGTTTAATGATTTGTCATTATAAGTTTTAGAGCAACTAGTAATTCATTCATCAGTGGAACGCAAAACATCGTTTGTTTATATATTTTTCTTTAAATCATTGATTTGTGTATCAACATATTGTTTATTTGTCGAACTCTGTATTTTTAGTTGGCGGAAGAATAGAAAGATGCAATGGACCTAATAAAACGTCTCCAGTTTTTCATGATATAACTTTTCTATCTCCTATTTCTAATTCACGATTATTCGGGATAATATGCAAACCTCCACCATCATTTGGTAACATCATTTTTTAAACAATAAAAAAAATAATTTTTTTATAGAAATTGAGAAAAAAATAAAATTTTTTTCTAATATAAATAAAAAAAAATAATTTTTTTTCTACAATAAAAATAAAAAAAAATGAGATAAAGCAAATTAACAAAATTCTATTCGTCCGCATCACATCCTGTTCTCTTATTCGACAGAGATCAACGGGATTTGAAAATAAATGTTTTGATAATAATAATAATAATAATCCATGATATAGATGTTTCATATTTTTATTTGTATTCAACCGAAATATTTAAAGAACAAACAAAGGTTTACCATCTATAGAAACTAACTATTGTATTTTCCCGGAGATCCATTTTATTAAATTTATGGATATTTGTTAGTAAATATAATGATGTTGGCTTATGTGGAAATAAATAAAGAAAGTATGGTAATAATTATTGGTCAACAACGTTAATGGTTTTATAGAGCCAGTATTACCAATTAGTAATACTGATTGATAGAAACTAAAATAATTAATTATATCAAAATTAAACAATTAGTTAAATAAAAAAAATTAAAATCTTTTTCGAAAGAAAAAAAATCAAGATTATTTTGTTGAAGAACAAAAACCAATAATAACATTCAAATGGAGAGTAAAAAACATAACGAAGAATTATTCATGTCAAGTTTATTATAGGAGACACAATTTATATAAATCAAGAAACATTAGAAGTGCCCCAAAGATATGATGATGATACTATACATAGAGATATATTCAAATTTAAATATTAATTTTGTTACAAATCCTTACAATAAATTGGCTTAGCTCAACAAGGAAAAAATTTATATGTGGAAACAACATCCTAGAAACGTGGACTACACCTTATAACTACTTAACAATGACCATAAATCATAATCATAATAAACCGAACCGAAGGTTCTAGGAGGGCTTTGAGCCCGATCTTAAGACAATCTTATGATAATAATAATAGAATGTAGTAAGTAAAACTCCACTTCTGGATAGCGCAAGATGGCCGCCGTCGCTGACGTCCCCCCCCCTCTGGAACGGCAGAGTGTCGTGGTCGGCCGCCGTGGTGCTTTGGTTCTGACGTCCCCCCTCTGGCCGACCGTCGTATAGCGCGCGGTGATGTGGTGTCTAGGTTGGCGTGGTGTGCCGGCCAGGTTGGGAGGGTGGACTGTCGTAGCTCACCTGAAAAAATCCTAAGTGTCAGAGTGGCTTTGTATGGGTAAAATTTTGAAAATTTTCCAAAGTGTGGAATTTCGACCTGGGACCGTCACCAAAACATTTTTCATCAAATTTCACTGACCCCCCCCCCCCGACAGCAATCTTCTAACTTTGGTTCTAGTGAACGGATTTTGTCTTAAGGCTACTCGTTTGAAAGAGGAGAAAAAACTGCTCGACAACATTTTTTGTTGCGAGTCAATCGGACCAGCCGTTCAAAAGTTAGAGCTGTTACAAGATTTTAGGTCGGAGCTCGCTCACCTGAAAAAATCCTAAGTGTCAGAGTGGCTTTGTATGGGTAAAATTTTGAAAATTTTCCAAAGTGTGGAATTTCGACCTGGGACCGTCACCAAAACATTTTTCATCAAATTTCACTGACCTCCACCCCCTCTGGACAGCTAGCTTCAATCTTGCTTCTAGTGGACGGATTTTGTCGTGCAATAGCTCGTTTGAAAGCTAAGAGTGAGACAAATTCAGTGAAAGAAACGGCTTGTTCATATCTGTCTTCGTTCAAAAGTTAGAGCGGTTACAAGATTTTAGGTCGGAGCTCGCTCACCTGAAAAAATCCTGTGTCAGAGTGGCTTTGTATGGGTAAAATTTTGAAAATTTTCCAAAGTGTGGAATTTCGACCTGGGACCGTCACCAAAACATTTTTCATCAAATTCCTCTGAACGAGGGGGGAGGGGGGTCCGTGAAATTTGGTGAAAAATGTTTTGGTAAAGGTCCCAGGTCGAAATTCGGAAGTTTTAAATTTTTCAAAATTTTCACCACACTGGAGCTCTCACACTTAGGAATTTTTCACTTGTGGCATGTTACATGGACATGTGCTGACGGACCAACTTCCCGTAGTCATATCAGAATGGTTCAGGTGTCATATGATAGAGAATGATGAGACGAATCGTTTGCAACAAACCGCATGTCGCTACGATGAATACTTTCGGAGATAGAGCCATTTTAAGTTTTCTTCCGAGCATATATAAACCCCCGACAACGTAAGTCTGATCACTTCATCGAAAGACGAGGTAAGCGACGGTCGTCGCTCTGAGCTCCCGATATCGGGTGTTTCAAAGGACTCTATCTTTTGAAGTAGGCAAGCTATCTTCTTACTTCAAAGTTTGTATGATAGAGTTTGATAGTGTCTTTACTACTGATAAAATTTTTTAAAAGTAGTATGAGTAGTAAAATGCGGAATTTTTAAAAAATTCTTAATTTTCAGTTTTTCAAAGTTTTAACATGTAGACTAAGGTTTTCAAGTATGCTGAGTTCAAATCTGCTATCAGATTTGAAATTTGACTAAGTCTAAGGCAGCTTTGAGGGGTTAGATCCCAGCTACTGATCACTACCTTTGACTCGGCGTTCCTGTTACCACTTCGGGGCAGTGACAATGATGTCTTCAGCTGTAAAGAGCGGGTATCGGGGAAGATCTCTCACTTCCCTAGTGATCAGTACAAGGCCTTCGGGCTGTCGACGGGATCGAGTGCCACTCACTACACTCAAATCTATCATTCCTGACTAAGTGTAATACTTTAGGAATATGACTGTACTACATGATTCCAAACTTATACAAATTTCATTATCTTACAGTTAACAATAAATCAGGCATGGCAAACGATAAGAATCGTAAATATCACATCAAAATGTGCTCATGTGGGCGAATTAATCGCAGTGCGGACGCCAAGGCGCATGTGAAGAAGGCGGGCACCGGCCACATGATTATCTTGAATAGGGTTGCGTGTGTGAAGTGTAGAGTGCTGAAGGGTGATGAGGATGAGGCGCGTTTCTACAGAGTGCATGCTGACTGTAGTGGTGGTTTAGTGAGTGATTTGAGATTTACGCAGTTGATTGTGGAAGAGAGGGAGCGAATGTTGGCGATCGAGCGAGAGGGTAAGGTTGAGAATGTTGTTGAGAATGATGAGTTGGCGAGAGCGGTTGCGTCGTTGGAGGCTGAGATTGGGCGAAAGAGAGTGCTTGAGAGTGATGATGAGGATGATGTGGATTTAGATAGGGAGCGTGTGAGGAAGCGTGTGAGGAAGCGTGTGAGGAATTTGAGCTCTTCGTCGTCGGAGGTGTCAAACATTGTCATCACCGACCCCCCGAAGAGCTCATCTTCCCCAAAAGTGAAGAGTGGTGGGATTCGTGTGCAGTCAGCGAGGTGGTTGAAGGATGAAGAGAAGAGGCATGTTTCGCAGCAGATGGCGCATGATTTGTTGGTTAATAAGTATGAGAGTTTGAAGAAAGTGAAGGATGAAGTTGTGAAGGAGTTGGATGAGTTGAAAAAGAAGGAACTGAAGTCGAAGGAGGTAGCGGATGAAAATATTAGAATGAGGCGTAGTGTGACTGATTTGAAGAATAAGACGCGAGAGTTGGAAGAGAAGAATGATGAGTGTGAGAAGAGGGCGAGTGCTGCGGAGAGAAGAATGAGAGATGCAGAAGCGAAGTTTGAGGAGATGATGAAGGAGATGAGTGTGTTGAGAGCGAGGAATGTTGAGTTGGAGAGGACTGTGGCTCGGCGGGGTGATGAGAGGCAGGCGTATGAGAAGTTGGAGCGCATGAGGGATGAGTGGGAACGTGTGAATGAGGATCGTTTGTTTGAGTTTCACATCCCTATTCGGGATAATCATTTGGCCGGCGAAGTACTCGTGAATCAAAATCTGGACGAGTCAATAATATGTTATAATGGCCATCCAACGAAAAAAATGTTGCACGCCAGCCTACGAATGCGCGGTCACTTACACAAATTTTCTATTCGGAAGCGCGCGAGACTGCCAAAGGATGGCTAACTTGGTAAGTGAAAAAGTAAATAAGATAGTATATCCTATTCTAATACATATCATTTTCATTGCAGATCTTTGCCCGCCTTCACCACCCCATCACGTCACTCCCGAGAACGAACCATCGGCTCTCTTAAGGGCCACCATGGGGCAAGACATGATAGAACCTCCACGCGGTTTGCCCTGGGCAGTCTTCGGACTGGCGAATACTATCATTAAGTTGAATCTGCTATCAGTCAACTTGAACGTTGCAGTCGCGTTGCTATATAAAGCACTGCCTCTCATTTGAGCATTTCATTGTCAATCATGCATACGCCAGAACAGTCAAGTCAGCTCTCCTCGTGGACCGCAGTTAAGGCCGCGAAATTTATTTGAGGAGTTTGTCAGGCTAGAGGAGCAAGACAGAGTTTTTAATAATCTTGCTCGGATTGGCAATCCGATGACAGCAACTGCTGTCAATCCAACGGAATGGCGCTACATTCCACTTTTTAGTCACGTGCCAATTAGCGTGGAAGTCGACAGTGTACCAAAGAGAGAGTCAAAGACTCTCTAAGTAGAATTGGTAGGGTGTAAGATGACGTTACTCCCGAGAACGAACCATCGGCTCTCTTAAGGGCCACCATTGGGCAAGACATGATAGAACCTCCACGCGGTTTGCCCTGGGCAGTCTTCGGACTGGCGAATACTATCATTAAGTTGAATCTGCTATCAGTCAACTTGAACGTTGCAAATGAAGTTCGGTGTAATACTTCCTTTCGACGGGCGTTTCTGTAAAGGGCGGCGGTGAAACCCGTAGCTATGTATACCGCAAGGGACATTCGGCAATGGTCAATCTTGTTAAACCTCTCTGCGTCATGTTTGCAAGTGATTGCCTCTGTCTCAACGTAGTATGCATTCGCGCCAGGGCGACATTTAGCCAACTGTCGAAGGTTGCCTAAAACTTTCCATTGCATACGTTATGAGAACCATGAGTTCTACCTGTCTCTATCAATGAGACGAATTGATGAATGGAATGAAATGAAATGGGAGGACACTCACGCGCCACACGCAACATAACACACTTCTCTCTTCCGTAGTCTAACAAGCTCTTTACACATGGATCGCAGTCGATTGCTATCCCTGCATCAGAAGTGTAAGCTATTTTAATTTTATTTGACACTATTTCATCTATCATCATCGTCCATATGAAATGTTTTAAGATTTACAAGTTAGACTAAGCGTGCTACTATTTCCAAATGAAAAAGTATACATGGTTAAATCATCCACTTAAGCCCATCCGTAGTCTAACAAGCTCTTTACACATGGATCGCAGTCGATTGCTATCCCTGTATCAGAAGTGTAAGCTATCTTAATTTTATTTGACACTATTTCATCTATCATCATCGCCCATATGAAATGTTTTAAGATTTACAAGTTAGACTAAGCGTGCTACTATTTCCAAATGAAAATGTATACATGGTTAAATCATCCACTGAAGCCCCGTTCAAGTACGTCAGTATGAAAGCAAAGATAATATGAAATAAAAAATTTATTATGGCATGTATTTCAAAAGGTCTTCATCGTCAATATCGTCCCAGAGTCTGGCTTCACATAGATAACAAAAACAGTTCAGTTGCTTTAATCGTTCTTCCACTGCGAGCCTCACTTTGTCAATATACTCCCACTCCTCCATAGTTCGTGGCTGGGAGTTAGGGGTGTACCACTCCCATAATTGGTGGAGGAACTTGGTGCTGGTGATCTCCATCACATCGTCAGTATCGTACTGGAGATACTTCCACCTCACGCCTGTTAAGTCGGGACACTCCTTCTCACATACACTCTCTTCGTTGTCCGCTGGTAATAACACCTTCTCTACCTTCGTTGGAGCGTTTGGTGTTGAGGATGGAGAAGAGAATTTTGTGTTTGGTGTTGTCGGAGGGCTTGTCATGTTGACTGTGAATAATAACTTTGAAATGTTTTCTAATTCTTAAGTATCAACAAGCAACCAATCAGAATGAACAGCCAATGAATGATGAATATGAAAGTATATATGCAAAGTGACATTCGTGTCATTTCACTCTGTCTTTGAGACGCATAAGTGAACTGTTGTCTAGCGAATTCTGTTATTATTTGAGGCGTACAAGTGAATTCCAAATTTGAGACGTATTATTTGAGTGAAGTCTCTATCTTGTTGAAGTATCAAGCTTAAACATAATTTCGTTGAAATGGTAAGTTGAAAATGTCTTCACTCATCTCCCTCAAACGTGTGGCTAATAGCATCTTCCTCAATTTCAGGCATCAACTTCATCACCAACACCCTCCCTTCTCGAGGAAAGTTTAGAGTTGTTGAGTCAAGGTAGGTTGTAACAATACACTGAGACTTGAACAGAGATGAAAGAATGATTTCTCTTTCAGGTGATGTGAGTTCCAGCTCAGGACTCTCGCGACAAGGCAACGAGTGGGAATGTGCCGACTGCGGACATATGTTTACAAGGAAGCACAGTCTCCTTCGACACATCAAACAACGTGTGTGTCAACGCAAAGCGGCGTCAATCTCCGGAGGTGAAGTTGATTCTGACGATGACATCTCCTTTCCTTGCGATTTGTGCCCTCTTTCTTTTGATAGTCACTTTCAGCGATCTTCGCACAGACTTCAACACACGCATGCAAATGATCACTACACCAACGGTACCTCTACCATCTCCCTCATTAATGTTTCACATAATAATTTAGTACGCGACTACTGCATGGAGTCCAATACTCAAATAGTAGATTTTCCTGAGTGGCTCCTTCAAAATTCAAACATTATCGAAGCGCTCTTCAACAATTTAGACAATTTTAGAATGAAGGCGCTCATCTACCTTAAACTAAAATATATTAAGATAGATTTTCAAACGGGTCAAGTGACGGAGAGAATACAGTTTCATGTTCCTTCCTCTTCCGCAACCGAAGTTGTAGACTGCGAGTCTTGGCTAAATTTTCACATTCAATGTTTAAAATCAAATGTAGATAAATTCAATCAACGCGACAGCGCTCTCATTTTTGATGGTGTGGACTCAGCCATATTCAAAATTTCACTATTAGGAAGTCATGCAGCTCGAGGTACATTTAAACTACCAAAAACGTTGTATAATAAGAAAGCTGTCATCAATGTCGATTGTAAATCACAGTGTTTCAAATATGCAGTCCTATCCATCCTTCACTATAATGATATCAACGCGAATCGAAATCATACCTATAGCTATAGACAGTGGGAGGATGAACTAGACTTTGAAGATTGTGATAGTAACAACATGAAAATCAAAGATGTAGAAACGTTCGAAAAACATAATAAGATTAAAATTGTCGTTCACGTGTGGGAGAAGGGGTTGAAGGGTGCCCGCTATAATTCACGTTCAACTTGTTATGAACGTGTAGTCAACCTCTTATTAGTAAAACAAGATGATAGCGAGGAATGGCACTACTGTGGTATTCCCAAAATCTCTCGCTTGTACACTCACTTGGGGCACTCTAAAAGAGGTGAACATTTTGTATGCGACCGCTGCATCCGCTCCTTTTGGAGTAAAGATAAATTTGAAACTCACTATGAATGGTGCAAGCGAGGTAAATTACAAATGGAACGCATGCCCAAAGATAAAATATTTTCACATAGGGATAATGGTGACGAATTAAGTCCCCTGCGTGTCATTTACGCAGACATAGAATGCTACATTGATGATATCATCCACAAGCCAGCAGCCATATCCTGCTATGAAGTATGGCATGACCACTTTAGGAATAGACAAAACAAAATGCATACTTGGCAAGGTGAAGATTGCATTTCAAAATTTCTAGAATTTCTCGATAAAGCTGCTAAATTTCAACAATCATATGATTCCCAATTGCAGCGTAAGTCACTACATATGTCAGATGAAGACAAACAAAAATTTGAAAGTTGCACATCCTGTCCTAAATGTCATAAAACGTTTGATGACGATAAATTAAGAAAGTGCGTGATCATGATCACATCACTGGTAAATTTAGAAACGCACTCTGCTCCAAATGTAACTTTTCACTTAGGTTGAGACGTCGTGCACTACCCGTCATTTTTCATAACTTTAAGGGCTATGACAGTCATATGCTCATAAAAGGAGGGTTGAGCCAGATGAAATCGTGGCAGTTTAATGTAATAGCACAAACGAGAGAAAAATTCATGGCAATGACAGCAAAAGTACCAGTAGATAAAACTAAAGAAAATAAGACAGTCTTCTACGAAATAAAATTTTTAGATTCATTCCAATTCATGTCAGCGTCACTAGCTTCTCTCGTTCGTAATCTCAAGTTTCTTCCCCATAGTCAAACTTTGAAGAAACACTATCCAAACTTAACGGATGAAATAATCACTCGCAAAGGAGTCTTTCCTTATGCGTATTTTAGCTCAATGTCTAAACTAAATGAAACAACCCTTCCTTCCATTGACAAATTCCAAAACGATTTGACGGGTGAAGATTGTCCAGTAGAAGATTATGAACATGCTCAAGAGGCATGGTTAAAATTTGAATGTAAAACGTTTGGCGATTATATGATCGCTTACTTAGAATTAGATGTCATTTTGCTGGCTGATGTCTTTCAGGAATTTCGACGAGTGGCATTAGAAGAAGACAAATTAGATTCTGTCCACTTTGTCAGTCTACCAGCCATGTCCTTTAAATCAGCCTTTAAAATGACTGGTGAGACCATTCATCTCTTACAAGACCCGGAGATGTATAATATATTTGAGCGCGGAATACGCGGTGGTCTCACATTTGTAAATAAACATCATATAAAATCTGAAACAGTAGGTGATGATCATATCCACCTAAAGTACTATGACCAAAATAATTTATATGGCAGTTCACTGTCTAAACCACTACCTCATTCCGAGTTTAGTTGGTTAAATCAAGATGAGCTTGAGTATTACTCCAACCCTTCAAACATACTGAAGATTCCAGATGAAGGTGATTGGGGATATTATTTTGAAGTGGATTTGATTTATCCAAATAGCATTAAAAATAAAACTGCTGATTTCCCACTCGCACCTGAATCTGGTGAAGTGACTGAAGATATGTTTTCACCATTCATGTCACAATTTCATAATAACTTAACAGAGTGTGGACAGCCAAGGTACAAACCATGCCGCAAACTTTTACTCACCCAATATGATAAGAAAAATTATCTCGTACACTTCTGCATACTAAAATTCTATTTAGAAATGGGCATGCTTCTAAAGTCAGTTCACCGCATTATCAAATTTAGACAGAAGGCCTTCCTCAAACCCTACATAGATAGTAACAGTCAAAAACGTGCACTCGCCCAAAATAATTTTGAAAAGGATTTTTATAAATATAAGAATAACAGTCTTTTCGGAAAGACCATGGAGGATGTTAGAAAACGTATGAACTACAAACTAGTCGTTGATGAACAAAAATATCACAAGTTGACCTCATCACCTCTTTTCATTGATAGAGACATCATCGATGAGGATCTTGTAGGTGTTAAAATGATAAAATCAGAAGTTGAGTTGTGCAAACCCATCTATATTGGGCAAGCCGTTTTAGATTATTCCAAGCTTGAAATGTATCAACTCTTCTACAAAATATTAAAACCATGCCCTCTCGTAAAAGAGGTTCGCTTGCTGGGTGGTGATACAGATAGTTTCTTTTTAGGAATTACCACTCAAAAAGATTTAAATTTTAATGAAGTAGCTAAGTCATTAGAAAAATATTTCGACACATCTAACTACAATCCCACTCATCCACTCTATTCCATACAGAATAAAGCCAAACTTGGTTGTTTTAAGGATGAAACAGCAGGAAAGGAAATAGATGAAATGATTCTCCTCCGTCCTAAAATGTATTCCATGAAATTAAAAGAATGTGCAGATAGTATTAAGCGTGCTAAAGGTATATCAAAATCCATTGTTCATAAAATGAAACATCGCTCCTATAAGAAGGCCTATAAAAATAAAAATATAACGTTTGTCAATATGACAATCTTAAAATCTCAAGTTCATACTGTGAAAACGTACACGTTCAAGAAACGAGCACTTTCAGCATGGGAGGATAAGAGGTGTTGGATAGGACATAACACATCTCTTCCACATGGACATCCTGACACAAACATACCACCACCCAAAAGAATAAAACTCACGCTACCACATTCAGGAGATGTATTGACATAATCAACTTTAACTCAGTATTTTGATGTTGCTTTTTGTAGATATACATGGTTGTTTTATGTATCGCATGAGATCGTTTCTTCCTTGTGAATATATGCCTACAGTTAGCTCATTCCCCCTATATCTGTGAAAAGACTTTTTCATATACATATTTTTATTTCAATAAACATATCACAATGACTTCACTTTGTTTTCCGGAACACTAAAGTTACGAGGGATTTAGTATCTTTCACATGGATGCACTCTTGTAAACCATTGGTAATTTTGATAGCAATAGAGAGTATAGTTTGTTTGACGACGGGATGATAGAAAATAGATTCAAACATCTTCTCGACTATTCCATATGAAGCGTCTTTATCATGAATGAAATCACGTAAAATGTATTCTTTTTTCTCACCAACAGAAATAGGTAGAATCAAATCACTTTGAATGTAAAGGTGCTGTTCATGTTTATCAAGTGTCATTGGTGTTTCTATACCAATCGTATGCGCAGCAGCAAACACTGTTTGTAGCATTGAAAAACCAAAGAGTTTTTTCAAATTTTTACTCAATTGACATTGAATGTCATCACCCAGTCTCAGAACAACGCGTTGATTTTCAATTGAAAACGAAATGTGGTGTGTCTTTACATCATATTTACTTTTCATCACATGCTTCAACTTCTGTTGTATATAAGGATTTACTACATGAATGAAGCTTTCAAGTGTATGATATAGACGCGGCATTATATTGATAGCAACTTTAGATTCTTCATAAGACTGGTAAATTTTCTTGATGCGATCGCCATAGATGTCCACCCACCATTCATCATTAACTGAATCAGCTTTAGTGTGATATTCATGAGAAGCATACACCACACCGCTTCCAATAATAGGTGTATAATGTCTTACAAAATGACGCAAGGTTGGAGAGAAATAAACTGTAAGTTTGTCATTATATTTCTGAATAACCAACTTATTTTTGTTCGCCATAATTTTCTCTCCATACTTCTTACCCACAGTCTCATTCCATCGTTTTACTAACTCAATAAGTGATAAAGGTTGAACACCACGCTTTTTCAAAATGATGCGTTCTTCACATTCTACAACATCTTCATCAAATATTTTAAATCTATAATGAAATTTGTTGATTCGATTTGAATAAACTTTTTTAACATTTGCAGTAGCAATTGATGTTAGATGTAGTCCATGACCAAAACCAAGATGTGGATAGAATTCATTATCCAACCTCAGCGTAAGACCTTTAGTAAAAGAATGAAAGCGGAGGAACTGTCTCCACTCCAATGATAGATAGTAAACTCATAAGCTTTCTGATTTTTATTCTTCATGATGGAAGTATTACCACTGTTGAATGCCTTAATAATTTTCTCATTCCCAAATGGTTCATAAGAATCTGATTTTATCTGAATCCATTCATAGTTCCACTTTCCATCTGATGTTAAATTGTATGGGAACTGAAATGCATTATTCATCGTTATTCTATCATGGGTGCGAGGAGTCAATATCATTTCTTCCAAATCATTCACATTCTGAATATTGCTATCATAGCAAATACTAGAAACGCCAACCTCCCATTCACCTTCTAAATGCAGTGGCCGATTTAATTCTACTCGATAGTCTGATGGTTTATTTTTGGGAAATTTATTCATAGAAGCATTACTGGGCAAGTAGATTAGAAACGAGTCCTTATTTTCACTTTCCATATTATTCACATTGGAAAAATATATTAGCATACGTTTGCATTAACTCTTCATTCGGAAATGGAGTGTGATACTTGTCACAGCATCTTTATGAAAAGGAATCAACGCACCAGCATCGTCATAAATGGCAATATCAATTTGTGGGATGTAGTTTGATTTCAGCTTTGTATAATGCACTTTCTTGAAAGTATGCTCAGATAAAATACTGCAGCTTTTTGGCTGGTATGGTATCATTGCTAGCAATGGAGCTTCAACATCTCCCACACGTACATCTTCACCAATATTGGAATATATCTGAAAATAGTTAATACGACGCGATAGCGACATGTCTGCGCTAGCTTTGGTTACAGTACCACTTTTAAAGATATTTTGATCAAAACCCAAAATGTCCATTAGAGTTTTATCCATAATTAGTTCAATACCTTTTCCACTTATAGTGAGAGACAAAGTACCTTCTTTTTCAGAAAATGAAATATGTTGCTCATTAATCACTTCATTTAAATAATCTACAACCAATTTAACCGAAGTAATAATGCGAGGCATCAACACTCTTGTTTCATGTAAGATACCACCTAAAGGCTCTACACACTTTCTGTATAAAGATACGGTCCATTCTGTATCAAATTGATTTGACCTTTCACATGGTAAATGTTGCATATCAGATTTTCCATGAACAGCTGCAGAACGATGTCGTAAGAACTGATGAAAATCTTTTGAACAAACTAATACTAGATCATCATCATTTAATTTGCTTATTGCAATATGATTAGATGATTTGATATAAGTCAATGTTGCCACTTGTTTGCCATCAACTCGAAGGAGATAATTAAATTTCTTCAATAATGTTTCAGGAGTCATGTTTGTCTTTCTTGGCTTAATCACAATCTTCTTCACCAACGTCTTCTCATTTCTTGGAATAAGATCTACATAATAAGCTTCCTCTCGATATATTAACTGTTTATGACCACTTATGTGGTAATTAACGTTAAAATTATCATAGCTTGTTAAGGCGCTAGCGAGGTAACCTAAATCATTTCTTAAACTTGGACTTAAACCAACAATCCAATCTTTCTCAACTACATGATGTACATAATTATAATCATCATTGTGCGGAGTAAATTGGACAATATGTTTACTCGCTTTATTCAAGAAATCATATATAAACTTTTTACATGATAAGAGATCTTTCTTTGGCCACTGTGGAATGTATACTCGGCACCCCTTTTCACATTGATAAGCAGCTGTACGTCTCATATTAATAGTCATCACCTCATGATCAAAAGTATAGATACAGTTGCTATAAACAAGTTGAGTGACACCCACTTCCCAATTTCCATTTAGCTGTTGTACATGATCAATGGGAGTAGAAAAGAGTGCGGCTCGATTACTAGCAAATCTCTTTGTAGCCGCATTGCTAAGCAAAATATGATAAAACGACATTTTTATATTGCTGATCTGCGACTTTGCATAACATCATGAAGACTTGGATTTTGGACTCTCTACAATATATCAGAGTTGATCGTGATGGAAACGTACATTTCAAAAATTCTCATGGTCATACATCAAGAGGTATTACATTAACATGGCGACAATTTGTCAACCTCAATGATATCATGAGGGATTTGGAATATTTTGAAACATTAAGATTCATCTCCTTGGGTGATCAAGTTTGGCTTCAACATTACAGAAATGAAATTCAAATCTACCATTCTCATTCCGCAAACTGTTTCTCATTTCGCAAATACAATTGGGAGAAGTATAGAAGATACATACATCGCTCCATCATGACATTTATTCGTCGTGAGTTCATCGCCCTACTATGCAAATCTTAATCAGACATGACTACCACACATCATGAGTTGGAAATTAGATTCCCTACAACGTATTGAAACGGATCATGATAGAAACGTCTATTTCAAAGATTCAACTGGAAATGTGAGAAGAGAGTTTGCTTTATCTTATCGTCATTTTCAATCTCTACATCATATCATGAAGGACTTGAAATACTTCTATATGAAAAGACATTCACGTATTGGAAATCGCATCTGGCTGCGCGTTAACAATCGGCGAATTCAACTCTATCATTCCCAACTTCATACTAACTTCACATTTCATCAAGGTAGTTGGGAAAAGTATAAAAGGAAGGTGCATCGCTCTATTTACTCATTCTTTCATCATGAAGCGCCATCGCTACACCATCGTCAACATTCTCCGTCGCTTCAGACTCTACACCAAAATCGATCTCACAACATTACACCAACAGCTTCCAAACAGCAAGTATTACCCGGGCCGTCCTCAAATGTTAGTGGTGAAGATGAACAATTCACGGAATCTTCAACTCTTCCCAAATGGGACTGCACAGATTCTCGGCGGCCTTTCTCATTCATCGGCGCAGTCAATGCGCTTAGAGCTACAGAGACTACTACGTCGGATATGGAAGAGGGAGAGGTGTGTGATGTCGAATCTGACTGTGGACAATATGGTGATCTCTACTCAATTGAGTGAAAGTGTTTCATTTTTGAAGATTCGTACCAGCAGTTACAATTTGTGTTATGAACCCGAACTTTTTCCTGCAGCTCTCATTAGTTGTTGGTTACCTGTGCATGTGGCAATCTTTCATAATAGTAAAGTGATCATTACTGGACTAAAATCTCATGTACAAGCAAATGTGATCCTAGACTATCTCATTGAGTATGTACGTACCCAGCGGATTGTAAAATAAAAAACAATTTTTCCAACATGATGTTTTTATTTCAAATCATGATAGAACTTACAAATCATTTTTTCATTAGAGGATGGATTACATGAAAAGTTTTGAATAATAGATGCAAATCGAGATACATGTAAACGTTTTAAGATGAAGTACAGTACAAAAGCACCACACGTTGATGAAAGTGGATGTTGTAGTATGCGTTCATTTCGCTGATATTGACGCGTATGTTTTCTCAACCACTGCTGTGTTGGTATATTTGGAGGTTGAGCAAGAGAGTCAAATAGTTCACCACGTCGGTCTTCTCCAATAAAGATCGCTTTCCAATGCTCACCGCCTAAATTCTGCGAATGAGTGTTTAGCACAATAAAGATGGGATAGTGATTTACTGCAGGTGGTAAGGTATCGAGTGAATAGACATTATCGAAAGCTTTCAACGTCGCTTCGTCTGCATTACGCTGCACTTTAGTCTTAATATCGTCAGCAGTCAACCAACTCATTAACGATTATACTGAAGAATCACGTCACGATACTTTGTAATTTCAATATTTGAATCGAAGACTGCATAAATTAATACATTGATCGTCTCAGGTAGTGTTCTTTTGAACGTCAAATCCAAACGAATATTATGAGGCACGTTCGCTTGACGATAGGGTGCACTAATATCGCTGTCAGCAGTCAAATCAAATGCATAAATAGTATATCCACTCTTAAACTCTTTCATAGTCAGTCCGTTGGTGTCATCCGTATTGTAAAAGCCAAAGACATCCATAAAATCAACATAACTGCGCATAAATTGATCCGAAGCAAAATCTGGTTTGTAGGGTGGACCAGGATGACTCACACCATTTACACGTAAAGTAATTTCACTTAACTGATTGTGTTTAAAATTGAAAGGATTCTTCTTTATATTACCATTAAATGCGTCATTTTCAACCATTGCCACCATGAGGAGCTTCGGTGCTTCCGATGGAAAGAGGCCATCTTTCATGAAACTCTTTTGATCTTTCGGAATTGTAAAGGTGAGAAGCTTTGTATGCTGAACGGGGTAAATGGCATTTTGGCGGTTAAGGCCTTCAGCATGTCCTCTAATGACACTTGGATTCGGTACTACTCGACGAATGTAAAGTGCAATATCTTCCACATGAATTCTAAAATTGTCAACTTTAGCAAATGCATTCAGCGCAAATTCAGGCTTATTCAATGTCAGCTTGAGTCTCATGCTGGTATTACACAGTAAAAACTTTGACTGTCTAAAGAAGTCTAAATTCAGCGGACTATATAGCTGACATACTTTACTATCTTTAATCATAGCAGATCGCTTTACAAAGCCACTGTTTGTTTCAACATCAAATTTTCCTGCTTCATCTCTGTACCATCCCATGGCTTCCATCTGACTTTTTTGTGCTGCTGGATGAAACTGTGATACATGATTGAAATATGATTTATAGGGATAATCGCTTTGACCACCTTCCACCTGCTGCTCTCCAATCGTTAGAGAAACATCGCGAAGTAATGTAGTCAATGGTAAATTGTTCAGTCCAACTTTATGTGCATCGTCAATAGCAGTTCCATCTGCTTGCTGAATTCTAAACCTCAAATCAAGCATCGCATAACTCAAATCTATGTAGTCATCACTACCACCAGGAATAACAAATTCAATGGGGCCAGCATTCTCAGCTGTTCGAGGATGATAATCTACAATACTTGAGCTAAGAATATCTGTCTGTATGGCTTGTTGATCGAACAAACAAAAACCGGAAGTTTTACACTCCATGATTAGAAGTTATAGCAGCGTCGTCGTTTAGCGCCTGATGAATGATTAGAGCCTCTACGACGTTTGCGTGAATGCCTTTTGACTGAAGATTGCACCTTACCAGCTCCGCGATGTTTCCTCCTTCCTTTATTCATTCGTTTAGGTGATTTCTTTCCTTGAGTAACACCAGCAAAGGTCTGCTTCAATGTTTTTAAACCGCGTTCCTTCCCACAATTCAACAAACTGCTCTTAAAACTTCTACCTCTGGAAAGATCACTAGCAACATCACCAGCAAAGCCAACGGCATTACTTAAAACATTTCGTTTTAAAGATCTTCCGACATTGGATATGAGAGGTGCTACAACAGATTTCAGTGCACCAAGTATGCTACCTCCACGTTGGCGGCGAGCGCCGATGTAAATTTGTCCTCCACCACTTACATAGGATGGTCGTGAATAAAATGAGGCAGTTGGATTCATAGCTCAAATCCTAAACATTGTTAGTTACAACTTTGCATGAATCACTGTCGATCACTTAGGTGAAAGATGTCAGCACGACGCATCCAAGAGTTCATACTTGAAGGATAACCAGTCCATTTAACAAGACACCATTCTTCACCTTGCCGTTTTTTACATCGAATGATTTTCTCTACCAAATATGTTTCACTTTCAGTGACTACCTCAATCTCATCGCGGTAAAAGCTACCCTCAATTTCTTCATTATCGTAATCTTTCAACTTGTAGGTGGTCGGAGAGTCTTTTTGATTAATCCTTGATACTGTAAATACCTCCTCTGTCCAATTCGGAAGGTACCCTTTAGCAAAAACACTCTTCACTTTTGAGATACGAACTTTATCACCAATTTTCACATCACTTTTCACATGAGTGCGTTTACGTTGGAATGATTCGCGCACTTTATCTACATTGTCAGCATTTACATCTACTGGTCTGAGTCCAATAGAACGATGGATAGAGTGATTGTAGGCATGGAGTGTATCTTGTAGAACCTTTGTCCAATTTTGTGTCAAGTTGGCAGTAAAATGTCGCCACAAGCGATTTTTTAATGTGCGATTAAAACGTTCAACGAGTGCAGCTTTATAATCACTCTTTACACTAAACAACTCAATGTCATGCCTCTCAAATAATCTTCTCACATGCTGATTTTCAAACTCTTTTCCTTGATCACTCTGAATTCTTTTTGGAATGCGACCTTCTCGAAAAATTGTTTGGAATGCTTTTGCTACTCCTTTCCCTTCTTTAGTTTTTAAAGGTTGGGCCCACGCATAACGCGAGAAAATATCAATGACGGTTAAAATAAAATTATTGCCCGAGTTATGTTTTGAAATGGAGGCAACATCACACAAATCTGCTTGCCACTGTTCATCGATGTCATGAACAATATAATGGCGGGTGCGGAACTTCTTTTTCGCTTGTTTGTGGAGTGTATAGGTAGCCTGACCCTTTAACCATCGTTTCACTTGTGATTGTGGAAGACCACTCGCTTTTGATAATTTCTTGATAGATGCAAATCCTGCCGGATGCTTTACATCATAATAGATTGACTTCAAACGTTCAGTCGATGACGACTGACTCTTTTTCCTCCTTCTCATCTTTTTGTTTTCTTGCCTTTCTACATTTACACCAACTGCAGCATTTAGCTTTAGCGGTTTTGCGATCGTGTTCACATTGCTTAGGGGTTTTTTATTATGAGAGTTGGCGCAGCAAGTGCAAGTGACAACGACATTCACCTCTGGCGGCTCATTACATGGCAAGCAACACATCTGCTTCATATTAATAGTCTGAGAACATGTATTTCCTAGGAGGAGCTGTTTTACGTTTTCCTTTCACTAGTTTTAGTGGTGGCGTAGATCTACGTCGAGTTCTTCCTCTTGTTTGCTTAGTGAGTGTGGGAGGGGATGTAGCAGGTGACGTCTTAAACCAATTTGTTGGCATTTTCATCGTCTGAAGCATTGGAGCAGTAGCCACTGTTGAATCAAGTTCTTTCAATGTCTCATTATTCAAAGCAAATTTTGGTACATTATGCTTTTTCAATAGTTTAAGAAAGTATGACCAACCAGGTGGAACATAGCCCTGACGGCGCTTTCTACGTGTCGCATACTGAATCAAGTCTTCATAACGTGAAGCGTCAATCACTTTATTTTCATCTGTAATGATTTCTCCTCTATCATTTACATTGAGATGGGGTTCAATACTATTGAAAAGAGATATGGCATGTGCGCGAGATGCTAAAGGTGTTGCAGTCGATACAGAGTCACGCATCTTATTCTTCAAGTTTTTCAATTGCTCAACAGTTTCCGATTGTAATAATACAGCACGATGTGGATCTTTGATGTGAACATTTTGCTGATAATCTATTTCTTTCCTATACATTTGATTTGCAAGAGGTTGCTTTACTTGCTGCATGGCAGTCAATTGTACATATTCATCCTGAGGAATAACAATCATGCGAGAATAAGAACTCATGGTTTGTAGATAATCATGGGAGTTTTCAAAATATCACTTCGAAATCTAAATTCTTCCGGACACTCTTGCGTAAAGTCAATGAATAAGTAACCGTGTGGTTTTTCAGTAGCTGCTTGAAAAATTTCAATTAAGGCTTTTGATCCTCTGGGTGCAACTTGTCGCGCTAAAATTTCAAATTGACTTTTATCTCGCGGATTCTTGAAAATAGCATAATAGTGTGTATTCAGGTTTCGTGTACGAGCTTCTTTTCCATCAGGAAACAAATTTTGTGTGATATAGATGATAAAGCACCTTTTATGATGTGCTGCGCGAGTGAACAATATCTGTAACATCTTTTGAATTCTTACTTTCTTTTAATAAATCATCCAATACAACAACATCATTAGACTGAAGTTTATCCACTGGAATAATTCCTTCATATCGAATAAAGTTGCGACTTTGCAATTCCTGAAACAGCGACGGTTGATAAATACCATAACACCAAATCACTCGATTGATAGGTTCCTTAAACAACTCCCTTCTTTTATCCAATAAATTCAGCGTGAAAACAGTTTTACCTGCATGAGATGGACCTGACACAGTCAGAACTTTATCACATTGAAGTCTGAAATCCATTTTATTACTTTGAGACTCAACATTTGCATAATTAACGCTTAGAGCCAAAGATATTTCCCTATAGGTTGCCCACGGCAGGAGCTATCATTGGAAGTATTGCTGAAAGGAAACCGCCCTTTTGTGTTAGAGTTTTCCTCTTTCTTTGAAGGGTGACGTTAGGATTGGAGATGAAACGCAATTTTGTGGCATATCGGTTAAGTAACTTTCGTTGTTTTGGCGCTAATTTCTTCGTCCTCAACTTTCTGACATGAGAAATAATTTCACGAATGAATTTATCGTTGGCATGTCGTATAGCATTATATCGCTGATTTGCTTTCATTCGTCGGAGAGCTTGAATGGCTGAAGAAAACTTTGAAGACTTTTTACGTTTCGCCATTTTCCGTGTTAGTCTTTGCTAAAACCTATCTTTACCACATTTGCATAGGTACTAACTATTGCGACATAAGTGACACTCGAAATGAGCAATGTCACAGTGGTTACATTTGCAAAGTTGAATGCAATTACGTATGAAACAGCGTTGACAAAAAGCATGCTTACATCTCTTGAAGATGCGCTTTTCATTTCCATCCTTTCGCTTACATACATCACAACACATAGTTTCACCGTTACTGATGTCTATAGCAAGTCTTTTTGAAGATATGAATTTACTAGCCTTTTCTAAATAATAGACACATGTACAGAAGGAATATACTTCGAGAGTGAGCAGACATAGCTCGAAAACCAGTTGTGCTACAATCAAGTACCACTGCATTTTCAATTTTTCTTTATGGAAAGTTGAATGTGAATATCTGAAATCGCTTCAATCACTAGACTGCTACCATGATGGTTAAATGCGTTAAGACGTTCAGCAATTTTTATCATATGTCTTTTAAAAAATTCTTCGGGGTGATCTACCACTTCCATTGAATAAGAAGCAAAATGGAAAGAGCGACTTTCCACCTCTTCCTTTCCAAAATGACTAAACTTAATTTTCGCAACTAATCGCGCCATGATAATGCTATCAGAGAATGTATTCATTAACTCTAGAAATAGAGTGCTAGCATCATCGACCACTGCTTCGATGTCGGTCTCATCTTTATGAAAATTTATCACATAATCTTGAACAGCTCCTTTTAAACTTTGCCTATGAAAATGTAATGTTCCGCAGTCGTTTGAGAAAGACATGATCGCCCTTTATCTAACCCATCCATTGCATGAAAACAACTCTTCTCATAGTAACATTTATTGAATAACGGTAACAAGCATGCATTATAAATCAATGGTTTGAAAGAGATAAAATAGATACAGCTGGTAACTATCATACAGCGAGCAATGATAACCATACAGGACTTTGGCAGTGCTGAGGTAAGGAGGAAAGCAGCATTGGTTATGAATGTAGCTACTACAACGAACAGACAAAATAGGAACACACAAATCCTTAAAACGTTTCGTGACTTCATGATAGTGTTGATTCATTCTACTATCCCAAGGTGGGAGCA
The DNA here is from genome assembly GCA_907163375.1 of Prostheceraeus crozeri. Lineage (NCBI taxonomy): Eukaryota > Metazoa > Platyhelminthes > Polycladida > Euryleptidae > Prostheceraeus > Prostheceraeus crozeri. Next base: position 550,403 of record CAJQUW010000614.1, on the reverse strand, counting down.
AAATATCATCAATGATTAAATTAGGAAATACTTTCCTCTCCTTACCAGGATTATTACAAAAGATGCGTATAACATTGAAAGCAGCTAACCATCGTTTAAAGTCAATAAGAAGAGCACTCTCACAAGAAAAGCCATAGTCTTGCAAATATTTCAGATTAAGTCCATGAATGTGTTTTCTCGCCCATTGATCAACATTGGGATTGCAGTTGGCATGTTGATGATAGACACTGACAATCTGATATGTCCAATTGTTCATAGCAATAGCACTGAGCTCCTGTACAGGTTCGCCCTCACAATCCATAAAAATGATGATAGAAGCCTAAAACGGAAATTTACACATCTAAGGAAACGTTCTATAACATATTACAAAATGAAGAATTACATCGATGCTTTTCACGACAAAATACACAAATGATATGATGGCAATGAAGAAGTAAAATGTATCTAATAAGACCACGTCTACGACACTCAAAGCACATAAGCGAATTGTCATAGGGTAGAGTTTGGAAAGGACTAGTAATTCTCCTTCTTTGATTTGCGTTTTGATGCAGCATTCTTCTCCGACTTGCGCTTCGTACCACTGCTGTTAAGGATTTGATCAATTATGTCGTCCACGTTGGGTGGTTTTGGAATATATAGGATGGATTCCATATGCATGGAGAGAGAGGCTATTTTATTATCCTTATGCCGACCATAATATAGCCCATTCACTTTGAAAAGGATATCCCAAGTACCTTCTCCGAGCTCGTCGCATGTGATGATTGTTGAATGATCTCCCTCCTTCTTATAGTAAGTGCACCAATGTGATACCGGTAGGCAAATGTGATTACCATCCCAAATCTTTCTATAGGGAGTATCCTTGTCATCTCTCGCCTTCCACTCTTGAGCAAGAGGAGTAGGAATGTCCATATTTAATGTCACGTACTCCTCAATAATATCAAGTTGGTGGCGAATGTACGGACTCACGGGGATCAGTATGTAGTCCCCATACTGATTGTGCATTATCTTGACATCCGTGGAAGGGAGCATTCCCGTTTGGAGTACTACGCCATGATCGTCATAACGCAAGACTTGTTTAAATTTACGCTGTAGCGGTGTAGGATTATGTACCTTGGTTGTTTCTTCCACTGGCCTCAGTTGTAGATGATCTGATCGTAGCGAACCTTGTAACGTTTGACCGCCATTTTGTCCTACTAGCGCAGCAGATGGAGTAGATGCCTGAAAATGGAAAAGATTGTATTAAGTTTACGTTCAAGGGAGGAGAGGGAGGAAAGTAGCGACTTACCATTTTAGTTGGATAATAGAATAGAATAGAGAGAGGAAATGTGCGTCCGTCACTCGTGTGATTCAACGATGGAATGATTCTCACTGTGGAAGGCTCGCTATTTATATAGAAATGCTTGATTCTCATTGGATGATGATCCTCATTGGACAATAACATCAAGCTGATTCCAAATCTGAAATCCGTTTACCAATCCGAGCCTTCATTCGCCCGCTGGAGCTGTTTCTTGGGAAATTCTAACTCTGTCGTTTTTCGTCAATCTCCCAAAATCTTAAATGGTGTCTCACATCTAAACGAAGACAGATAGGAACAAGCCGATTCTTTCAGTGAATTTGTCTCACTCTTAGCTTTCAAACGAGCTATTGCACGACTTTCTACGATCTCTAGAACCAAAGTTGGAAGATCGGTGCCGGGGGGGGGACGTCAGCGAAACTTTTTCTCTCCGATTGACTTGAAACTCACCATACCGATGCAGAATTGGACGCTGAATCCGAATCTGGCCTCCGTTTTCCCATCCGATGCCTCGTTTTGACGCTACAGCCCAAAACGTCCCAAATTCTAACTCTGTCGTTTTTCGACAATCTCCCAAAATCTTAAATGGCGTCTCACATCTAAACGAAGACAGATATGAACAAGCCGTCTGTTTCACTGAATTTGTCTCACTCTTAGCTTTCAAACGAGCTATGGCACGACAAAATCCGTCCACTGGAAGCCAAAATCGAAGCGAGCTCTCCCGAGGGGGGAGGTCAGCGAAATTTGATGAAAAATGTTTTGGTGATGGTCCCAGATCGAAATTCCACACTTTGGAAAATTTTCAAAATTTTACCCATACAAAGCCACTCTGACACTTAGGATTTTTTCAGGTGAGCGAGCTCCGACCTAAAATTTTGTAACCGCTCTAACTTTTGAACGAAGACAGATATGAACAAGCCGTTTCTTTCACTGAATTTGTCTCACTCTTAGCTTTCAAACGAGCTATGGCACGACAAAATCCGTCCACTGGAAGCCAAGATTGAAGCTAGCTGTCCAGAGGGGGGGAGGTCAGTGAAATTTGATGAAAAATGTTTTGGTGACGGTCCCAGGTCGAAATTCCACACTTTGGAAAATTTTCAAAATTTTACCCATACAAAGCCACTCTGACACTTAGGATTTTTTCAGGTGAGCGAGCACCGACCTAAAATCTTGTAACCGCTCTAACTTTTGAACGGCTGGTCCGATTGACTCGCAACAAAAAATGTTGTCGAGCAGTTTTTTCTCCTCTTTCAAACGAGTAGCCTTAAGACAAAATCCGTTCACTAGAACCAAAGTTAGAAGATTGCTGTCGGGGGGGGGGGGTCAGTGAAATTTGATGAAAAATGTTTTGGTGACGGTCCCAGGTCGAAATTCCACACTTTGGAAAATTTTCAAAATTTTACCCATACAAAGCCACTCTGACACTTAGGATTTTTTCAGGTGAGCTACGACAGTCCACCCTCCCAACCTGGCCGGCACACCACGCCAACCTAGACACCACATCACCGCGCGCTATACGACGGTCGGCCAGAGGGGGGGGGACGTCAGAACCAAAGCACCACGGCGGCCGACCACGACACTCTGCCGTCCCAGAGGGGGGGGACGTCAGCGACGGCGGCCATCTTGCGCTATCCAGAAGTGGAGTTTTACTTACTACTAATGCTTTGAATGCATAACGTGCTTGTTTGCCTATCGCATGCAATTTGGATCAAATTTAATGCATGGCCACCTATTCTTTGGGATGGAGTAATCATGAAGTAATCGTTCATTAATTATACGTGACTGTCCCTTTCTGAAGTTCGGTGCATACCAGAATATGAAGCAGACAATTTGAATTATGCGTATATTCCACATTGAGAAATTCAGCCAACTAACTCAAGCTGTCATCAGTTAACGTAAAAATGCCCTATTTTCTTCAACATTATTGGACGAGATGGGCTTGTTCGAACGGAGCATTTTAATCTCGTACAATAATCTCGCATCCAGCCTTCAAAGTTCGAGTGCTTGAATTACATTCATCATGTTGGTTGGACTTGCATCCCTGTTAATCAGTAGACATCAGTACTTGATTATTGACATCCCTACCTGTTGCCGTCGTTTCACTTGGAAGATTATTCTTTAAGCTGAAATTGAATAAATAGCACCTCAAAAGACAATGTTTCAAGAAAGGATTATTGGGCTTACTTTATTTTTCATTGAGCATAAACTTTGCAAATCGTTGGATTCTGAAAAATTACTTGAAATTTCTTGACAGTGAAGAAAAGAAGATCCTGCTTTAACTTTTTCTTTTTGGTGCTGCAATAATTCTTTAATTCAGATGAAAGCAAACGAAACAATCTGTGCGCACATAATTTTACGTCGTGCACCGCTTTCAAAAATGAACATTATAAACATTATCTTTTTTATGAATATGTCTCTGAATACTTCTTCCCATGAGTTCCAGTAAATAATCCAATTTGAAGTTGCTGTCTTTTGGGGGACAAATTAATGACTGATGTATATGATTTTTCTCAACGTTTACGCATTCAAGGCATATTTACAGATACTGCAATAAGTAATGAGCTAGATCTGAATTATGATAAGTCAGAATATATGTCCTCCAAAAGGCAGCAACATCGAATTGAATTATTTACTGGATATCATTGGGAAGACGTAATTTCTTGATGAGCAACACTTAACTAGAAAAATAAAAAATCTTTCACAAAAAGAGTTTAATTTTCTAAAAATTCTAAAAAAGAAGACAAATTTATATATCACAGGACTTGACAAAGGTGGGTCTACAGTTGTATTAGATAATTGACGCAGAATAATTGATGAACATTTATCGGATGCTGCTGCATACAAACGTGTTCAGGATTACAACAACTTGAAAAATTTGAAGAAAGTCTGTAATTTATGCAAGAATTATATAAATTGCTTCACTAACAAAGAATGCAAATTTCTGACTCACTTTCGACCATCGACGACGTATCTTTATGGTCTTCCTAAGATTCACAAGCATGTAAGCTAAGCTACTTCACAAACGCTGCACCAAACAGTTATACTCGTAGCTATATCATGCAAACTCTTGAAATTCAGACCTATTGTGTCCAGTAGATATGCTCTTACCAGTCGGCTTATCGCATTTCTAGACGAAATTTCAAAGCAAATGGTGACATCTCTGAAAAGCTACTGCATGGATACGCTTCATTTCCTTGAAAGCTTGCCTGCTTCAGTTTGAAGGCATCTCTCTGTATACTAACATCACCCACAACATAGGATTCCAGACTTTAAAAGCTCTTCAACCTCTGGACTTTTGGTTGAGCAAAGTTGATGGCAAAATTATGAACTGCTCTGAAGAGACTTTTGTAATGGAGGGCATGAGATTAATATTTGAGAACATATATTTTTCGTTTGAAGACGATTTTTTGTACAAGTATTCGGAACAGCAATGGAGACAAAAGTGAACCCAACATATGTCACTTTATTTATGGGATCTTTAGAAGAACGAATGCTGACTCAAATTTAGGAATTGTCTCCACATAAAATCAAGGCATCAAAAAATCATGGAAAAGATTCTCACATGATAGTTTTAATATTTGAATGCGGACTATGGGACCTTGATGTGTTCTTCGACATGACTAATAAATAACATCCCTCAAAAACATTTACGAGAGAAATGAATGATGAAGCATCGCATTTTTGGATGTAATAGTAACGATCAATGAAGACAGTACTATTGAAACTGATATCTATAAAAAGCCCACTGACACATCCAGCTACGCACCTTTTGCATTCTTCGCATCCTAAACATATTTTAAGAAATATCCCTTATATTTGGGTATGACGAATAGGACTTATTGCATCGGATGAAGAAAAAAGACAATACAGTTATAAAGAATTGAGATATTTCATCCACTATTGAATTCCTGTTGAATTAATGATTTGTCATGTCTTGGTATTTTGTGTATTTTGAATTGGTATACTCTATGATTTCAATAAACATTCATTTTAGTGCCTTGAAAAGTTGGCTAGAGTTAACGGACTATATAGATATATATTAGAAAATAAGAGAAAACCCAAAAATGGTCAGTAAATATTCCAATAAAAATACGATACTGAATTATCGAAGACATTGAATTCCTGATCTATGTATGCATTTTTGATTTCTAAGTACATATGACTATAAACATATGACTATAGTACATATTTATAAAATCGGGTTTTTCCTGATCTAAAATCAATAGATCTATTGAAATTAACAAAATGTATTAAAGCTGCCAAAAGACATCAGAAAAATGAAGCAATCGGAAGGACAATAATATAGTGATAAACACTCATCTACATTATAGCCAGAAATCATTTAGATGGTCAGTCCAAAATATTCTGCTGGAAATCACAGACTAGAGGTCCGGAACGCAGTTTTGCGTTTGGAGATATTATGATCAATTTGGTAATTTCATCTGAATTACAGATGAGACAAACTTGAATCCTAGCTTTAATTAGTATTATGCGAAGATATACGTACATGCATATAAAATATTCTTGTTGTTTCCGGACCTCTCGTTCAGTAAGTAATAATAATATAAATAATTATAACTTTATTAGAAAAGTATGACACGAAAACATCTTGCCCCTGATACTAAATGGATGATTTCTTTCTGCCGTTTATGCTATCCAATTAATATACCGTGATTTATGGTTATAAATGACAATAGTATGTTTGTAGGTTCTCTCCTTCCAGCGTCACTCTTCTTTTTTCCTTATACATTTATTTCTTATTCATCTCATCGGTAAAATTGTATAGAATCGTCATCGCAAATGCCTCATCCAAAATTATCAATATATTTTCTGGATGATAGAAAATATACGGTTTTGACATCTATAAACCCCGATTTTAGCTTCTGTATCATGTCATAGAAATGTTGCTTTCACTTATTTATTCGATAAACTGATTGATCAATACTTTTATTCTTTTGATTCTGAACACACACACACACATCTTATTTGTTGGAGCACTTGCTCTATGATCCTTCTATCCTTATTCAAGAGTCCAGTCCGCAGTGATGGGGTCTAATTTTCACCTGGCTATGAGCTACCAGTAGTTTTAATGGCTTCAACAACCCTTTGATTTTCAGTCTATCCCTGATGGTGACACTGCTCATGGATTCCTTAATAGTAGTGGCCGGGATGGGAAACTGTGAAATTTCTCTCATCGCGGTTATACGGAAGAAGGGTCACTTTTGGAGAAGCAGATTTTCCCTCAAACCTGTGCGTTATCGCGAAACAGAGAGAACCTCTGACCAAGTGATGAACATTGAAACCTACAGCCTGTTGGTCAGTGGCCAAATCAAAGGGAGGAACAAGCAAAATAAATAAACAATGTTCCTGTTCTACAACACATTACGGTTGAAAGCTTTAACTTCATTAGGAATTATAAGACGAAAAGTCGATAAGATATACGTTTACATGCCTTCCTTTCCTTAGTCACATTTTATACTTCGCGTATGTGAAGGTTTGACGACGCCTAACTGTGCTCAGCTCCGAATTGAAATTTTTTTATAAAAGTGTTCTGCGACATCAGTCTCCTGGAGTTTCTCTTCAACTTCATAAACTTCGAAAGAGCGAGGTTTTTGATGAATTGTACCGAAGAGTACGTCATCCAGATGACGGATTCACGCGGGATAAAGCAAAGAATGCTTTTTTGTGCTCCAAACGTTTTAGAAACGAGGACTTCATTATTGAACGCGAGTATTCTAACAATTCAAGAAAACAGCAACAAGGTAATATTCGAACAAGGCGAAATGAGTTCGCTGGTTATAAATATTTAGGCTACATCATCTTGATTTTGTGAAGCTTGTCACAATTTACCTACCGCATAAAAAGTTTTTTAAAAAAATTTCTAGGCATGAATTAAATATATTTTTGCACAACAAAAGTAATGCAATGAATATGAGGATGTGTCTGTGTCTGTGGCATCTTCCAAAGCTCGAAGAGGTGCATTAAAGTTAGAATTATTGGAGGCATCTGTCATGTTGCGACACAATAAAACTTTCTTCTGAACTTCCCTTATTTGTTCTATCCGGCTTTTGTTTTTGAAGGTATTTGTTGTGATAAATATGCTCTTGCTTCGATCGCATTATCATGGAAGCGTAATTGATGATTTATGTCACAGTTCAAATGCGTGACATTTTGTATTGTTTTTCTATATGATATTATGCTTGCTTCGTAGTCTAAATATAAAGAAAAACTGCTTCTCTGATAAACTGTTATAGCAGTGATGCAAATGTAATCACTTGAATGTATGAATACGGATTTTAGGAACTGCTATGGTAGGAAACAGAAGAAGAATAGAAAATGGTTTTGTCGTATTATTTTAAGTCTAATTCATTTTTTAAAAGATCTTCATTTATATTGGTGCCTTTCGTAGGATTATTTTAGCTTGTGTATTGTTCATACTAGGTGGTGACAGCTCAGTTGGCTAAGGGCCGCGCTGTCCTATCCCTAGCTTCTAGCATGGCTTCGTGCCTTGGGTTGGGCAGGGATGAGTAAAAAATGCGCGAGACCAAAGTTGAGATAGGCTGAGCAATCAGTTGCAGAATGTCCCTTTTAGATATTATCAAGATAATTTTGCTTATACTGGAAGATGCTGCAACTTAGCTACAACAAGTAATGAAGGTTAGATCTCAATTATAGACAAAATCATGTACCGCAACTTTGAAGCCATACAGCTTAGTTTAGGTATATAGGCTGTAGCAGGCTGGTGCCTGCTAAAACAGATCTTTTTTGTGTAAACATGCAGACTCATCCTTCCATAGAAAGTCTACACATTGGTTACTTTTATAAGTAGCAGTCATTCCAGTCTTATATTTTTGTGCGAATTTAGATCAGCTCTTTTGTTACGTTCTTAAACCTTGCAAGATAATGCTTTCATTTTCTAAGTTTCCATCTTTACTTTTCTCTCTTCATCTACCTATTGCGTATCTTATCATTTTGCTTTTATGCTTAGACTACAACTGCCTGTGAATACGCCCAAACTTTCATGAAAAAGTTATTGACTGGAGCGCTTATAACATGCAATTTTTCAGAATCAAATTCGGACGGCCTATGTCTATACTAACAGTTTTACATGGATTTTTATGTAACTGAGTTAACTGAGTTTTAGCGAATTATTTTACTGAGTTATAACCGAGTTTTTTTTGAAAAACTCAGTATACCGAGTTTAAATTAACTTGGTTAATTTCTGGTAAACTAGGTTAACTTAGTTTTAACTGAGTTTCTTGAAAAAGTCAGTTGACAACACTGATAATAGTTAACTTTGTATGACATATCAATTGTCAATTCCGTTGTGTTGGATTCACTTTTTCAATTCACTAAGCAATTTCTTTTATGATTCCGATTGTTTTCATTTTTATCGATAGCCAAGGATAAAAGAATGTATCACTATTATAATTTGAAATTGATCCTGCAAAATTTAGACACGTTTATCCTCTTGAGATGAAGGTCCATTTAATGCTAATAAACTATTAGCTATGAATTTTTAGTTATTATATTCGTGGTATTGATAATATAAAGGCAGTGATGCGAACAATGTGCTTGCTCTCTCAAGGCAGACAGTGCACATGATTACTAAAAACAAAGGCGATTAGGTACTTATGCATGTCAAATATTAACTGCGTGCTACCATCCACACCTTTAGCGAGCGAGCGGCAGTGACCCTTCTTCCGTATTTCCCTAATTTCAAGTTTCCCATCCCGGCCACTACTATAAAGGAATCCATGCACTGCTACAATTAATATCTTGTTCACAAAGCAATTATTCACGCATTTTATTCAACATTATGCAGCTAAATAAACAAAATCAGTGATGATCGCACCCTGTCTATAGCTTAATATATGTGCATCCTATAAACAATTAACGCAGCTTGTGATTAGTCTGTAGCATGTAAGGTGCCTGTCAATTAAAGAGAATAACGGACATTATTAAGATATTCACCCCAAAACTGTTGTCTAAAAGTACAGGAACCGTCGAACTCAACCGATCGCCACAAGATATATTGCATGAGTTAATAAAGATATACTCTAGCTGTAAACCAAATTTCATTTGAAGAACACTTAATCAGTGCACTCATCGACTTTTGCGGGAAAATTGGAATGTCACACGGTTGCCATGACTTGGAAACATAAATGGAAAGAAAGCCTACGACAGCAGGCACTTTAAGCCCATTTTATCCCATGAGGATTTAGATACCCAAACACACGCTATACAGACAGTCTACTTTCGATCGTGATGAAAATTATAAAAAATGCATTTCTCTAAGTTCCAAGGTTAGTAAAAATTCTTGAAATTTATGTCAAATGTTTCATCTACTTGAATTTGCCAGAATATAAAATTTGCAAAATCATGCTTTTCTATTATATATGAGAACGGCGAAAAGCTAAGTAGACTTCCACTCTCCGAAAAATTAGTTCACCTATAATTTATTAAGTGTTTTTGGTTCCTAGAGCAGTGCCTTGACTTTGCTCTAGTGAAAATAGCTCATCAACACATCACTTTATGTGGATTCTGATTTACATTTTGCATTGTTGGATATTGAAATAACCACTGGGATAAAGTTTTGTCAGATTTTCCTAAGTTTGGAATTGTACCTAGGCCAACTCGTGTAAATGGAAGGACTCTGCTTTAAGCCCATGATTATTATAAGACTGTTTTAACTGGTTATTGTAAGTTGTTTTATTGCAACATAGTCGGCCTACTTCATGATTTGCATTCGACCGAGAATAAAGTGTGTGCTAGGTCAGGAGAGGTGGCAGGCCAAGTACTTTTACTTTTACTTGATTATTTTATGCTATATTTCCACATTAGGTCTATACTTTGCTGATATAGCGTATTTATGAAAAGCTGAACCCATGCATGCAATAAAATCTTACGTTGAACATCAATGGATCATACTTATGTATTCCAAAACTCTCAACAAAACTGAATCATCAAAATGCCGTAGGAAATGGGGATTCGGGCATCTATGGGGTGGAATTGGGGGTTTCGGGTATCTGTATTACTTAATTTACTTAAGGGCAGCCTGCGTTCATTCCTTCGGTTCAGGAAAAGGCCTTGCCCCATGACTTCCACCAGCGTCGATTCTGCGCAGCAGCACCTCAGTTGACGAGCCATAGAAGTTGTCCATGTCGCGCCTCCATCTTCTTCTCGGGCATCCAGCAGCTCGCCTTTGTCTTAGAGGGCTCCACTCGGTCAATCTTTTAGACCATCTGTCGTCACGGTATCGACTACCATGGCCAGCCCATCTCCATTTCTTTATCCGCATGTGCTCTGCCACATCTTTCACTTTACTGATTGATCCTATTTCAGTGTTCCTTCGTCGTTCTAGACAGGAAATGCCGAGCATTCGTCTCTCCATTTTTATTTGAGCTGCTTGTATTCTGTCCATTATTCCTTTGTGGGATGTCCACGCTTCTGCGCCGTAGCTCATGGCAGGAAGAATACACTGGTTGAAAACTTGACACTTTTGTGAGATGGAAAAGTTACCAGCGAATATTTCTCTGCAGCGTCCATATACAGCCCATCCTGCTCGAATTCGTCTGTTGACTTCCTCGATTTGAGTCGGATCCTTTATGCTAAAACACTGGACATGGTACGAGGGATGATTGATAAGTTCGCGGCCTGACATAGAAAGCTTAAAGCCAGGCCATTATGCACATGTGGATTGATACAATGGAATGTGCTGACGGCGCATGACGAGTGATCAGTCGATCCGGTGAACTGTTGGTAAACCACAGCTACTTAACTTCAGTTACTAACTTATCAGTCAGTTAGTCAGATAAGTGTTGCGTAAGATGGATCACTTTTCAAATCGAGCTGTCATTCGTTATCTCGGCTTGAAAGGACTCACACCAAAGGAGATTCATGATGATATGGTTGGAGCACTTGGTGAGAAAGCTGCGTCCTACACCACAGTCAAGTAGTGGGCTTCAGAATTCAAGCACGGAAGAGAGAGCTTGGAAGATGATCCCCGTTGTGGAAGACCAGTGACAGTGAGCACAGAAGATGTGATCGATCATGTTCAAAAGATTATTCTTGATGATCGCCGTACAACCGAGCGAAAGATTGCCTTCGAACTGAAGATTTCACAAGAGCGTGTCCATAACATCATCCATCATGAACTTGGCATGAACAAAGTTTCCGCTCGATGGGTGCCACGACTGCTCACACCAGAGAACAAACGAGCCTGCTTTCTCATCTCAAGGGACAACCTGGCGCTGTTCGTAAGAGATCCTGAAAATTTCATGGACCGGTTCATTACGATGGATGAGACTTGGGTTCACCACTATCAGCCAGAGTCGAAAGAACAATCGAAACAATGGAAGCACCCAGGATCACCAACTCCGCGGAAAGCCAAGGTCACCAGGTCCGCGGGAAAGGTCATGGCCTCCATTTTTTGGGATTCGAAGGGAGTTTTGTTGTTGGACTTCCTAGGGACTGGTCGGACAATTACTGGCGAGTACTGCGCTCGTTTGTTGCAGCAGTTGCGAGTGCAGATCAAGATCAAGTGGAGAAGGAAGCTCACGAAAGGCGTGCTGTTCCATCAAGACAGCGCGCCTGCTCACACCTCCGCTACTGCCATGTCTGCCATCCAAGGTTGTGGGTTTGACATCATTTCCCATCCACCGTATTCTCCTGATCTGGCACCATCGGACTTTCATCTCTTTCCAAAAATAAAATTGGAGCTCAGTGGTCAGCACTTCGCATCCAACAGTGACGTCATGGAGGCCGTTGAGGAGTATCTGGACTCCAAAGACTCACACTTCTATGAGCAAGGGATCCGCGCATTGCAGCACCGTTGGGCTAAGTGCGTTGATTGTAGGGGCGACTATGTCGAAAAATAAATATATATCGTATGCGAAATATGCTTTTTTCTATATCGGGCCGCGAACTTATCAATCACCCCTCGTATGTATATTGATCGACTTGTTGAACTGTTTGACTACCGAGACTTATGCTAACTGGATTCCTCGCCATAACTTTAGGCTGTTGGATGTTAATACGTAGCCCTACTTATCTACTTCAGAAATGATTGTTTAAAGTCCGTAAGATTCCCATGGTTCGATAAATAATTAGGGAATCCTGTGGGATGGGATTTATCTGGAAATAAAAGAAACTCGTCCCATGGACATGCGTGTGATTTCTTAGTAATTATCTTATCCGACCAAGAAATTATCCGAGGATCTGCCACAAACCAGGTTGGAGGCCATGATCAACCCCGCCCTGTTTCCATCTCTACTGCACACTCATGAATATATTATTTGATAATTTGCAGCCGAATCAAATGGGTCCCTACGTATGTATGTCCAGTGTATCACTTATTTCTAGTTGCGATCCCAATATATAACAAAGCGAACGCGTTTTGCCGGTAAGCAGTATGTAGAGGATGAAATATACTCGTAGTTATTTGACTACATGTATCATGCAGTTAAAAGACTTTTTTCAATTAAACATAACTTGCACGGAATATGTAATAATTAGCAATCGCTGACTAATTTCTATTTATCAATTTGACCGCTTAGTCCGCGGATATCTTAGGTCATTAATTCTTTCTACCTACATCTACAACTACATCCATTGTAACTACAATGTTATATCACGCATTTAAATGAGAATCATCATCCTCTAAGAATCTCAGCTAACTACATAAAATAAATTAAGATTAAGCCTACTGTACAAAATAGTAAATCTGTTATGAACTTTGAAGAAAAGAAAACAAAATACATGCGAATCTACAGCATGGGTACTAAACTTGCTAGAATTGACCTGCAGCGTGTCACCTGGAAATATTCCACGAAGAAAATGAAATAGGGAACTCGACTTGCTATTAATGGACAAATTGGTGACTTCATACAATTTAATCTACATCTCAAGAGGACCGGTCTGTGCCCCATCATATCCAATCTTAATTCTCAAACAAATATGACAAGCCTTATCTATACACGATGGAGGATATCACCTACCCATTTCACTGCAGATGGGAAAGGAGATTATCTGAATTAATTCACGTTTTCACCTAACTAAATATAGAAAATAAACTAACCAAGTAAATATCAAAGTGTAGATCGTACTAACAATTAAAGAAGGAAATAAATTGTGAAAGATTAACTGCTGAAAATGATTAGTGAAATACGATTGTAATGGAATACTGAAATTGTGACAAAAGTAAAAAGTAAAAAATGACAAGACAAAATTGAATAAATAAATAAATAAGGAAATAAACAGCATAAAGAACTGAAAATTATTAAGTATAAATAAAAAAATTCACAAGAAACTTATGCAAAATAAGTTAGTAAACTGCAAAAGAATGAGGGCAAACGAATAATGAAAATAAAATGAAATAGAATGGATGTACATTGGCTTAAAGAGAATTTTCAGTAAACCATTTCACAGTGATGCCATCTCTGGCTCAGCAGTGTACTGTACAGAGTTCATGTTGATCACACGCAGTGAAATCTGTCTTGCGCACACGTTCGTTTCTCGCATTTCTCAGAAATGAATCAGCAATTATCAATTGTAAGTATGGTAATAAATTGTGCTTGCTCGATTTGAGGCAGCAATAGTCATCAAAAATATCAATGGATGTCATTTTCAGGCGCTGTCAGCTTTGTTCATCAACTGAATTTCATGGGAAGTGCTTTCACATTGAAATTAAATTTTTGACAATGAATCAGGTACGGGGAGAGCGAGTTTTTTCTGACCTCTGTTTTGATATACTGGTCATCAAAATCAGTGGGCCAGGAAAGAAACAGTGATTTCGGGAAGTTATCAAAAACCTTTGAGAATGTCTCATACTCACTTTCGGCCAAAGGAGTCATTCTCACTTTAAGCCACATTTTTGTGATAACTTTACGAATTTCGAATTCCAATATATCAAAAGAGAGCTCAGAAAATGCTCGCTCTCCCCTTGCCAGTTTCATTATCACACTCACACGTTTTCTCATTGAAATGTTACGATTTGTATATTGAGCGATTTTCATATTTTGAGCACTGCTCAGCACTCAGCAAATACAATAACGGATGCATAACTCATTTGAAAGCCGAGAATGCAAGCTCTTGAATGATGAGTCCGTTTCCTAAATCGTTGCACACCACGAAAAGTTCTTTTATCTTTTGCTTATTCTCATCGTGAGCTCATAAATCACAATTGATGTTCATAATTCATGTTGATGCGTGACACGATTGGAAGTAATGAGAATCGATTGAATTTCAACATAATTTAGGTGGTCAGTTTTATGATCAGCTCTATGAAACTTATTGGATATCAATGGAATGAAACTTTTCTGATAGGAATCTTGAAGCATTCAACCTGAAAGAAAATCATGGATTTAGTTAACTCTTTTTAGTTTCCAACAGGCTAAATGAATGTATTAAGTCAGAACATTTGTCTAAATGATTAATTAACAGAATGTATTCCACGGTGAAAATAAAACTCATTGTGTAAAATTGAGCTATAATTGTATAAATGGATAGAATCATTGTACTCTACGCAGCAAGAATTGAACATACTCATACATGTGGATTAGTTCAATTATCTTAGATATGATCTCAAGTCATGATTCACTAAATTGTGTCCCATCTTTTATCTGAATATAATATTGTGTACCTTTTACGTGTATATCTTAAATTTATTTTTGTTAAATGTCCTTGATAATGATATTTTACTCTTTCAGTGTCAAGTAATTTGTGACATGCAATTATAGGCGTAAGAACATCTTCTTATCAGCAGGACTGAGCCTTAAAGTATCAGTCACTTCCATCGAAGTTAAGGTCGGCCTAATAAGTGACTCGAATGATCTGCAAAATTCATTTTGTATTGCTGTCGTGATCAGTCAATTCCATATAAGTTTCTCCAAAACATAAAAGATTGCACAATTTACGAGCTACTAGATCACAGCAAGAGTTCACTAATATAATTGAAACTGCTATCACATTGGAGATATAATTAATACTACAGTAGGTTGTTGCATGTACTTTACCTAAGATGCCAACTCTACACACTTGCTTATATTGAAAGTTATGTGGTGATTTATCTATGTTGCGTTAAACAGGTTGTAATTTCACAGCCGGAAAATAACTGCGTGTCTTGGTGGATTTGAACCACCAACCTCTGACATTCTATGCTAGCGCTCTACCAACTAAAGATTTTTAGAAGCCTGGGGGAGATCACCTACAAGTGCCGAAAATCCATGTTATAGAGCATGGAATTTCCTTTTAATGATCATTAAATTGTATTCCGATTTCGCTCTATGATTACTTCTATGACAACCTCTCTATGATTACTATGATTCTATGACGAAGTTTACAAATGCATGAAAATGTGATGAGGGCGGAATTTCCAGATTATGTTCACCAGCTTGCACCGGCATGATGATTAGAATAATGTTGCTGTCAAAGTCACGAATTCTAGTGAATTCCAAAGGAAACAGGATGTTTCTGTTTCAAATCATGACTTAAAGTTGTTATGGTTTTAGGACGTGATCATGCAATTTCTGTTTCATGTACAGACACTTGAACTAGCGACGTGATCAACTTGACAAGTCATGATTCAAAAACCGCTGCGCTAATTTGCGGAACTAGCATGACAGCTCGATTTAGGCACCATAATCCTGGGAGTTAGAGAGTAATTTATTAACCTAACAACGACGAAATTTAACATGTACACTGTTAAGTCGATCTACTTGGCTCGTGTCTAGTCAGTTACAGGAAATTATTATCATGATATATCAACGAAGTGCGCGGAGCATATTTATTGACCGCATTTCGTCAATATCGTTCACAAATGAAAGCGACAAGATAGTGAGACATTTGACAACACTGGAGTATTGCACTAATATCTACATCCGAAGCGAAAAGTAGTTTGACAAGTCTTCACTTTGAAATAATAAAAATAAATTAAACTTGTAATTGATGCTCAATCATTGTCATTAACGGGGAATATGATTGATTTGACGTTTAAACACTTGCACCCTCTTCACACAAACTAAATTCGAGAAAATCTAAAATTCACGATTAGCAGTCGGTCAGACAGCAAATGCCAAATTGTCTCTCAAAATGCCAAATTGCATGAATCTCTACTTGCACAATTTGGTTTAAGATTGCCATTAGAAGTCGTATGTATCAATTTAGGTCTAAAAAAGCTTTTCATATTACTATGTCAATACGACTTGTAATATATAAGAAATACACATGATTGCAATTAAGAGCTTTATTTTTCTTATTCTAGCTTTATTTTTTTGGTAGTTTGCTTCTTCCAATTTCAACCTACATCACCGGAATAAAAAAATCATCAAAATCTTTTGATGAAGTGTATTAGAAAGCAAATCTAAAGCGCCAGAATGATGTAGGACCTGCTTTAAACGCTCAAAAAAGATCCTTGCTAAACAGGTTCCTTGACGTGATGTAGTCCAATAACACGATCACACTGCATCTAAGCCTGCAATGATGATAAGTTCATTTTATCATAAAAATGTTATTGAGCTAGCTTGAAATTGAAGGCGATTCACAATGAATCAGGAATGGTATCATTCATTATTTTTGTGGTTGCAGATGAGTGCAATTAAGTCTTCATATGTTACAGCACAATTCATTCATGGGAAATGATCAACTTGAACACATCCCGCACAAAATATTGCAAAATAGTTATTCAAGTCCTCGTCGTGATTCAATTTCCCATCGAAAAGCACGAAGTTCATTGCAATTGATTCATCACATTATATTGAATGAAATGGATTAAAACCATCAAACATGTAGACACAATCTTCCATAGGCCTAATAAAATATTTTTACAATCAAAATTATCACTCATTTGCTAGTTTATCTTCTGTAAGATTCCGCCATTCGGCTAAACGATAAAAACCATGGGAAGAGATAATCTGAAGAAAAAATCAATTTCATAAACGTAAAACAACCTTGCGTCATCGATTTCAGAGACTAATTTGAAATTCCTAGCGCAAGTAGTCTTTTCAAAAATTCAGTCATCGATGTTATCTATGCAACGTGTCATTGTTTCCACTATAAGTTTGAATATAGGCCTAGACCAACTTTCTTCCTTATTTCATATTAATAAGGAAAGAGACTTTAATCAATATATGCTTTATTTGGCCAAATAAAAATAATGGAAACTGCAATATACTTGTCGTTCTAACACTTGAACAACAGACCTACTTGCATAATGAAGCATCATTGTAATCATTCTAAATCCAATTCAAATTCACTGATTTGATCAATTGCAGATTTCATCGAAACCTTTATGAAGTGTTATGTAGCCTCTCCGTATCAATTTTCGCATTGGTGTTTCAGAGTTTTTAGTATATATTGATGCTTGTGAGAGCATACTTGTCAATACCAATTTTAATTAATCCCCAAAGCTATAGTAATCGAAGTTGGCCTTTATAGTCCGGCTGCCAGAGCGAGTTTCTGCAGGGAGAGAGGCCGAAAGTGAGACTTTCACAGAATGATGTACACCCTATGCCTACTACGAATCGGTGCGTCTGCCGAGTTCTAGTGAGTTCCTCTTCTTGTCAGACAGGATCAAAGAAAGACACCTGTAATTCCAATGAGACGCAGATTGCAGTTTTTGTTTAAAATGAATTTTTCTACATTTTTTCTGAATAAGCAAAAAAGTACTAAGCCTAGAGCCATAATTTTTGACATTGAATGTCTTCAGGTAATTTCCTATGATGTGCATGTGCTACTATCATGCATCTGATCGGAAATGCATGTGAGAATGTGGTTCAATGTGGATGAAAAGGGCCAACATTTGCCGACATTAAGAGGCTCGTCAAATCTAAATGTGTTTAGACAGGGGTGCATGAACATGAAAGGAAATTACTTGAAGACATTCAATGTCAAAAATCATGGCTCTAGGCTTAGTACTTTTTTGCTTATTCAGAAAAAATGTAGAAAAATTCATTTTAAACAAAAACTGCAATCTGCGTCTCATTGGAATTACAGGTGTCTTTCTTTGATCCTGTCTGACAAGAAGATGAACTCACTAGAACTCGGCAGACGCACCGATTCGTAGTAGGCATAGGGTGTACATCATTCTGTGAAAGTCTCACTTTCGGCCTCTCTCCTGCAGAAACTCGTTGTGGCAGCCGGACTATTCAGACTATCAATGATAATATACTTTACATTTGTTGAAAATTAAGGAAACATATTTAATCAAACGCAGCCGGATTTTGATAAATTTAGCATCTGCGCAAAATCCATTTGCTCCAAGTCATTGAAATCTAGTATAGTATAAGTTCCAGTAAGCATTGAGAAAGCTGAGATTACAAAATTTGCGGAAGAGCCCTTCAAAAATTGTTGTCCCCTTCAAAAATAATCGAATCTCAAAAATTGACGAATTGTTGAAAAATGACCGGTAAGTTTACAGCAATACTGGGAGAACGCTGTGCCCTTGACCATCAATCAATCATGTTTATAATGATAACCTTTATAATGTATTTCATCATCCTGTCAATTTCAAAACAACTTGCAAATATCTTGCGTTGTGTAGCAAAATTGCCCACCCCATAAAATTTGTGGAAAGTACAAATATCTTAATTACACATTTATTAATACAAATTAATATTGAACAAACATTTCAGTCTCGTAAGAATGGTCGGGAAAATGTGGAAAGAAACAAAACCAAAAGCGTGTCTAGCCACCTCTAGAGAAAATGCAAGGAGTGCGCAATTTACAGGGGTGGGCAATTTTGCTGCACAACACTACATGTAATCATTTAACAATGAATTGCATCCTTAATTGAAAAATTGGAACTAGTTAGTTATCATGTCATCCAGTATTTGGAATTACCAGTAGGCATAGTTCACATCCTTCAAGACCAACAAAATTCCCTATATATATGCTTGCACACCTAGAATGAATTTTGGACAGCCAATTTAGCGCAGTGCTTCGATCATTATCGATAGTAATCGAATTGAGGTATGTTCTCATTCTTCAACTCAGAGGATGCAACTCGATAGGGATTCTGCTTTCATTGTGTTTTCATAAAGCTCTCTTGAGACTTGCTGTATAGTCTGTGCCAAAATTGATCTAACAAGTAAATTATCTGCATCAAGATAATTCAGTGTTAAAGTTTTAGTGAATTAAGTAAAGTAAAAGCTATAAGCCATCATCTGATGACATTCTGAATGATTTCAAATACCAGATGTCGCTTATAGATTTACTTTTGAATCTGTACAGATTAACAGCAAACAAAAGTATGTACTTTTTACGTATCTTCAGATCTTGTTCTTCAACCTATTTTCAATTGCAGCGGTCGAAAACGCTGTTGCCATTTCTGATTACTTGCTATCTAAACATGAGAACAACAATTTTTCAATAAGCAGTTTGATGGACAAATGCAACGATCCATTTAGGCCTATGCATGCCCTAAATTGTCAAAATCTTGGCAAATCAAAGCAATTTCATGCAAATTCATCAAATAAAAAATATAGAAATGACTGATTCCTAATCATATGACTAATTTTTTAATGAAATTCCGACTATCCACCTTCAGATTTAGAAATAAAATATGGACATATTTGAAGTCAAAAACTGACATTAAATGCAAGATAGCGTCAAACATTGGAATTTGCGCAATAGTGCAATGTTAATGGACTGGAATGAATCAGAATAACTTAAAATCATATGGTTAATTTGCAGCAATAACTTACATAACTATTTGTCAATTCGGGTATATCCGAACCCGCTACTTCCTATATGGCTGTCTAGATCGCAAACCACTAAACTGTGTTGACGCAATGATGATGACTTCATCATGTCATGATGACTGACTCTGCCATTCGGAGATTAACAGGTTATACGAGTGCATAATTCGATACACAGCAAATTTCTCGGGCACCAACCAGAGGGCTTCTAGAATCGAAGTGCCCAAAGAGTACGCTCCATCGTTTGTGTGCCACTGTGGAGTTTTCACACAATGATGTACAGCGTTTGCCTGCTACGAATCTGCACGTCTGCCGCAATCCTAACGGGCTCCTCTTCTTGTCAGACAGGATCAAATGAAAACAGATGTTAACCAAATGCGCAGATCGAAGCTTTTGGTTTAAATGAAATTTTCTGTTTTCTCTGATTAAGTAAAAAGTATTGAGTCTACAGCCATAATGTTTGGCATAATATGTCTTCAGATCATTTTCTATTATGTGCATGTGTTAATATCATGTCTCTGATCGTCGATGTATGCGAGAATGTGGTTAAATGTGGACTAAATTGCTCAAAATGCTTGTGTTTGCAGACATTAGTAGGCTTGCTAAATTAGAATGTGCTTAGCTTCATGGACAAATGTTCCAGAACGTGATAAGAAGTGACTTGAAGACATTCCATGTCAAAAATCATGGCTCTAGACTTAGCACGTTTCGGTTGTTCAGAGAAAATGTAGAAAATTTCATTTAAACCAAAATCTTCAATCTGCGTCCCATTGGATCCTTTTGGATCTTCCTATTGGATTTTCTTTGATCGTGTCTGAGAAATAGAGTAACCAGGTGGAACTCGGCAGATGCACAGATTCGTAGTAGGCAAAAGGTTGTACATCATTGTGTGGAAGTCTCATTTTCGGCCTCGTTCCCTGCAGAAACTCGTTCTGGCGGCCGGACTATTAGTCAACACGAAGGCTAGGTAAGTGATAGTGTGACTTATAGCCTTCCTGTGCGTTTGACTGAGATGTCATGACTCACAAATTTGTGACTCGGTACCATAGTGCAGTAGCAGAATAGGCAGCGACCATTTAACAACATGTGACATCCGTCTTTCACTTCATGTGCACGTGTTCAGCTCATATATAATAATCCTCCGCAGAGGTGTTTCGCAAGCTTTAGGCAGTCCTATTGTTTTTATAAATTGTCATGCAGTGCTTCAAATTTGGATTGTTTTTGCAACTGATAATGCGCAGCTTCTCTTTTCATTGAATTATCTGCAGTGATAAAGAAAGTAAAATGGTCTGCTCAATATTATGTGACATTTATAAATAAATTCACAATAGTTGAATATGGGAGTAGTATAATAAAGCCACAGATTAGAAGTTTGCCTTGTTAATCGCAGAGCAATTGTTTGGTGGAAATTTCCACATTCGTCAAGTTATTTCCATTTCCATGGAATGGAAACAATTATTTCCACGGAACCCTTCTGGTAGCCCAGACATCATTTTTTTGATGACGCAGTGAAGTTTCGTTTAACTAGGTAGGATTACACATGCCAATTAACGACTAGAATAGCATTAATTCTTGCACAATCATGTCAATCACTGTTCACTATAATTCAGCTAGATTGTGTCTTGTAATGCAGCTATGAATAATGTGCAATCCAGTAATGAGAAACTTTAAATGCTATAGAAAGAAGAGATAGAGCATGTTCATTAAAACGGAGAGACGTACGAGCGTACAATATGTTTATGACAGATGCTATACATGCTTCAAGGGTAAACAGAATGCGCTAAGTTCAAGTGACGTGGAGGGCAAAGTAATTTCCTATATTGAAGTTCCATGTATCACGTAAATTTACCTATAAGGAAACTTTGAAAAGGCTAAGGAACAGCTGAAATGTGAATTCGATGCGGTGCATGGTTTTATGTGACGATGACCAACGGTATTCACTACTTTTTTGTACCACCTGTCTTATGGAGCACTTGTTTAGCTTTCTAGCTGACTTGTGATGGACTCCTGGGTCAGACGAGATGTTGTCCGAGGAAACAGGGTGACAACGTCCATTTGAATTTAATCTTTCTCATATCTACTTTGATCATGACAGACCTGTCAACAACTTTTCGCTGGAAAGCACTCATTATCTATAATTGCGAATAAAATTACAAATTATAATTCCATGAACGCAATTGATTTCGATTCATATTAGACGTGTACCTTGCACGTCTGTTTTACTAAATTAGGGATTAGAAATTTTAATAGTTTGTTTCGTTGATCCCTTCGACTTATAGATTTATTGGCAATTTTTAGTCAAAAGTTGTCTTTTTGCATGAGCTTAGATTTCACTTTTAGTGGCATCGATCAGAACTACTTAATTATGAAAATGACAACGAGACCCAAAGTCTGTGTAACCACAACGGCAGGACTTTGTAACTAATGGAAAAAGGGGATCAACTTGATCGGTTGGTACTGATTCTATTTTTGCACAATGCCTAGAAAGTCCGCAAAACTTCACTTGAAAGATTCTTTTGAAAATAGCTTGGATCACAATGGGTTGATAATTTGCTTTGAAAAATTAAAAAGGAAAATGCGATACGGTAAAATTTAGCCTCAGAAGTAGGAATACCTCTCATTAAAGGACCTACACGAGAAAGCAAAGCAATTCGTAGTTTCAGCTATTCAAGTGACAAAGGCAATGTTTATTTCAATGTGCGTCGATGCGCGAAGCTCATCAGTACAATTCTGATTTTAAGAAAAATATCAATCCCACTTATGTTGAGACATTCCTATTAATCCAAATAAAATTCAATTTGCAGAGATTCTCGACGAGTTTCGTCTAATTGACGGCATGAAGGGAGAGGATATTGTATATACTCGTATGATATCCCTTGATGCTGTCAATTGGGAGTAATTTGTTGATTTATTTTTCATCAAAATCCGTGCCATGTACGAGTTATATACTGTTA
The DNA here is from genome assembly GCA_907163375.1 of Prostheceraeus crozeri. Lineage (NCBI taxonomy): Eukaryota > Metazoa > Platyhelminthes > Polycladida > Euryleptidae > Prostheceraeus > Prostheceraeus crozeri. The sequence goes on along the minus strand of CAJQUW010000614.1, from coordinate 527,460 downwards.
GCTTGTTGTAGTCATCAAGCTTCAATATATGCTGGCATTTAGCATGCATCATGTGACGTTTGACCCTGCATCGTAGCAATCCTTGGGTCGTGGGACAGTTGGAATCCCTAAATGCAATCCACTTACAATTAAACCCAACATCTCCCCCATCGTCTGTCGGCTTGTTTATTGCTCATTTTGCCACCATGGCCGACATTGCTACAATAAATAATAGTTGCAGAGGATCTTCTCTACATATGGATGGAATGCTTGTCACTAAATTGAAATACTTGTCAACAGAAACTGACCTGCTCGCATTGAACTTCAGTCATATCTGAAGTATTCAAGGATGATATACATGTAGTTGCGGTTCAAGCACGATGTCTCTTACAATCGGTGACATTTTTCATGTGCAGTGAAAAAATGCGACAGGGTTAGAGGATGTATAGCGATTAACTGCTGTCTCTAAATCAGTCCAAATATATGTCATTTGAACACATTTTTTATGTTGCTACAAACAATACACTCGCATTGATTTTTGCTTTTTTTCAATGATCACTGTCGTGATTCTGGCATCGTTAATGTCAAGAAATTTGTCTAAATGATAATGTCGAATTTGATAATCTCTCTACCTACCAAGCAATCGCATTGCGGTGTAGCATGGATGAATGAAAGTCTAGGAAGTCCAGCCAGTTTATGTCAGTGTTTTAACTGATATTTCTCATCTTCAGTGGCGTCATGCAATGGACCCAATCTGGCCGGTCGGGATTGTATATCTAGAAAATTGGGTAATTAATCGATAGTATAAATTGTAAATGCTGCCACATTTAAAGTGTCCAAAATATCTTTGTGTCACGCTGTGTTGAAATATTGTTAAATAGGAAATTTTGCTTTTCATTTTCACAAATAAAGAGAGTATTAGATTATATTTCATGTAGCCTGCTCAGATTTCAATAGGTTTCTCTTGTTGACTGCTGGTACGCTACTTACAGACTTCTAAAAGAAGTTGATCTCTAACTATTGTAATAATTTTCAATAAATAATTAGATGAAAATTTGTCATATACAGTACATATATATTGGTGAAATAATTCTCAATGCAAAATGTGAGAAAATTGTTAAAACAAATTTAATTAATTTAGCTTTGCTCTCTAATTTACATACATAAAAGGACTATATTACGCAATTTGTGCGTTTCAAATCCGAACAACTCATTTAATCGAATCATGGAGGATGAGCCGGTGTGTTTATGCTCCTGTCTGTGTTAGTTATGTGTCTGAAAACTGCAAATTATTCTTTATCAGACAAGAATATCAATCGCTGTGACATCATTCAGATCGTCATGGCTGACTCTACTTGAAATATTGTGAACATACTAGTAGTAACAAAAGGTCCAGAATAAACACAGCGCGCCCCCCCCCTCCCCCTCCCCCCCCCCTCTGGAACGACAGAGGTTGTGGTCTGTCGTGGTGTGCCGGCCAGGTTGGTTCACAACATGTTCGCTGACTCCCCCCCCCCTCTGGAACGTCAGAGTGTGAGACTCGAGTGAGTTGGTCCGACCGCCTGGTTGACTTGGGCGACCGTCCAGGTTGACGTGGGCGACCGTCTAGGTTGACGTGGGCGACCGTCTAGGTTGACGTGGGCGACCGTCTAGGTTGTCGTGGATGGTGAAATGGCTGCCAGATTCGGATTCAGCGTAAAATTCTGCATCGGTAGGGTGAGTTTCAAGGCAATTGGTGAGAAAAAATTTTTCTTCAAAATTTTAACAGAGTTAGAATTTGGGACGTTTTGGTGTGTAGCGCCCAAACGAAGCATCGGATGAGAAAACGGAGGCCAGATTCGGAATCTACGTGAAATTTTGGGTTAGGAAGGATGTTTCCAGCGAAATCGGAGATAAAAAATTTTTCGCTGACGTCCCCCCCCCCTCTGGACAGCTTGCTTCGATTTTAGCTTCCAGTGGACGGATTTTGTCGTGCGATAGCTCGTTTGAAAGCTAAGAGTGAGATAAATTCACTGAAAGAATCGGCTTGTTCCTATCTGTCTTCGTTCAAAAGTTAGAGCGGTTACAAGATTTTAGGTCGGAGCTCGCTTACCTGAAAAAATCCTAAGTGTCAGAGTGACTTTGTATGGGTAAAATTTTGAAAATTTTCCAAAGTGTGGAATTTCGACCTGGGACCGTCACCAAAACATTTTTCATCAAATTTAGAAATTTCACTGACGTCCCCCCCCCCTCTGGACAGCTTGCTTCGATTTTGGCTTCCAGTGGACGGATTTTGTCGTGCGATAGCTCGTTTGAAAGCTAAGAGTGAGACAAATTCACTGAAAGAATCGGCTTGTTCCTATCTGTCTTCGTTTAGATGTGAGACGCCATTTAAGATTTTGGGACATTGGCGAAAAACGACAGAGTTAGAATTTGGGACGTTTTGGGCTCTAGCTTCAAAACGAAGCATCGGATGGGAAAACGGATTTCAGATTTGGAATCAGCGTGAAATTCTTTATCTGTATGGTGAGTTTCAAGTCAATCGGAGAGAAAAAATTTTCAACATTTTTCGAAAAAACGACAGAGTTAGAATTTGGGACGTTTTGGTGTGTAGCGCCCAAACGAAGCATCGGATGAGAAAACGGAGGCCAGATTCGGAATCTACGTGAAATTCTGCATCTGTATGGTGAATTTGAAAGCAATCGGAGAGAGAAAATTTTTCGCTGACGTCCCCCCCCCTCTGGACAGCTTGCTTCGATTTTGGCTTCCAGTGGATGGATTTTGTCGTGCGATAGCTCGTTTGAAAGCTAAGAGTGAGACCAATTCAATGAAAGAATCGGCTTGTTCCTATCTGTCTTCGTTTAGATGTGAGACACCATTTAAGATTTTGGGACATTGGTGAAAAACGACAGAGTTAGAATTTGGGACGTTTTGGGCTCTAGCTTCAAAACGAAGCATCGGATTGGAAAACGGATTTCAGATTTGGAATCAGCGTGAAATTCTTTATCTGTATGGTGAGTTTCAAGTCAATCGGAGAGAAAAAATTTTCAACATTTTTCGAAAAAACGACAGAGTTAGAATTTTTGCGATGGCTGCCTACTGTAGAGCCAAAACGAAGCATCGGATGGGAAAACGGAGGCCAGATTCGGATTCAGCGTCAAATTCTACATGGAAATGGTGTATTTCCAGCTCAATCGGAGAGAAAAAATTTTCACTGACGTCCCCCCCCCTCTGGACAGCTTGCTTCGATTTTGGCTTCCAGTGGACGGATTTTGTCGTGCGATAGCTCGTTTGAAAGCTAAGAGTGAGACAAATTCACTGAAAGAATCGGCTTGTTCCTATCTGTCTTCGTTTAGATGTGAGATGCCATTTAAGATTTTCGGACATTGGTGAAAAACGACAGAGTTAGAATTTGGGACGTTTTGGGCTCTAGCTTCAAAACGAAGCATCGGATGGGAAAACGGATTTCAGATTTGGAATCAGCGTCAGATTCTTTATCTATATGGTGAGTTTCATGTCAATCGGAGAGTTTCAAGTCATCGGCGAGAAAAATTTTCAACATTTTTCGGAAAAAACGACAGAGTTAGAATTTTTGCGATGGCTGCCTACTGTAGAGCCAAAACGAAGCATCGGATGGGAAAACGGAGGCCAGATTCGGATTCAGCGTCAAATTCTACATGGAAATGGTGTATTTCCAGCTCAATCGGAGCACTAGAACCGGAGATAGACGGGATTTTTAGTGTTTGGATGATGGGTATTACGTCATCAGCTGATCGCCACACACTATATAAGCTGGGAACCAACGGAGACTTGTCATTTAGAGGAGAACGACTGTCAGAGGTAGGTCGTCTCTCTGAGCTCCGATGATAGCTTCGGACATTCCAAATTCCAAGTTTCTGTAAGAAACCGACTTAGAAAATTTCATTGCTGATATCAGCTAAGGCGTCAGACTTAGAGGTTCGCCAGGAGATGGCCTTCGTCTCCAGGCCATAAAAGACTCCAAAACTTTAAAGGCTCGTAACTTTGCTTCTACAAGTCCGTTTGACTTGATTCAAAAAAGGTTCGGTCGCTATTGACCTGCCCTAAGTGATGGACTACTTATAAAATTTCATAAGTAGTGCTAAAAAGTTGAAAATTTTAAATTCACTAGTTTTGGAGGTTTTCTGGGGTTTTCGACCCTGCTGAAGTCAATGAAAGCATTTTTAATGATGTCTGAGCCAGTCTTCTCATGGTATAAGCGGCTTTTCACTGAAAGCGAGCAAGACACGGAGAGTTTTGCTGTAATATTCCACTGACAGGGTGTTCCTTCGGGACGGCGGACGATGCCGTAGTGATAAGTGTGGCAAGGGAATGTGTCATATTTAAGACCGTAACCGCTGGGACAACTCATGTCTCATGTTGGGCATTTGACACAGCTCTCAACGTAGCACTTTGAACGCCAATCGGTTGAGTCTTAGCTATCTTGTCATGGGTGGCCTCTAAACATCTCCATTGCAAAACGCTGGTGAATCAAGCTCTCTACGGCTTGCTATCAAGCTGATCAAAGCAATAACTTGGGATGTTTCCTCAAGGTTTTCAAGTATGCGAAGTTCAAATCTGCTATCAGATTTCAAATTCAACTAAGACTAAGGCAGCTTTGAGGGGTTAGATCCCAGCTACTGTTCACTACCTTTGACTCGGCGTTCCTGTTACCACTTCGGGGCAGTGACAATGATGTCTTCAGCTGTAAAGAGCGGGTATCGGGGAAGATCTCTCACTTCCCTAGTGATCAGTACAAGGCCTTCGGGCTGTCGACGGGATCGAGTGCCACTCACTACACTCAAATCTATCATTCCTCACTAAGTGTAAATTACTGACTATACATTTGTCCTGCTATCAGGTTATTTTTGACTTGCTATCTAGTTGAATAGTCTCTTGCTATCAAGAGATTCACTTCTACTCATAAAGCACATCATCGCTGTAATACCTCCTTTGCTCGAGCGTTCCTTCGGGACGGCGGGTACTGCCGTAGAGGGATTGTGTTGCACGGGTTGTTCGTCGTTTGTTAGACCGAAACCTCTGAGCCGTTGCTCATGTTGGGCGTTCGACTTCATACTCAACGTGACGCTTTCTCTCGCCAGGTCAGAGTACTTCAGCCATTCGACAAAGGTTAGTCTTTATGATATGGAGTAGAGTGAAATGTAATTCATTAGATGTCCCTTCAATGATTGTTTCCATGATAAACGTTGATGAGACAAATGAAATGATTCTCATCTTCCCTTTTCAATGATTGAAATCTACTAACACACTACCGTATAATCGGCCACTATGGGGCAAGACATGATAGAGCCTTCAATGCGCTTTGCCCTGGGCAGTCTTTAGACTGGCGAATACTATCATTAAGTTGAATCTGCTATCAGTCAACTTGAACGTTGCGTCGCATTAGAGGGGTATATAAACCACTGCCTCTCATTTCATTTCAATCATGCAGACGCCGAACAGTCAAGTCAGCTCTCCTCGCGGACCGCAGTTAAGGCCGCGAAATTTATTTGAGGAGTTTGTCAGGCTAGAGGAGCAAGACAGAGTTTTTAATAATCTTGCTCAGATTGGCAATCCGATGACAGCAACTGCTGTCAATCCAACGGAATGGCGCTACATTCCACTTTTTAGCCATGTACCAGTTAGTGTGGAAGTCGACAGTGCTACCAAAGAGAGAGTCAAAGACTCTCTCAGTAGAATTGGTAGGGTGTAAGATGACGTTACTCCCGAGAACGAACCATCGGCTCTCTTAAGGGCCACCATGGGGCAAGACATGATAGAACCTCCTCGCGGTTTGCCCTGGGCAGTCTTCGGACTGGCGAATACTATCATTAAGTTGAATCTGCTATCAGTCAACTTGAACGTTGCAAATGAAGTTCGGTGTAATACTTCCTTTCGACGGGCGTTCCTGTAAAGGGCGGCGGTGAAACCCGTAGCTATGTATACCGCAAGGGACATTCGGCAATGGTCAATCTTGTTAAACCTCTCTGCGTCATGTTTGCAAGTGATTGCCTCTGTCTCAACGTAGTATGCATTCGCGCCAGGGCGACATTTAGCCAACTGTCGAAGGTTGCCTAAAACTTTCCATTGCATACGTTATGAGAACCATGAGTTCTACCTGTCTCTATCAATGAGACGAATTGATGAATGGAATGAAATGGGAGGACACTCACGCGCCACACGCAACATAACACACTTCTCTCTTTCGTAGTCTAACAAGCTCTTTACACATGGATCGCAGTCGATTGCTATCCCTGTATCAGAAGTGTAAGCTATCTTAATTTTATTTGACACTATTTCATCTATCATCATCGTCCATATGAAATGTTTTAAGATTTACAAGTTAGAAATAAAGTTTCAATAGTGTATGCGTTAGAAATAAAGGTGTAACTGTTTGTAAAAATAAGATCGCAAGATTTACTAGTTTACAAGTTAGACTAAGTGTAAATTAAAAATAAAATTATAACTGTTTCAAGAGTTTACAAGTTAGAAATTAAGTTTTAGCTGTTTGTATATCAAAATAAAGTTTCAAGAGTTTACAAGTTAGAAATAAAGTTTCAATAGTGTATATGTTAGAAATAAAGGTGTAACTGTTTGTAAAAATAAGATCGCAAGATTTACTAGTTTACAAGTTAGACTAAGTGTAAATTAAAAATAAATTATAACTGTTCACGTGTTAAAGCCTTGATGCAACGATGAACAATTAATAAGCTGAAAAGTTTTAGATTCACTTTAACATTATCATATGTTTACAGATAGAAATGTATTACAGCAAAGCTACTTCATGAGTTAGTTTGCCAGGAGTGTATCATCTCAAACTTTTACTCGGGCGACATTTAGCCAACTGTCGAAGGTTGCCTAAAACTTTCCATTGCATACGTTATGAGAGCCATGAGTTCTACCTGTCTCTATCAATGAGACGAATTGATGAATGGAATGAAAGGGAGGACACTCACGCGCCACACGCAATATAACACACTTCTCTCTTCCGTAGTCTAACAAGCTCTTTACACATGGATCGCAGTCGATTGCTATCCCTGTATCAGAAGTGTAAGCTATCTTAATTTATTTGACACTATTTCATCTATTATCATCATCGTCCATATGAAATGTTTTAAGATTTACAAGTTAGACTAAGCGTTCTACTATTTGTAAATGAAAGATATAGTTTCAACAGTTTACAGATTGAAAATAAAGTTTCAATAGTGTGTGTATGTGTGTATGTTAAGAATAAAGTTTTATCTGTTTGTATGTTAGAAATAGAATGAAGTTTCACCAGTTTACAAGTTAAGAATAAAGTTCTATCTGTTTATATGTTAGAAATAAAATAAAGTTTCAATAGTTTGCAAGTTAAAAATAAAGTTTCAACCGTTTACAAGTTTTAAAATAAAGTTTAAATAGTGTGCAAGATAAAAAATAAAGTTTGAACAGTTTACAAGCTGAAATAAAGTTTTAATAGTGTACACGTTGGAAATAAAGTTTTAATAGTTTATGTGCTTCAAAATAGAGTTATAACAGTTTATATGTTAGAAATAAAATGAAGTTTCATCAGTTTACAAGTTAAGAATAAAGTTCTATCTGTTTGTCTGATAGAAATAAAACAAAGTTTCAACCGTTTACAAGTTAAAAATAAAGTTTCAACAGTTTACAAGTTAAAATTAAAGCTTCAACAATTACAAGTTAAAAATAAAACTTCAAAAGTTTACCAGTTAGAAATAAAGTTTCATCAGTTTACAAGTCAAAATAAAGTTTCAACAGATTATAAGTTAAAAGAAAAGTTCCAATAGTATGTGCATTAGAAATAACGTTTCAGCTGTTTGTATGTTAGAAATAAGATAAAGTTTCAATTGTGTGTACGTTAGAAATAAAGTTCTATCTGTTTCTATGATAGAAATAAAACAAAGTTTCAACCGTTAACAAGTTAAAAATAAAGTTTCAAGAGTTTACAAGTTAAAACTAATATTTCAATAGTGTATGTATGTTAAGAATAAAGTTAGAACAGTTTACAAGCTGAAATAAAGTTTTAATAGTGTACACGTTGGAAATAAAGTTTTAATAGTTTATGTGCTTCAAAATAGAGTTATAACAGTTTATATGTTAGAAATAAAGTTTCAACAGTCTACAAGTTAAAAATAAAATTATAACTGTTTCAAGAGTTTACAAGTTAGAAATTAAGTTTCAATGGTGTATGCGTTAGAAATAAAGTTTTAGCTGTTTGTATATCAAAATAAAGTTTCAAGAGTTTACAAGTTAGAAATAAAATGAAGGTTCATCAGTTTACAAGTTAAGAATGAAGTTCTATCTGTTTGTATGTTAGAAATAAAACAAAGTTTCAACCGTTAACAAGTTAAAAATAAAGTTTTAAGAGTTACAAGTTAAAACTAATGTTTCAATAGTGTGTGTGTGTATGTTAAGAATAAAGTTTTATCTGTTTGCATGTTAGAAATAGAATGAAGTTTCACCAGTTTACAAGTTAAGAATAAAGTTCTATCTGTTTATATGTTAGAAATAAAATAAAGTTTCAATAGTTTGCAAGTTAAAAATAAAGTTTCAACCGTTTACAAGTTTTAAAATAAAGTTTAAATAGTGTGCAAGATAAAAAATAAAGTTTGAACAGTTTACAAGCTGAAATAAAGTTTTAATAGTGTAAACGTTGGAAATAAAGTTTTAATAGTTTATGTGCTTCAAAATAGAGTTATAACAGTTTATATGTTAGAAATAAAATGAAGTTTCATCAGTTTACAAGTTAAGAATAAAGTTCTATCTGTTTGTCTGATAGAAATAAAACAAAGTTTCAACCGTTTACAAGTTAAAAATAAAGTTTCAACAGTTTACAAGTTAAAATTAAAGCTTCAACAATTACAAGTTAAAAATAAAGTTTCAAAAGTTTACCAGTTAGAAATAAAGTTTCATCAGTTTACAAGTCAAAATAAAGTTTCAACAGATTATAAGTTAAAAGAAAAGTTCCAATAGTATGTGCATTAGAAATAACGTTTCAGCTGTTTGTATGTTAGAAATAAGATAAAGTTTCAATTGTGTGTACGTTAGAAATAAAGTTCTATCTGTTTCTATGATAGAAATAAAACAAAGTTTCAACCGTTAACAAGTTAAAAATAAAGTTTCAAGAGTTTACAAGTTAAAACTAATGTTTCAATAGTGTATGTATGTTAAGAATAAAGTTAGAACAGTTTACAAGCTGAAATAAAGTTTTAATAGTGTACACGTTGGAAATAAAGTTTTAATAGTTTATGTGCTTCAAAATAGAGTTATAACAGTTTATATGTTAGAAATAAAGTTTCAACAGTCTACAAGTTAAAAATAAAATTATAACTGTTTCAAGAGTTTACAAGTTAGAAATTAAGTTTCAATGGTGTATGCGTTAGAAATAAAGTTTTAGCTGTTTGTATATCAAAATAAAGTTTCAAGAGTTTACAAGTTAGAAATAAAATGAAGGTTCATCAGTTTACAAGTTAAGAATGAAGTTCTATCTGTTTGTATGTTAGAAATAAAACAAAGTTTCAACCGTTAACAAGTTAAAAATAAAGTTGTAAGAGTTACAAGTTAAAACTAATGTTTCAATAGTGTGTGTGTGTATGTTAAGAATAAAGTTTTATCTGTTTGCATGTTAGAAATAGAATGAAGTTTCACCAGTTTACAAGTTAAGAATAAAGTTCTATCTGTTTATATGTTAGAAATAAAATAAAGTTTCAATAGTTTGCAAGTTAAAAATAAAGTTTCAACCGTTTACAAGTTTTAAAATAAAGTTTAAATAGTGTGCAAGATAAAAAATAAAGTTTGAACAGTTTACAAGCTGAAATAAAGTTTTAATAGTGTACACGTTGGAAATAAAGTTTTAATAGTTTATGTGCTTCAAAATAGAGTTATAACAGTTTATATGTTAGAAATAAAATGAAGTTTCATCAGTTTACAAGTTAAGAATAAAGTTCTATCTGTTTGTCTGATAGAAATAAAACAAAGTTTCAACCGTTTACAAGTTAAAAATAAAGTTTCAACAGTTTACAAGTTAAAATTAAAGCTTCAACAATTACAAGTTAAAAATAAAGTTTCAAAAGTTTACCAGTTAGAAATAAAGTTTCATCAGTTTACAAGTCAAAATAAAGTTTCAACAGATTATAAGTTAAAAGAAAAGTTCCAATAGTATGTGCATTAGAAATAACGTTTCAGCTGTTTGTATGTTAGAAATAAGATAAAGTTTCAATTGTGTGTACGTTAGAAATAAAGTTCTATCTGTTTCTATGATAGAAATAAAACAAAGTTTCAACCGTTAACAAGTTAAAAATAAAGTTTCAAGAGTTTACAAGTTAAAACTAATGTTTCAATAGTGTATGTATGTTAAGAATAAAGTTAGAACAGTTTACAAGCTGAAATAAAGTTTTAATAGTGTACACGTTGGAAATAAAGTTTTAATAGTTTATGTGCTTCAAAATAGAGTTATAACAGTTTATATGTTAGAAATAAAATGAAGTTTCATCAGTCTACAAGTTAAAAATAAAATTATAACTGTTTCAAGAGTTTACAAGTTAGAAATTAAGTTTCAATGGTGTATGCGTTAGAAATAAAGTTTTAGCTGTTTGTATATCAAAATAAAGTTTCAAGAGTTTACAAGTTAGAAATAAAATGAAGGTTCATCAGTTTACAAGTTAAGAATGAAGTTCTATCTGTTTGTATGTTAGAAATAAAACAAAGTTTCAACCGTTAACAAGTTAAAAATAAAGTTTTAAGAGTTACAAGTTAAAACTAATGTTTCAATAGTGTGTGTGTGTGTGTATGTTAAGAATAAAGTTTTATCTGTTTGCATGTTAGAAATAGAATGAAGTTTCACCAGTTTACAAGTTAAGAATAAAGTTCTATCTGTTTATATGTTAGAAATAAAATAAAGTTTCAATAGTTTGCAAGTTAAAAATAAAGTTTCAACCGTTTACAAGTTTTAAAATAAAGTTTAAATAGTGTGCAAGATAAAAAATAAAGTTTGAACAGTTTACAAGCTGAAATAAAGTTTTAATAGTGTAAACGTTGGAAATAAAGTTTTAATAGTTTATGTGCTTCAAAATAGAGTTATAACAGTTTATATGTTAGAAATAAAATGAAGTTTCATCAGTTTACAAGTTAAGAATAAAGTTCTATCTGTTTGTCTGATAGAAATAAAACAAAGTTTCAACCGTTTACAAGTTAAAAATAAAGTTTCAACAGTTTACAAGTTAAAATTAAAGCTTCAACAATTACAAGTTAAAAATAAAGTTTCAAAAGTTTACCAGTTAGAAATAAAGTTTCATCAGTTTACAAGTCAAAATAAAGTTTCAACAGATTATAAGTTAAAAGAAAAGTTCCAATAGTATGTGCATTAGAAATAACGTTTCAGCTGTTTGTATGTTAGAAATAAGATAAAGTTTCAATTGTGTGTACGTTAGAAATAAAGTTCTATCTGTTTCTATGATAGAAATAAAACAAAGTTTCAACCGTTAACAAGTTAAAAATAAAGTTTCAAGAGTTTACAAGTTAAAACTAATGTTTCAATAGTGTATGTATGTTAAGAATAAAGTTAGAACAGTTTACAAGCTGAAATAAAGTTTTAATAGTGTACACGTTGGAAATAAAGTTTTAATAGTTTATGTGCTTCAAAATAGAGTTATAACAGTTTATATGTTAGAAATAAAATGAAGTTTCATCAGTTTACAAGTTAAGAATAAAGTTCTATCTGTTTGTATGTTAGAAATAAAACAAAGTTTCAACCGTTAACAAGTTAAAAATAAAGTTTTAAGAGTTTACAAGTTTAACTAATGTTTCAATAATGTGTGTATGTTAAGAATAAAGTTTTATCTGTTTGCATGTTAGAAATAGAATGAAGTTTCACCAGTTTACAAGTTACGAATAAAGTTCTATCTCTTTAAGTTTATAAGTTAAGAATAAAGTTCTATCTGTTTATATGTTAGAAATAGAATGAAGTTTCACCAGTTTACAAGTTAAGAATAAAGTTCTATCTGTTTATATGTTAGAAATAAAATAAAGTTTCAACAGTCTACAAGTTAAAAATAAAATTATAACTGTTTCAAGAGTTTACAAGTTAGAAATTAAGTTTCAATGGTGTATGCGTTAGAAATAAAGTTTTAGCTGTTTGTATATCAAAATACAGTTTCAAGAGTTTACAAGTTAGAAATAAAATGAAGGTTCACCAGTTTACAAGTTAAGAATGAAGTTCTATCTGTTTGTATGTTAGAAATAAAACAAAGTTTCAACCGTTAACAAGTTAAAAATAAAGTTTTAAGAGTTACAAGTTAAAACTAATGTTTCAATAGTGTGTGTGTGTATGTTAAGAATAAAGTTTTATCTGTTTGTATGTTAGAAATAGAATGAAGTTTCACCAGTTTACAAGTTAAGAATAAAGTTCTATCTGTTTATATGTTAGAAATAAAATAAAGTTTCAATAGTTTGCAAGTTAAAAATAAAGTTTCAATAGTTTACAAGTTTTAAAATAAAGTTTAAATAGTGTGCAAGATAAAAAATAAAGTTTGAACAGTTTACAAGCTGAAATAAAGTTTTAATAGTGTACACGTTGGAAATAAAGTTTTAATAGTTTATGTGCTTCAAAATAGAGTTATAACAGTTTATATGTTAGAAATAAAATGAAGTTTCATCAGTTTACAAGTTAAGAATAAAGTTCTATCTGTTTGTATGATAGAAATAAAACAAAGTTTCAACCGTTTACAAGTAAAAATAAAGTTTCACCAGTGTACAAGTTAGAAATAAAGTTTCAATAGTGTATATGTTAGAAATAAAGTTTTAGCTGTTTGTATATGAAAAACTAAGTTTCAAGAGTTTACAAGTTAAAAAATAAAGTTTCAATGGTGTATACGTTAGAAATAAAGTTTTAGCTGTTTGTATATCAAAATAAAGTTTCAAGAGTTTACAAGTTAGAAATAAAGTTTCAACAGTGTGCACGTTAAGAATAAAGTTTCAATAGTGTGTATGTTAAGAATAAAGTTCTATCTGTTTATATGTTAGAAATAAAAATGAAGGTTCATCAGTTTACAAGTTAAGAATAAAGTTTTATCTGTTTGTTTGTTAGAAATAAAATAAAGTTTCGACCGTTAACAAGTTAAAAATAAAGTTTCAGTTTAAAATAAAGTTTCAATAGTGTGTATGATGGAAATAAAGTTTAAGCGCTTTGTGCGTCAGAAATAAAGTTTCAACCGTTTACAAGTTAAAAATAAAGTTTCAACAGTGTGTACGTTAAGAATAAAGTTCTATCTGTTTATATGTTAGAAATAAAAATAAAGGTTCACCAGTTTACAGGTTAAGAATAAAGTTTTATCTGCTTGTATGTCAGAAATGAAATAAAGTTTCACCAGTTTAAAAGTTAAGAATAAAGTTTCAATAGTGTGTATGTTAGAAATAAAGTTTCAATAGTGTGTATGTTAAGAATAAAGTTCTATCTGTTTATATGTTTATATGTTAGAAATAAAAATGAAGGTTCACCAGTTTACAAGTTAAGAATAAAGTTCTATCTGCTTGCATGTCAGAAATGAAATAAAGTTTCACCAGTTTAAAAGTTAAGAATAAAGTTTCACCAGTTTAAAAGTTAAGAATAAAGTTTCAATAGTGTGTATGTTAAGAATAAAGTTCTATCTGTTTATATGTTAGAAATAAAATGAAGTTTCAATAGTGTGTATGTTAAGAATAAAGTTCTATCTGTTTATATGTTAGAAATAAAATGAAGGTTCACCAGTTTACAAGTTAAGAATAAATTTTATCTGCTTGTATGTTAGAAATAAAATAAAGTTTCACCGATTTACAAGTTAAAAAATAAAGTTTCAATAGTTAACACGTTAAAAATAAAGTTTCAATAGTGTGTATGTTAAGAATAAAGTTCTATCTGTTTATATGTTAGAAATAAAATGAAGGTTCATCAGTTTACAAGTTAAGAATAAAGTTTTATCTGTTTGTATGTTAGAAATAAAATAAAGTTTCGACCGTTAACAAGTTAAAAATAAAGTTTCAGATTAAAATAAAGTTTCAATAGTGTGTATGATGGAAATAAAGTTTAAGCGCTTTGTGCGTCAGAAATAAAGTTTCAACCGTTTACAAGTTAAAAATAAAGTTTCAACAGTGTGTACGTTAAGAATAAAGTTCTATCTGTTTATATGTTAGAAATAAAAATAAAGGTTCACCAGTTTACAGGTTAAGAATAAAGTTTTATCTGCTTGTATGTCAGAAATGAAATAAAGTTTCACCAGTTTAAAAGTTAAGAATAAAGTTTCAATAGTGTGTATGTTAGAAATAAAGTTTCAATAGTGTGTATGTTAAGAATAAAGTTCTATCTGTTTATATGTTTATATGTTAGAAATAAAAATGAAGGTTCACCAGTTTGCAAGTTAAGAATAAAGTTTTATCTGCTTGCATGTCAGAAATGAAATAAAGTTTCACCAGTTTAAAAGTTAAGAATAAAGTTTCACCAGTTTAAAAGTTAAGAATAAAGTTTCAATAGTGTGTATGTTAAGAATAAAGTTCTATCTGTTTATATGTTAGAAATAAAATGAAGTTTCAATAGTGTGTATGTTAAGAATAAAGTTCTATCTGTTTATATGTTAGAAATAAAATGAAGGTTCACCAGTTTACAAGTTAAGAATAAATTTTATCTGCTTGTATGTTAGAAATAAAATAAAGTTTCACCGATTTACAAGTTAAAAAATAAAGTTTCAATAGTTAACACGTTAAAAATAAAGTTTCAATAGTGTGTATGTTAAGAATAAAGTTCTATCTGTTTGTATATTAGAAAGAAAATGAAGGTTCATCAGTTTACAAGTTAATAATAAAGTTTTATCTGTTTGTATGTTAGAAATAAAACATAGTTTCAACCGTTGACAAGTTAAAAATAAAGTTTCAATAGTTTGCGAGTTAAAACTAATGTTTCAATAGTGCGTATGTTAAGAATAAAGTTTTATCTGTTTGTATGTTAGAAATAAAATGAAGCTTCGCCAGTTTACAAGTTTAGAATAAAGTTTTATCAGCTTGTATGTTAGAAATAAAATGAAGTTTCACCAGTTTACAAATTAAAAATAAAGTTTCAATAGTGTGTATGTTAGAAATAAAGTTTCAACCGTTTACAAGTTAAAATAAAGTTTCAACAGTGTCTACGTTAGAAATAAAGTTTTATCTGTTTGTAAAGTTCGATCGTAGGATTTACTAGTTTGCAAGTTAGACTCAGCATTCTACTAGTTGTAAATGAAAATAACGTTTCAACAGTTTACAGATTAAAATAAAGTTTCAATAGTGTGTATGATGGAAATAAAGTTTAAGCGCTTTGTGCGTTAGAAATAAAGTTTCAGCCGTTGACAAGTTAAAAATAAAGTTTTAACAGTGTGTACGTTAGAAATAAAGTTTCAACAGTTTACAAGTTGAAAAATAAAGTTTCAACAGTGTGTACGTTAGAAATAAATGAAAGTAAGAACTTCATTGTATGAGTATTCAAAGCATGTTTTGTAAATCAAATGTGTGTAGTCCTGACATGATAGAATCGCGTTAGAAATAAAGTTTCAGCCGTTTACAAGTTAAAGATAAAGTTTCAACAGTGTGTACGTTAGAAATAAAGTTTTAGCTGTTTATATGTTAGAAACAAAATAAAGTTTCACAGTTTACAAGTTGAAAAATAAAGTTTCAACAGTGTGTACGTTAGAAATAAATGAAAGTAAGAACTTCATCGTATGAGTATTCAAAGCATGTTTTGTAAATCAAATGTGTGTAGTCCTGACATGATAGAATCAAGCTTGACAAATGCGTTTGTCAAGTTCATTTGATTCTATCATGTCAGGACTACACACATTTGATTTACAAAACATGCTTTGAATACTCATACGATGAAGTTCTTACTTTCATTTATTTCTAACGTACACACTGTTGAAACTTTATTTTTCAACTTGTAAACTGTTGAAACTTTATTTCTAACGTACACACTGTTAAAACTTTATTTTTAACTTGTCAACGGCTGAAACTTTATTTCTAACGCACAAAGCGCTTAAACTTTATTTCCATCATACACACTATTGAAACTTTATTTTAATCTGTAAACTGTTGAAACGTTATTTTCATTTACAACTAGTAGAATGCTGAGTCTAACTTGCAAACTAGTAAATCCTACGATCGAACTTTACAAACAGATAAAACTTTATTTCTAACGTAGACACTGTTGAAACTTTATTTTAACTTGTAAACGGTTGAAACTTTATTTCTAACATACACACTATTGAAACTTTATTTTTAATTTGTAAACTGGTGAAACTTCATTTTATTTCTAACATACAAGCTGATAAAACTTTATTCTAAACTTGTAAACTGGCGAAGCTTCATTTTATTTCTAACATACAAACAGATAAAACTTTATTCTTAACATACGCACTATTGAAACATTAGTTTTAACTCGCAAACTATTGAAACTTTATTTTTAACTTGTCAACGGTTGAAACTATGTTTTATTTCTAACATACAAACAGATAAAACTTTATTATTAACTTGTAAACTGATGAACCTTCATTTTCTTTCTAATATACAAACAGATAGAACTTTATTCTTAACATACACACTATTGAAACTTTATTTTTAACGTGTTAACTATTGAAACTTTATTTTTTAACTTGTAAATCGGTGAAACTTTATTTTATTTCTAACATACAAGCAGATAAAATTTATTCTTAACTTGTAAACTGGTGAACCTTCATTTTATTTCTAACATATAAACAGATAGAACTTTATTCTTAACATACACACTATTGAAACTTCATTTTATTTCTAACATATAAACAGATAGAACTTTATTCTTAACATACACACTATTGAAACTTTATTCTTAACTTTTAAACTGGTGAAACTTTATTCTTAACTTTTAAACTGGTGAAACTTTATTTCATTTCTGACATGCAAGCAGATAAAACTTTATTCTTAACTTGCAAACTGGTGAACCTTCATTTTTATTTCTAACATATAAACATATAAACAGATAGAACTTTATTCTTAACATACACACTATTGAAACTTTATTTCTAACATACACACTATTGAAACTTTATTCTTAACTTTTAAACTGGTGAAACTTTATTTCATTTCTGACATACAAGCAGATAAAACTTTATTCTTAACCTGTAAACTGGTGAACCTTTATTTTTATTTCTAACATATAAACAGATAGAACTTTATTCTTAACGTACACACTGTTGAAACTTTATTTTTAACTTGTAAACGGTTGAAACTTTATTTCTGACGCACAAAGCGCTTAAACTTTATTTCCATCATACACACTATTGAAACTTTATTTTAATCTGAAACTTTATTTTTAACTTGTTAACGGTCGAAACTTTATTTTATTTCTAACAAACAAACAGATAAAACTTTATTCTTAACTTGTAAACTGATGAACCTTCATTTTTATTTCTAACATATAAACAGATAGAACTTTATTCTTAACATACACACTATTGAAACTTTATTCTTAACGTGCACACTGTTGAAACTTTATTTCTAACTTGTAAACTCTTGAAACTTTATTTTGATATACAAACAGCTAAAACTTTATTTCTAACGTATACACCATTGAAACTTTATTTTTTAACTTGTAAACTCTTGAAACTTAGTTTTTCATATACAAACAGCTAAAACTTTATTTCTAACATATACACTATTGAAACTTTATTTCTAACTTGTACACTGGTGAAACTTTATTTTTACTTGTAAACGGTTGAAACTTTGTTTTATTTCTATCATACAAACAGATAGAACTTTATTCTTAACTTGTAAACTGATGAAACTTCATTTTATTTCTAACATATAAACTGTTATAACTCTATTTTGAAGCACATAAACTATTAAAACTTTATTTCCAACGTGTACACTATTAAAACTTTATTTCAGCTTGTAAACTGTTCAAACTTTATTTTTTATCTTGCACACTATTTAAACTTTATTTTAAAACTTGTAAACTATTGAAACTTTATTTTTAACTTGCAAACTATTGAAACTTTATTTTATTTCTAACATATAAACAGATAGAACTTTATTCTTAACTTGTAAACTGGTGAAACTTCATTCTATTTCTAACATACAAACAGATAAAACTTTATTCTTAACATACACACACACACACTATTGAAACATTAGTTTTAACTTGTAACTCTTAAAACTTTATTTTTAACTTGTTAACGGTTGAAACTTTGTTTTATTTCTAACATACAAACAGATAGAACTTCATTCTTAACTTGTAAACTGGTGAACCTTCATTTTATTTCTAACTTGTAAACTCTTGAAACTGTATTTTGATATACAAACAGCTAAAACTTTATTTCTAACGCATACACCATTGAAACTTAATTTCTAACTTGTAAACTCTTGAAACAGTTATAATTTTATTTTTAACTTGTAGACTGTTGAAACTTTATTTTATTTCTAACATATAAACAGATAGAACTTTATTCTTAACTTGTAAACTGGTGAAACTTCATTCTATTTCTAACATATAAACAGATAGAACTTTATTCTTAACTTATAAACTTAAAGAGATAGAACTTTATTCGTAACTTGTAAACTGGTGAAACTTCATTCTATTTCTAACATGCAAACAGATAAAACTTTATTCTTAACATACACACACTATTGAAACATTAGTTAAACTTGTAAACTCTTAAAACTTTATTTTTAACTTGTTAACGGTTGAAACTTTGTTTTATTTCTAACATACAAACAGATAGAACTTTATTCTTAACTTGTAAACTGATGAAACTTCATTTTATTTCTAACATATAAACTGTTATAACTCTATTTTGAAGCACATAAACTATTAAAACTTTATTTCCAACGTGTACACTATTAAAACTTTATTTCAGCTTGTAAACTGTTCTAACTTTATTCTTAACATACATACACTATTGAAACATTAGTTTTAACTTGTAAACTCTTGAAACTTTATTTTTAACTTGTTAACGGTTGAAACTTTGTTTTATTTCTATCATAGAAACAGATAGAACTTTATTTCTAACGTACACACAATTGAAACTTTATCTTATTTCTAACATACAAACAGCTGAAACGTTATTTCTAATGCACATACTATTGGAACTTTTCTTTTAACTTATAATCTGTTGAAACTTTATTTTGACTTGTAAACTGATGAAACTTTATTTCTAACTGGTAAACTTTTGAAACTTTATTTTTAACTTGTAATTGTTGAAGCTTTAATTTTAACTTGTAAACTGTTGAAACTTTATTTTTAACTTGTAAACGGTTGAAACTTTGTTTTATTTCTATCAGACAAACAGATAGAACTTTATTCTTAACTTGTAAACTGATGAAACTTCATTTTATTTCTAACATATAAACTGTTATAACTCTATTTTGAAGCACATAAACTATTAAAACTTTATTTCCAACGTTTACACTATTAAAACTTTATTTCAGCTTGTAAACTGTTCAAACTTTATTTTTTATCTTGCACACTATTTAAACTTTATTTTAAAACTTGTAAACGGTTGAAACTTTATTTTTAACTTGCAAACTATTGAAACTTTATTTTATTTCTAACATATAAACAGATAGAACTTTATTCTTAACTTGTAAACTGGTGAAACTTCATTCTATTTCTAACATGCAAACAGATAAAACTTTATTCTTAACATACACACACACACACTATTGAAACATTAGTTTTAACTTGTAACTCTTAAAACTTTATTTTTAACTTGTTAACGGTTGAAACTTTGTTTTATTTCTAACATACAAACAGATAGAACTTCATTCTTAACTTGTAAACTGATGAACCTTCATTTTATTTCTAACTTGTAAACTCTTGAAACTTTATTTTGATATACAAACAGCTAAAACTTTATTTCTAACGCATACACCATTGAAACTTAATTTCTAACTTGTAAACTCTTGAAACAGTTATAATTTTATTTTTAACTTGTAGACTGTTGAAACTTTATTTCTAACATATAAACTGTTATAACTCTATTTTGAAGCACATAAACTATTAAAACTTTATTTCCAACGTGTACACTATTAAAACTTTATTTCAGCTTGTAAACTGTTCTAACTTTATTCTTAACATACATACACTATTGAAACATTAGTTTTAACTTGTAAACTCTTGAAACTTTATTTTTAACTTGTTAACGGTTGAAACTTTGTTTTATTTCTATCATAGAAACAGATAGAACTTTATTTCTAACGTACACACAATTGAAACTTTATCTTATTTCTAACATACAAACAGCTGAAACGTTATTTCTAATGCACATACTATTGGAACTTTTCTTTTAACTTATAATCTGTTGAAACTTTATTTTGACTTGTAAACTGATGAAACTTTATTTCTAACTGGTAAACTTTTGAAGTTTTATTTTTAACTTGTAATTGTTGAAGCTTTAATTTTAACTTGTAAACTGTTGAAACTTTATTTTTAACTTGTAAACGGTTGAAACTTTGTTTTATTTCTATCAGACAAACAGATAGAACTTTATTCTTAACTTGTAAACTGATGAAACTTCATTTTATTTCTAACATATAAACTGTTATAACTCTATTTTGAAGCACATAAACTATTAAAACTTTATTTCCAACGTGTACACTATTAAAACTTTATTTCAGCTTGTAAACTGTTCAAACTTTATTTTTTATCTTGCACACTATTTAAACTTTATTTTAAAACTTGTAAACGGTTGAAACTTTATTTTTAACTTGCAAACTATTGAAACTTTATTTTATTTCTAACATATAAACAGATAGAACTTTATTCTTAACTTGTAAACTGGTGAAACTTCATTCTATTTCTAACATACAAACAGATAAAACTTTATTCTTAACATACACACATACACACACTATTGAAACTTTATTTTCAATCTGTAAACTGTTGAAACTATATCTTTCATTTACAAATAGTAGAACGCTTAGTCTAACTTGTAAATCTTAAAACATTTCATATGGACGATGATGATAATAGATGAAATAGTGTCAAATAAATTAAGATAGCTTACACTTCTGATACAGGGATAGCAATCGACTGCGATCCATGTGTAAAGAGCTTGTTAGACTACGGAAGAGAGAAGTGTGTTATATTGCGTGTGGCGCGTGAGTGTCCTCCCTTTCATTCCATTCATCAATTCGTCTCATTGATAGAGACAGGTAGAACTCATGGCTCTCATAACGTATGCAATGGAAAGTTTTAGGCAACCTTCGACAGTTGGCTAAATGTCGCCCGAGTAAAAGTTTGAGATGATACACTCCTGGCAAACTAACTCATGAAGTAGCTTTGCTGTAATACATTTCTATCTGTAAACATATGATAATGTTAAAGTGAATCTAAAACTTTTCAGCTTATTAATTGTTCATCGTTGCATCAACGCTTTAACACGTGAACAGTTATAATTTATTTTTAATTTACACTTAGTCTAACTTGTAAACTAGTAAATCTTGCGATCTTATTTTTACAAACAGTTACACCTTTATTTCTAACATATACACTATTGAAACTTTATTTCTAACTTGTAAACTCTTGAAACTTTATTTTGATATACAAACAGCTAAAACTTAATTTCTAACTTGTAAACTCTTGAAACAGTTATAATTTTATTTTTAATTTACACTTAGTCTAACTTGTAAACTAGTAAATCTTGCGATCTTATTTTTACAAACAGTTACACCTTTATTTCTAACGCATACACTATTGAAACTTTATTTCTAACTTGTAAATCTTAAAACATTTCATATGGACGATGATGATAGATGAAATAGTGTCAAATAAAATTAAGATAGCTTACACTTCTGATACAGGGATAGCAATCGACTGCGATCCATGTGTAAAGAGCTTGTTAGACTACGAAAGAGAGAAGTGTGTTATGTTGCGTGTGGCGCGTGAGTGTCCTCCCATTTCATTCCATTCATCAATTCGTCTCATTGATAGAGACAGGTAGAACTCATGGTTCTCATAACGTATGCAATGGAAAGTTTTAGGCAACATTCGACAGTTGGCTAAATGTCGCCCTGGCGCGAATGCATACTACGTTGAGACAGAGGCAATCACTTGCAAACATGACGCAGAGAGGTTTAACAAGATTGACCATTGCCGAATGTCCCTTGCGGTATACATAGCTACGGGTTTCACCGCCGCCCTTTACAGGAACGCCCGTCGAAAGGAAGTATTACACCGAACTTCATTTGCAACGTTCAAGTTGACTGATAGCAGATTCAACTTAATGATAGTATTCGCCAGTCCGAAGACTGCCCAGGGCAAACCGCGAGGAGGTTCTATCATGTCTTGCCCCATGGTGGCCCTTAAGAGAGCCGATGGTTCGTTCTCGGGAGTAACGTCATCTTACACCCTACCAATTCTACTGAGAGAGTCTTTGACTCTCTCTTTGGTAGCACTGTCGACTTCCACACTAACTGGTACATGGCTAAAAAGTGGAATGTAGCGCCATTCCGTTGGATTGACAGCAGTTGCTGTCATCGGATTGCCAATCTGAGCAAGATTATTAAAAACTCTGTCTTGCTCCTCTAGCCTGACAAACTCCTCAAATAAATTTCGCGGCCTTAACTGCGGTCCGCGAGGAGAGCTGACTTGACTGTTCGGCGTCTGCATGATTGAAATGAAATGAGAGGCAGTGGTTTATATACCCCTCTAATGCGACGCAACGTTCAAGTTGACTGATAGCAGATTCAACTTAATGATAGTATTCGCCAGTCTAAAGACTGCCCAGGGCAAAGCGCATTGAAGGCTCTATCATGTCTTGCCCCATAGTGGCCGATTATACGGTAGTGTGTTAGTAGATTTCAATCATTGAAAAGGGAAGATGAGAATCATTTCATTTGTCTCATCAACGTTTATCATGGGAACAATCATTGAAGGGACATCTAATGAATTACATTTCACTCTACTCCATATCATAAAGACTAACCTTTGTCGAATGGCTGAAGTACTCTGACCTGGCGAGAGAAAGCGTCACGTTGAGTATGAAGTCGAACGCCCAACATGAGCAACGGCTCAGAGGTTTCGGTCTAACAAACGACGAACAACCCGTGCAACACAATCCCTCTACGGCAGTACCCGCCGTCCCGAAGGAACGCTCGAGCAAAGGAGGTATTACAGCGATGATGTGCTTTATGAGTAGAAGTGAATCTCTTGATAGCAAGAGACTATTCAACTAGATAGCAAGTCAAAAATAACCTGATAGCAGGACAAATGTATAGTCAGTAATTTACACTTAGTGAGGAATGATAGATTTGAGTGTAGTGAGTGGCACTCGATCCCGTCGACAGCCCGAAGGCCTTGTACTGATCACTAGGGAAGTGAGAGATCTTCCCCGATACCCGCTCTTTACAGCTGAAGACATCATTGTCACTGCCCCGAAGTGGTAACAGGAACGCCGAGTCAAAGGTAGTGAACAGTAGCTGGGATCTAACCCCTCAAAGCTGCCTTAGTCTTAGTTGAATTTGAAATCTGATAGCAGATTTGAACTTCGCATACTTGAAAACCTTGAGGAAACATCCCAAGTTATTGCTTTGATCAGCTTGATAGCAAGCCGTAGAGAGCTTGATTCACCAGCGTTTTGCAATGGAGATGTTTAGAGGCCACCCATGACAAGATAGCTAAGACTCAACCGATTGGCGTTCAAAGTGCTACGTCGAGAGCTGTGTCAAATGCCCAACATGAGACATGAGTTGTCCCAGCGGTTACGGTCTTAAATATGACACATTCCCTTGCCACACTTATCACTACGGCATCGTCCGCCGTCCCGAAGGAACACCCTGTCAGTGGAATATTACAGCAAAACTCTCCGTGTCTTGCTCGCTTTCAGTGAAAAGCCGCTTATACCATGAGAAGACTGGCTCAGACATCATTAAAAATGCTTTCATTGACTTCAGCAGGGTCGAAAACCCCAGAAAACCTCCAAAACTAGTGAATTTAAAATTTTCAACTTTTTAGCACTACTTATGAAATTTTATAAGTAGTCCATCACTTAGGGCAGGTCAATAGCGACCGAACCTTTTTTGAATCAAGTCAAACGGACTTGTAGAAGCAAAGTTACGAGCCTTTAAAGTTTTGGAGTCTTTTATGGCCTGGAGACGAAGGCCATCTCCTGGCGAACCTCTAAGTCTGACGCCTTAGCTGATATCAGCAATGAAATTTTCTAAGTCGGTTTCTTACAGAAACTTGGAATTTGGAATGTCCGAAGCTATCATCGGAGCTCAGAGAGACGACCTACCTCTGACAGTCGTTCTCCTCTAAATGACAAGTCTCCGTTGGTTCCCAGCTTATATAGTGTGTGGCGATCAGCTGATGACGTAATACCCATCATCCAAACACTAAAAATCCCGTCTATCTCCGGTTCTAGTGCTCCGATTGAGCTGGAAATACACCATTTCCATGTAGAATTTGACGCTGAATCCGAATCTGGCCTCCGTTTTCCCATCCGATGCTTCGTTTTGGCTCTACAGTAGGCAGCCATCGCAAAAATTCTAACTCTGTCGTTTTTCCGAAAAATGTTGAAAATTTTTCTCGCCGATGACTTGAAACTCTCCGATTGACATGAAACTCACCATATAGATAAAGAATCTGACGCTGATTCCAAATCTGAAATCCGTTTTCCCATCCGATGCTTCGTTTTGAAGCTAGAGCCCAAAACGTCCCAAATTCTAACTCTGTCGTTTTTCACCAATGTCCGAAAATCTTAAATGGCATCTCACATCTAAACGAAGACAGATAGGAACAAGCCGATTCTTTCACTGAATTTGTCTCACTCTTAGCTTTCAAACGAGCTATCGCACGACAAAATCCGTCCACTGGAAGCCAAAATCGAAGCAAGCTGTCCAGAGGGGGGGGGGACGTCAGTGAAAATTTTTTCTCTCCGATTGAGCTGGAAATACACCATTTCCATGTAGAATTTGACGCTGAATCCGAATCTGGCCTCCGTTTTCCCATCCGATGCTTCGTTTTGGCTCTACAGTAGGCAGCCATCGCAAAAATTCTAACTCTGTCGTTTTTTCGAAAAATGTTGAAAATTTTTTCTCTCCGATTGACTTGAAAATCACCATACAGATAAAGAATTTCACGCTGATTCCAAATCTGAAATCCGTTTTCCCATCCGATGCTTCGTTTTGAAGCTAGAGCCCAAAACGTCCCAAATTCTAACTCTGTCGTTTTTCACCAATGTCCGAAAATCTTAAATGGCATCTCACATCTAAACGAAGACAGATAGGAACAAGCCGATTCTTTCACTGAATTTGTCTCACTCTTAGCTTTCAAACGAGCTATCGCACGACAAAATCCATCCACTGGAAGCCAAAATCGAAGCAAGCTGTCCAGAGGGGGGGGGGACGTCAGCGAAAAATTTTCTCTCTCCGATTGCTTTCAAATTCACCATACAGATGCAGAATTTCACGTAGATTCCGAATCTGGCCTCCGTTTTCTCATCCGATGCTTCGTTTGGGCGCTACACACCAAAACGTCCCAAATTCTAACTCTGTCGTTTTTTCGAAAAATGTTGAAAATTTTTTCTCTCCGATTGACTTGAAACTCACCATACAGATAAAGAATTTCACGCTGATTCCAAATCTGAAATCCGTTTTCCAATCCGATGCTTCGTTTTGAAGCTACAGCCCAAAACGTCCCAAATTCTAACTCTGTCGTTTTTCGCCAATCTCCCAAAATCTTAAATGGCGTCTCACATCTAAACGAAGACAGATAATAAAACAAGCCGATTCTTTCAGTGAATTTGTCTCACTCGTAGCTTTCAAACGAGCTATGGCACGACAAAATCCGTCCACTGGAAGCCAAAATCGAAGCGAGCTGTCCAGAGGGGGGGGGGAGGGGGGGGGGACGTCAGTGAAATTTCTAAATTTGATGAAAAATGTTTTGGTGACGGTCCCAGGTCGAAATTCCACACTTTGGAAAATTTTCAAAATTTTACCCATACAAAGTCACTCTGACACTTAGGATTTTTTCAGGTAAGCGAGCTCCGACCTAAAATCTTGTAACCGCTCTAACTTTTGAACGAAGACAGATAGGAACAAGCCGATTCTTTCAGTGAATTTATCTCACTCTTAGCTTTCAAACGAGCTATCGCACGACAAAATCCGTCCACTGGAAGCTAAAATCGAAGCAAGCTGTCCAGAGGGGGGGGGGGACGTCAGCGAAAAATTTTTTATCTCCGATTTCGCTGGAAACATCCTTCCTAACCCAAAATTTCACGTAGATTCCGAATCTGGCCTCCGTTTTCTCATCCGATGCTTCGTTTGGGCGCTACACACCAAAACGTCCCAAATTCTAACTCTGTTAAAATTTTGAAGAAAAATTTTTTCTCGCCAATTGCCTTGAAACTCACCCTACCGATGCAGAATTTTACGCTGAATCCGAATCTGGCAGCCATTTCACCATCCACGACAACCTAGACGGTCGCCCACGTCAACCTAGACGGTCGCCCACGTCAACCTAGGCGGTCGCCCACGTCAACCTGGACGGTCGCCCAAGTCAACCAGGCGGTCGGACCAACTCACTCGAGTCTCACACTCTGACGTTCCAGAGGGGGGGGGAGGGGGAGGGGGGGGGAGTCAGCGAACATGTTGTGAACCAACCTGGCCGGCACACCACGACAGACCACAACCTCTGTCGTTCCAGAGGGGGGGGAGGGGGAGGGGGGGGCGCGCTGTGTTTATTCTGGACCTTTTGTTACTACTGAAGGCGATGTTCACGAAAATTTGACAGTTGATTGGAGCCGCTATGGAATCCAAGGGAGTCATGCAATCGTCCGTCATTACAAACAGGAGAAAAGAACGAGCCCAAAACAGATGACGGTCGAATGTACCTTGAGGTCGAGGAAACTGAATGTCGATGGGCGTTTCGTGATGCATATTGACCTAAGAAAGCGTTGTTGGTGGCAAGAAAATCGCTCCGGTAGTACATAGAAGTGAATCTTGAGGCAGGTTCAGAGCTTGCAGTATTCTCGTATGTAAAGCGTCGACTCAGACGTCGCCGCGGGCCACGCACTCTGCCCCCATCTCCACCCATGCAAAGACCAGAACGATCAGAGTGCGCCAGATCCGGATTTCGTGTATTTACTTTGTCAATGGCGACACGAAGATGACAGCACAGGAAGTGAAGTAGAATTTCATTGCTAAATGCATCACGTACGCAAATTAAAAGATCAATACATGTTGACAAAGATATCGGACACAATAGCTTTACAATGCATGCTATCTTAACAACATAGATTCAATAAGGCAGCGCAGTTAAAATTGGTGAGATAATGCATGGTACTATTTACGGTTTACAGTAGCCTGTAAATGCTTAAAAATACTTGGCAAGATAGAGATGTGACAATTTCGAGCGACAACGCAAGAGTCATGTCAAAAACAAGGTAAGTTGCGTAAAATAGACCATGGAGTAAAAGGAGAACAATACTGACGGTAAACCAAGGTAAGTAATAAAGACAGACAAAAATCAAAAGGATGCTGTAGCATTAACGCAGAACAGAAGCAAGATTCGAATCTGTCCTGAACGAAAGGCGTAATTGAGGCAAGTAGGGCACACGCGAAATGAGGCTGCGCACTGCAGAATTTAGACGATCAGTACAATCGGATTTGTACGTAACCAAATTAAGAAATTGCTGCGGTTTGCCGCGGTTGCGATTCAGACCAGTAGGAATTAATGTTCGCAGACGACCAATCCACTTAGCTTCTTTATAAAGCAGACACGTCTCAGAAAACGTTCTGTCAATGGCAAAAAATGAAAAATTTGAAATGCCACAAGCAGAGTCAGAGAAATGGCCAGCGACAGGAGATGTCTCAACAGAAGTCCTTATATCACGTAAATGCTCACTGACACGAATCTGTAATGGCCTATAAGTTTGGCCAACATATAGTTTGAAACAATTCCTACAGGAGATCACATAAACACAGTGAGTCGAAGAACACGACAGACGGTAAAGGATAGGAAACAAACGTGTTCTTGAGCTGTCATAGAAAATGGTTGTGTCATGAGCGAAAGCACACGCTCGACAACGGAGGCCACTGCATCTGGAAAAACCAGGAGTCCAACGAGGTCGAAGTCCAGTCAGTCGGTAAACCCGAGACACAGTCCTCCTAATTAAAGAACGAGTAACTCCCTGAGCGCGCCATTGGGGAAACACAAGCTGACAAATCTCGTCAAAATCTTCATAGGAGGAGCATCTGGTTGCCCACCTCAATACATGAGAATATAAAACGCCACGGTGAACATGAGGTGGATGATGAGAGATACGAGGTAGCATAACATAACAATCAGTGCTTTTTGTGGCTATGCGGTGACCAATCTCTCCATCATCGGAGCGGTAAATCTCTAAGTCTAGGAAGTTGACACGCTCACTGTGAAATGTCAAGTCAACTCGTATGTGATTGTCAAGACGGTTAAGAACTTGTAGAAAGTCACTGAGAGAAGACTCACCATGGTCCCAAATAAAAAATATGTCGTCTTGGAACCGCTTCCAGACTCGAGGACGTAAGGGGAAAAGAGACAGACCGAGCTCTTCCCATTCTCCAAGGTAAAGACCAGCGAAACTTCCACCAAAGCACTTGCCCATGGCTACGCCAGATATTTGTAGCCATGAAGTATCACCATACTTAAAATTATTGGATGTGAGGCAGATGGAGAGGATACGTAGAATGTCTTCATCAGGTCTACGGGGATCTGAATGATTGGCAAATGCTCTTCTGATACGTTCTAACCCCTCGATGATTGGCACGTTTGTATACAATGACCTAACATCCAGCGTGCAGAGCAAAGATTCCGAGTGAAGAGTGCAAGATCGGAGTACTGCAATCAAATGCTGGGAATCAAGAAGGAAGCTGTCCAGTGAAGAAACCAGTGGTTGAAGAAAATAATCCACCAGACGACCAGCTCTGCTCGTGTCTGTTTCAACGTCTGCGATGATAGGTCTGCCCGGCGGTGTGAGAGGATCAATCCATTCCTTCTTATGGATCTTGGGGAGTGTGTTAAAACGTCGAGGCTTGGGATGTAACGGAGACTGCAGAAAGCGATGCTCTTTCCTGGTGATAAACGAGGCACTCAGCAAACGATCAAGGATCTGATTCACCTGGTGTTCAGTATTCAAAGGTGGTGATTCAGACAGTGGACGGTAGAATGAGGCGTCGTTGAGTTGTCTGAGACATTCCGCAGAATATCGATGAAAGTCCATTATGACCCATCGGCCACCTTTGTCGGCTGGTCTCACAACAACATCAGTATCTTGAGCAAGAGAAGTAAGCACCTCACGTTCTCCAAGGTTGAGATTTGCGTCAGATGAGTAGCATGGATGAGTGGAAAAAAGGATGGACCGTCCTGCACATAGAATGCGCTGCGAAATCGCGAGAACAGATTGTGGCACACTGTTTGTCGGAGGCCAAACATTCGAACGACAAAACCCAAAACGATTGGATATAGTCTGGCGGTCATTGAAGCGAATGCTGCACGTGCTCCATTGCAGCTTGCGAACAAAATCGATCAAGTAAGAAAAAACTTGAGTATGTTGACAAACACGTGGCGAAGCAATGAAGGTCGGAGGGCGAGAAAAAAGCGTGAGTAGGTCAGGACTGACAGTCACACTCGACGATAGAACAAAGACACTGCTTAAAACATGCGCCGGTAGCGTCGGAAAATCTAGTTTAAATGCCTAGTGAAACTAGAAAAAATTGCTTCTTTCGTGGATGATGTCCAAGAATTTCCTTCACAAACAAAAGGATGAGGAGGCGACAAAGGAATACAACTTGAGGGGTTATTCGTGCGAATGAAGACGCAAAACTCTTGCAGGTTCCGGCGGGCCGCATTAGTCAGTGACGACGGGAAGCCAGATAGTATCACAAAAATCACGGCGTTGCGATACAGGACGTGGCACCTACTGAGAAAGCTTTTCAAAGACGTGGATAAGGTGATGAATCGGTTGCGGGAATCAATGTGATTAAGGCAAACGATGACCTTGGTGATGTCAGAAGACGAAGTCAGATGCCTGTTTGAATAGCTGCGGTATGACGAGATGAGTCCATTATTAGTAGTGATTACACGACAGCCGGGAAAAGAAAAAGATTCGACATTGCGATCACCAAATATGATGCTGTGCACTCTCGTATTCTGAGTAGAATGAATACTGGTGGACGAAGAGTTCGTCGAGGTTTCGAAACTCAACGGAGCAATGGAAAGAGAGGTGCTTTGAATGCTGTCCTCACGCGACGAAGAGACCGTTTGCTGATCGATATCGGATGGAGCAGAATTTGATGCAGAATTTTCAGATTCTACAGCAGCTCTCTGGAGTACAGTCGTTGAAGAATCCAACTCGACATCAGAAGAAGTATCCGAAACGTAAGCTGAAGCAGAACGAACACTAAAGGTGTCACTGCAGCTAGATGCGAAATAAGCGCTTGTGGATTGAAATTGCACATTTGAGGGCTCAAGGTTACCAATAAGCTGCGAATCACGAATCATCGAAATAGCAGAGTCCAGAGTTATGTCAGACAATTTACACTTCAGCTGCTTGCGAGCCCAGTGACAGGATAAAGAAATGGAATCCTCCAAAATCTCTTCAGTGACCACAGTAGAGGAAATTACTGCTAAAGCCGATGCTCTCGTCGAGCGATAGTGCTCAACAAGCAACTTAAATGCTGTCTCCGCCCATTTATCCGCCGCCCTGAGAGAAACATCGGTGAAGCTTGGTGATGTAAAGGCAGGCTTCAGAAGTGAAGTTAAATAATGCCGTGTCCTAGTAAGTGTAGCCGGCATGCACAGATTGAGCTGTTCGAGATGATGGGAGCACTTGAGAATTGTAAAATGAGCTTTAGTCACATGAAAAACGCTTGACGGAATCACAGGATGATTGGATGCTACTGGAGAACGACGAAGGCGATGTTCACGAAAATTTGACAGTTGATTGGAGCCGCTATGGAATCCAAGGGAGTCATGCAATCGTCCGTCATTACAAACAGGAGAAAAGAACGAGCCCAAAACAGATGACGGTCGAATGTACCTTGAGGTCGAGGAAACTGAATGTCGATGGGCGTTTCGTGATGCATATTGACCTAAGAAAGCGTTGTTGGTGGCAAGAAAATCGCTCCGGTAGTACATAGAAGTGAATCTTGAGGCAGGTTCAGAGCTTGCAGTATTCTCGTATGTAAAGCGTCGACTCAGACGTCGCCGCGGGCCACGCACTCTGCCCCCATCTCCACCCATGCAAAGACCAGAACGATCAGAGTGCGCCAGATCCGGATTTCGTGTATTTACTTTGTCAATGGCGACACGAAGATGACAGCACAGGAAGTGAAGTAGAATTTCATTGCTAAATGCATCACGTACGCAAATTAAAAGATCAATACATGTTGACAAAGATATCGGACACAATAGCTTTACAATGCATGCTATCTTAACAACATAGATTCAATAAGGCAGCGCAGTTAAAATTGGTGAGATAATGCATGGTACTATTTACGGTTTACAGTAGCCTGTAAATGCTTAAAAATACTTGGCAAGATAGAGATGTGACAATTTCGAGCGACAACGCAAGAGTCATGTCAAAAACAAGGTAAGTTGCGTAAAATAGACCATGGAGTAAAAGGAGAACAATACTGACGGTAAACCAAGGTAAGTAATAAAGACAGACAAAAATCAAAAGGATGCTGTAGCATTAACGCAGAACAGAAGCAAGATTCGAATCTGTCCTGAACGAAAGGCGTAATTGAGGCAAGTAGGGCACACGCGAAATGAGGCTGCGCACTGCAGAATTTAGACGATCAGTACAATCGGATTTGTACGTAACCAAATTAAGAAATTGCTGCGGTTTGCCGCGGTTGCGATTCAGACCAGTAGGAATTAATGTTCGCAGACGACCAATCCACTTAGCTTCTTTATAAAGCAGACACGTCTCAGAAAACGTTCTGTCAATGGCAAAAAATGAAAAATTTGAAATGCCACAAGCAGAGTCAGAGAAATGGCCAGCGACAGGAGATGTCTCAACAGAAGTCCTTATATCACGTAAATGCTCACTGACACGAATCTGTAATGGCCTATAAGTTTGGCCAACATATAGTTTGAAACAATTCCTACAGGAGATCACATAAACACAGTGAGTCGAAGAACACGACAGACGGTAAAGGATAGGAAACACACGTGTTCTTGAGCTGTCATAGAAAATGGTTGTGTCATGAGCGAAAGCACACGCTCGACAACGGAGGCCACTGCATCTGGAAAAACCAGGAGTCCAACGAGGTCGAAGTCCAGTCAGTCGGTAAACCCGAGACACAGTCCTCCTAATTAAAGAACGAGTAACTCCCTGAGCGCGCCATTGGGGAAACACAAGCTGACAAATCTCGTCAAAATCTTCATAGGAGGATTTTGATGTGATGGGTGTGGTCAAATGAGAATAATTCTTTCTGAACAAATAAATCCGGGGATTGAGTTAATCATGTAAACAAAAACTATGGTCTAGTGAGCAATTTGTTTCCTAAAGATCATCATGAGGATTAGCTCGATTCCATTGTGTAGGACTGCTTTGCCAATGCTAATCTTCAAATTGGTCATGCTTTCAAACATTTTTAACTTTGGTAAATGACAAGCTCAAATTTTAGTCTCGACTTTTATTCAAAAGCCTCATCAATGGACTATTGAAAACGAAACGTTGACGATTATTCTGAAGCATGGATATGGGAAGTATCATGTACGGACATCTGGTAGATTAACTCCGCCAACTTGCCTTTCTTTAGACGGAATACAACTGCAAATTTCTTAATCTCGGGATTTTGACTCTACAATCCAAGATTGGAATACAATTCAGTCCGTGATATTGCAGTGCAATCTTGCATTCATTCAGATAGGATGACTGAGACGCGCAAATAGCGCAATGTTTGACGAGAGCGTGAACCTACGACTATGCTTTGTCGGCTCTGTTCACTTCACATGACAGTTTTGAAGCTCTGCTGTGATCATGTGATGTCACTTCAATGAGTCAGATATAACGCTTGTATGAATTCTATGACCTTGATATGAACAGATGAAGCAGTTCGTTAGGGAGAAATGACAATGACACACTATACAACCGTAGTCGCTAAACTAACACAGAATCCATTCTGCTCAATCACTTCTTTTCATTGACTTGGGCGGGTACTTATGGGTTATATCCCCCACGTTTTCAAATTTGTCTAAAATCCGTATAAATGAATCAATCGTCACAAAACTTTAAGCACGAGTAAGTGAGGTTATTCTCTACCCACATGCAAAAATTTTGGCAAATCGGACAAGCACTTTTGAATTAGGAGCCATAACTTGAAGTGCGGCGATGCCGACAGCTTGATCTGACTTCTTATGACCTCACCGTCGGAGCAGAAAGCACTTCAAGTCATTTCCCGACAACTCGTGAAGCGATGATGACCAGGCCACATCCCTTATATTAATATACTTGGCGTAATAACGGTGTGGCAAAGTAGTGATCGTGGGAAGATTTCAAATAACTGGATGAGACGAAGAGGGAGAGAGCACAATGCACACACGAGTAACAATAATGCGTCGAACAGACGAAGTCAGATCAAGCTGCAGATTTCGCTACACATCACGTGATTGTCTGATCTGCCCAAAATTTTGTATGTGGGTACTTGAATGTTTTGTATATGTTTTACTTGAAGTTTGGTGGCGATTGATTCATTTTTTTAGATTTTAGACAAATTTGAAAACCTGGGAGATAATCCACAAGCGACTTGGCGAGGCAGTGACGACTGAAGTTACAGAATCAATGACTGGATATTCACAAAGTGATAAACGTAAAAGAAACTTGAACAATGTCTGCAAAAATATAATTTAGGGATTCTAAAATCCCCGAAAACCTCAGTCTTGGATATTTGCATCAATGTCATTTTCAGGCATACATGTAGTAGTAGTAGTATTCTCGTATGTAAAGCGTCGACTCAGACGTCGCCGCGGGCCACGCACTCTGCCCCCATCTCCACCCATGCAAAGACCAGAACGATCAGAGTGCGCCAGATCCGGATTTCGTGTATTTACTTTGTCAATGGCGCCACGAAGATGACAGCACAGGAAGTGAAGTAGAATTTCATTGCTAAATGCATCACGTACGCAAATTAAAAGATCAATACATGCTGACAAAGATATCGGACACAATAGCTTTACAATGCATGCTATCTTAACAACATAGATTCAATAAGGCAGCGCAGTTAAAATTGGTGAGATAATGCATGGTACTATTTACGGTTTACAGTAGCCTGTAAATGCTTAAAAATACTTGGCAAGATAGAGATGTGACAATTTCGAGCGACAACGCAAGAGTCATGTCAAAAACAAGGTAAGTTGCGTAAAATAGACCATGGAGTAAAAGGAGAACAATACTGACGGTAAACCAAGGTAAGTAATAAAGACAGACAAAAATCAAAAGGATGCTGTAGCATTAACGCAGACAGAAGCAAGATTCGATCTGTCCTGAAACGAAAGGCGTAATTGAGGCAAGTAGGGCACACGCGAAAATGAGGCTGCGCACTGCTGAATTTAGACGATCAGTACAATCGGATTTTGTACGTAAACCAAATTAAGAAATTGCTGCGGTTTGCCGCGGTTGCGATTCAGACCAGTAGGAATTAATGTTCGCAGACGACCAATCCACTTAGCTTCTTTATAAAGCAGACACGTCTCAGAAAACGTTCTGTCAATGGCAAAAAATGAAAAATTTGAAATGCCACAAGCGAGTCAGAGAAATGGCCAGCGACAGGAGATGTCTCAACAGAAGTCCTTATATCACGTAAATGCTCACTGACACGAATCTGTAATGGCCTACAAGTTTGGCCAACATATAGTTTGAAACAATTCCTACAGGAGATCACATAAACACAGTGAGTCGAAGAACACGACAGACGGTAAAGGATAGGAAACACACGTGTTCTTGAGCTGTCATAGAAAATGGTTGTGTCATGAGCGAAAGCACACGCTCGACAACGGAGGCCACTGCATCTGGAAAAACCAGGAGTCCAACGAGGTCGAAGTCAGTCAGTCGGTAAACCGAGACACAGTCCTCCTAATTAAAGAACGAGTAACTCCCTGAGCGCGCCATTGGGGAAACACAAGCTGACAAATCTCGTCAAAATCTCCATAGGAGGAGAATCTGGTTGCCCACCTCAATACATGAGAATATAAAACGCCACGGTGAACATGAGGTGGATGATGAGAGATACGAGGTATAGCATAACATAACAATCAGTGCTTTTTGTGGCTATGCGGTGACCAATCTCTCCATCATCGGAGCGGTAAATCTCTAAGTCTAGGAAGTTGACACGCTCACTGTGAAATGTCAAGTCAACTCGTATGTGATTGTCAAGACGGTTAAGAACTTGTAGAAAGTCACTGAGAGAAGACTCACCATGGTCCCAAATAAAAAATATGTCGTCTTGGAACCGCTTCCAGACTCGAGGACGTAAGGGGAAAAGAGACAGACCGAGCTCTTCCCATTCTCAAGGTAAAGACCAGCGAAACTTCCACAAAGCACTTGCCCATGGCTACGCCAGATATTTGTAGCATGAAGTATCACCATACTTAAAATTATTGGATGTGAGGCAGATGGAGAGGATACGTAGAATGTCTTCATCAGGTCTACGGGGATCTGAATGATTGGCAAATGCTCTTCTGATACGTTCTAACCCCTCGATGATTGGCACGTTTGTATACAATGACCTAACATCCAGCGTGCAGAGCAAAGATTCCGAGTGAAGAGTGCAAGATCGGAGTACTGCAATCAAATGCTGGGAATCAAGAAGGAAGCTGTCCAGTGAGAAACCAGTGGTTGAAGAAAATAATCCACCAGACGACCAGCTCTGCTCGTGTCTGTTTCAACGTCTGCGATGATAGGTCTGCCCGGCGGTGTGAGAGGATCAATCCATTCCTTCTTATGGATCTTGGGGAGTGTGTTAAAACGTCGAGGCTTGGGATGTAACGGAGACTGCAGAAAGCGATGCTCTTTCCTGGTGATAAACGAGGCACTCAGCAAACGATCAAGGATCTGATTCACCTGGTGTTCAGTATTCAAAGGTGGTGATTCAGACAGTGGACGGTAGAATGAGGCGTCGTTGAGTTGTCTGAGACATTCCGCAGAATATCGATGAAAGTCCATTATGACCCATCGGCCACCTTTGTCGGCTGGTCTCACAACAACATCAGTATCTTGAGCAAGAGAAGTAAGCACCTCACGTTCTCCAAGGTTGAGATTTGCGTCAGATGAGTAGCATGGATGAGTGGAAAAAAGGATGGACCGTCCTGCACATAGAATGCGCTGCGAAATCGCGAGAACAGATTGTGGCACACTGTTTGTCGGAGGCCAAACATTCGAACGACAAAACCCAAAACGATTGGATATAGTCTGGCGGTCATTGAAGCGAATGCTGCACGTGCTCATTGCAGCTTGCGAACAAAATCGATCAAGTAAGAAAAAACTTGAGTATGTTGGACAAACACGTGGCGAAGCAATGAAGGTCGGAGGGCGAGAAAAAAGCGTGAGTAGGTCAGGACTGACAGTCACACTCGACGATAGAACAAAGACACTGCTTAAAACATGCGCCGGTAGCGTCGGAAAATCTAGTTTAAATGCCTAGTGAAACTAGAAAAAATTGCTTCTTTCGTGGATGATGTCCAAGAATTTCCTTCACAAACAAAAGGATGAGGAGGCGACAAAGGGAATACAACTTGAGGGGTTATTCGTGCGAATGAAGACGCAAAACTCTTGCAGGTTCCGGCGGGCCGCATTAGTCAGTGACGACGGGAAGCCAGGTAGTATCACAAAAATCACGGCGTCTTTGCGATACAGGACGTGGCACCTACTGAGAAGCTTTTCAAAGACGTGGATAAGGTGATGAATCGGTTTGCGGGAATCAATGTGATTAAGGCAAACGTGACCTTGGTGATGTCAGAAGACGAAGTCAGATGCCTGTTTGAATAGCTGCGGTATGACGAGATGAGTCCATTATTAGTAGTGATTACACGACAGCCGGGAAAAGAAAAGAGTTCGACATTGCGATCACCAAATATGATGCTGTGCACTCTCTATTCTGAGTAGAATGATATATGGTGGACGAAGAGTTCGTCGAGGTTTCGAAACTCAACGGAGCAATGGAAAGAGAGGTGCTTTGAATGCTGTCCTCACGCGACGAAGAGACCGTTTGCTGATCGATATCGGATGGAGCAGAATTTGATGCAGAATTTTCAGATTCTACAGCAGCTCTCTGGAGTACAGTCGTTGAAGAATCCAACTCGACATCAGAAGAAGTATCCGAAACGTAAGCTGAAGCAGAACGAACACTAAAGGTGTCACTGCAGCTAGATGCGAAATAAGCGCTTGTGGATTGAAATTGCACATTTGAGGGCTCAAGGTTACCAATAAGCTGCGAATCACGAATCATCGAAATAGCAGAGTCCAGAGTTATGTCAGACAATGAGTCAGATATAACCGCTTGTATGAATTCTATGACCTTGATATGAACAGATGAAGCAGTTCGTTAGGGAGAAATGACAATGACACACTATACAACCGT
The DNA here is from genome assembly GCA_907163375.1 of Prostheceraeus crozeri. Lineage (NCBI taxonomy): Eukaryota > Metazoa > Platyhelminthes > Polycladida > Euryleptidae > Prostheceraeus > Prostheceraeus crozeri. The sequence goes on along the minus strand of CAJQUW010000614.1, from coordinate 489,897 downwards.
AGTCGCTAAACTAACACAGAATCCATTCTGCTCAATCACTTCTTTTCATTGACTTGGCGGGTACTTATGGGTTATATCCCCCACGTTTTCAAATTTGTCTAAAATCCGTATAAATGAATCAATCGTCACAAAACTTTAAGCACGAGTAAGTGAGGTTATTCTCTACCCACATGCAAAAATTTTGGCAAATCGGACAAGCACTTTTGAATTAGGAGCCATAACTTGAAGTGCGGCGATGCCGACAGCTTGATCTGACCCGTTGGTTAGGCCTTTATCGATCCAACATAGGCCATCGGCATCGGATAGCTACAGGCCACGGTACCCATTGATTGAAGTCGGATCGTCGTCTGTGGCCAGTGAAATTGGCCATAGCGATATCGAAACGATTTCGGTTATTTGTCAGTGATCACGGCCGTTGCAATATCGAACCGATTTCGGTCATGTATTACTTGGTATTGCCTACATTTCTTATTTGCCTACATTTTTACATCAAAAAGAAAGTATAGTTATAATCAAAGTGTATTTGTATGAAAATATTGATGTCCACCACATAGTTAAAAGCAAAGACGATACAAAGAGACTAAACTCAGTTCAAAAATGGAAACTCCCATATCTTTGATCGATAGTTTAAATATCTATCGTAATTCGCATATTGTTCTATATTTTGATTCGGTATACCTTTTCGTTATACCGGTATACCGTCACGGGAAAAAGTGATAATTAACCTGGACGTACATTCAAAATCTATGTGAAAGCTAATAATCAATATGTTTACTGTGAATGGACTTGTCAAAATTTAACTCGTTAAACACAACTAATGAACGAGTCATCTCTTCCACCGTACTGCTCACCACAGACTGGAAGGAATATATATAGCAATTTATCCAACGAGTTCAGAGTACATCATTACTTCAGTACACAGAGATGAGCCGGACGAGTCAGCTCGTCCTCATTCAGAAAAAGTTAAAGTGGCTGCCAATTTTAAAGCATTGAGAGATATGAGAGTTTTCCGTCATTCTTGTTCATCGTCTTTGGTTAAAAGACGTGTTAAAATCACACATGCATGATATTAAGAAGGCATAGATGTGGTTTTCTGCTTTAGAAAACAAAGCGAAATATGTACGAAAAGTACACAACTAATACGTCATAAAATATAATGATTCAGACAGAAAATGCTTCTGACTAGATAACAATGAACGATATAACAAACAAATCTGGTTTTCAATATGATATGACGTAGATGTGATACAGGCGACAATGCGAAACATGTAAGGAAAGGCACATAACTAATAGTGCATTACTGTAAACGAGATACAATTCATCTTGACAGAAAATGCTTCTGAATCGATAACAATTACAGTTTCGATAATGATTAAGTCTCAGATAAAACTTCATAACACACCACACTGTAAATTGATTTTTGCTAATTTATTAGTTTTTTCTAAGTCGTGTTGAGTTTATGTAGCAAAAATAAATTAGGAACAGGTTCTGATGAAATGAGGTCGAATATCGAACGCCAATGAAGACGACTAAGAACTGTTAAGACTAAGGTTGGCACTATTAAGACTAAGACCTAAACAGTGCCAACAACCCAGAAAATCAATGGAGAATTTGCTGCAGAAAGACTTGAGTAGTACAGATACATAATCGAGCTGAGAATCTTTCGGAAGTAAAGATTTGGGCCTTGAGAGTATCAGCTTGTACAGAAACTTAATGCATAAACCCAACACGACTTAGGAATATATCATTAGTAAAAAATGCTGAATAATAAAAATATCATACTTGATATACTCAGCATCGGAGTAAAAGGGCGTCCATAAAGGCACAAAACAAAGAATTACTGATACTCTGCATCGGAGTAAAAAGGCGTCCATTAAGGCACATGAAAAAAGAATTACTGATACTCTGCATCGGAGTAAAAAGGTGTCCATTAAGGCACATGAATTACTGATATTTTGCATCGGAGTAAAAGGGCGTCCATTAAGGCACAAAACAGAGAATCGCTGAAGTACTTGAAAACTTTCATAATGAGCACAGAGCACTTGAATATCCTATTGAAAATTCTATGAATCACTTAAATATCCTTCCTCTTCCTCCTCTCAGTCCGGCCACCACACCGGTCGGAATCTTGTGACAAATGGCGAGAAATTGTGGTATCCACGAGGGCCATATTGGCATCTTGAAACCGCATCACAACCGCTTCTACAATGAAAACCGAAAACTGTTTGTTAATTTAATTCAGAAGTGCTTGCTAGTCTAGTTCACATGCATTCGGACTAAGATGGGACTAAGATTCGGACTTTTTCATTAATACAGTACGCGTACTTCAATAATTTTCTGTTACTTTACACATATTATTACGGATGCAAGTATGTAAGTAAGTATGTAACATACAGGTCTGGCAGAAAAATATGGCATCACTGAATTTTCACCGATGATTAACTTTTTCTAAATCGGGTTGAGCTTCTGCAGCACCAAAAGTTATATAAATATAGCACCAAAAGTTACTATATAGTAACTTTCTAAAAGATAATATCCAGGGCTATCTCTTGAGGGTACTTGATTTGAATAAGTCGGCATATTCAGGTCAGCGGAGGTCAATGAGTATAAAAACATAATTTCCGGGAGAAACATAATACCGCGGAACATAGGAGGGTTGGCAAATATAAGTTTAGCGATTGAAATTAAAACCCAGAATTTTGGGTTCAATTGGGTTTTCTGTATTTTTGTAATTCAAATGACATCTATGTGCATGACATGACCTCATCCATTCTCTAAAACAATAAGGACGTCTTATTACGGGCTATTATGTCTACAAAAGTCTTATAATTTAGAATGAAAACTACAGAGAAAGGAAAAATTTTACCATCAGTCGATCACCTCGCAGATGCTTGCCCATTTTCCTGAAGCAATTATGTACGACTTTATTTAACAGTATACAAGATGTCTGTTCGCACGAACACTCACCTCGACTAGCTTTTTCAGAACAAGCGCGAAACTTCTTTTTCCACCAGATCCCTTCAAATTGAACTTCTTTTGAAGATCGTTGTGGAGGAGATAGTTCATGCTTCTCTTGGTCATGGAGCGGACATCCAGCCCTCCATGAACAAAAATTGATCGAACCTGAAAGGGGAAAACGGATACTTGATTATGATGTATGATCAGCAAAGATAAAATGAGATCATTTTACATTATTTTACGATAAAATTCGTAAAATTACATCATGTTATGACAGTCTACATCATTTTAACATCATAACAGCAAAAATCAAATGTCAAATGTCTTAGCCGATCATAGGTTGTCAATCAGCAATATGTCCATATATTCAGCCCAACAAGAGTTAATAGATCTGCCCGATTTATGTATGTGTAAGTGTTATATGCTGAGAATGTCTAGTTTCTGCTGGGATAATTGAATGAACATTTCTACGATATTAGTTCTTAAGGCTAAAGGCCCCTACGGGATGTCAAAAAGGGAAATATCAAAGGATATGACACAGTTGAACAGTGGCGGTCAACAGGCAAGATTGATTGATAGTTAATCTGAAGTAACGACACAAATAAATACCAGAATTTACATGAGATTTAGTTAGTAGGGAAACTAGTATTTATTTAAAAACCTAAACGAGGTATGACATACCGATACACTGGATCGATGAGCATAAAATACAAATACAGCAGTGTATAAGTATAATATCAATTCATGTAGTCACTGTACGTCTGATGTAAGTAAACAATTCCGCAAAAAATTTAGAGGTAACAGTATTTAAGATTAAAGAGTGTCAACGTAAAATTAATCACACTGCAGAATACGACGGTATGTCACACATCTAAGGTTTTAAATAAATTCTTGTTTTCCCTACTAACTAGATCTGATGTAAATTTTGTGATTTTGTTTGTCATTCGCTTCAGATTTCCGATCAATCAATCAAAGAATATGTACGATTGTACGTACAATCATTAAATGTTTTATACTGTAATTCAACAGAAAATTGTATTTTCTTAGCCAAAAAAAGTGTCGTTATTCGTAAGCCAATATGCCCCAATAGATAGAACAAGAACGAAGTCTTACCACATCATTTCGATAGGATTTATCTTCTATCTTTTTGACGAAGTTTTCGTATTCATCCACAGTTTTCAACTTCTCAATTTTAACGAAACTGCCACATTGAACACCTCTGCCAAATTCTACCATTGCATCGAGTCTACGTGAATGTTCCGCGTAATAGCGGTCCACTTTCGTATCAAGGCGGCAGAGTAAATGAATAATCTCTGAAAATTAATGACAGCGATGTCATCCGTGGGTTCACATATATGAAAAATCACGAAACTGATAAATTAACGAATTTAGGGTTGTGACTTTCGGTACAACGCCTTCCGACGACTTCAAGCCTCTCCGCATAAACGCGACTACTCTTAATCACAAGTCTCGGGTGGCATTAGCACAACAGCAACAGTTTCGTTGTAAAAAATATATTTCGTTACGGTTAGGTTGCATATAAAAGCAAAAATCAGCAACAATTATTTAGTCAGCTGATAAAAACAAGTCGAGTTTTTGGCTGCGAAACTAGAACCTGACTAAGATTTATTTGTGCATATTTCATTGATTTCATCATCAAATATCTTCAGAAAAATCAAGAAATTCATTGCGACAAAGTGATTGCGGACGATGTATCCATCATATTCTAGTTGCACAAAAATCTTATCATGTTATCAGTGATTGTATAACTTACACTTGTGGCAGTTACAAATGTCAGACAATAATCGTTTTTTGATAAACATCAATTAAGGTTTAACTAGTTATAACTACATGTATATCATTAATTATTTCATTTCGGTAGCTAGAAACATACAATCATATGTATACAGAAACATAGGGCTTCTGAAAATTTCTAAACTTTGCAAGAAAGAGATGGATAAGTGTAACAACAATATCTCTGGTTTCGGTCCTCATACTCACTGTCTTTTTTGCGAACGCTTGTATCTTCAACACTTCCTTCAATACCCGCATGAACAATTAATGTGCTATTGGATAGCGACAATTTCCTCGTCGGAGAACTCGTAACCGGAAACGGTTGAGTAGACTCATTCGCTAACACCAAAGGAACTAGTCCCTAAGATCGCCTGAGTCGATTGAGCAACGAAGGAATTTTCCGATGATTGGTCTTTCATGAGGTCTGAGGAATTTGACGTTGAGGCATGCCCGATCAACGGTACAATGGAAAGGCTCTGTGATTCAGAACTATTCACGAACATCGGAGGACCAGTTTTTACGCCTTCATGAGTCGATGGCACAACGGATGTTTTGTCTGATGATATCCGACTTGTAGCACTGGCTATTTTCGCAAGTTGATAACTGTGTCATCTTCAATAATAATAGTGCTGTCTGACGATGTACTGACAGAAGAATTTTCTTGTGTCAAACCTGGTAACCAATTCCGTCTTACTTTGTATTTTTTCAATGCGCCACTTCTTTCCCGTCATCAGCGCGGCAAGGTAATCGCAAAAGTCATCTAGACCCTCATCATTATCAGACACATGGATGACCAACGCATCCTCTGGCTTCATGTTAAAGTCAATTTTCAGAATTACATTTTCCCCTTCGCAATAACTGTTGTACTGCTCAACACTCCATTTCAGACTGACAGCTCTAACGTTTGATCGCTAACGAAAAAAACGATAGCGTAATTGCACTTGGAATATTCAAGAGCCTGAAATCAGAACGGCATGTAATGAATTCTCCAAAAAAGGAGTTACCAAAACATGAAAGTGGCTATTCGTCTGAACAATATTTTCATTTTCACGGACTCAGGCGGAGGTCAAAAATAAAAAGCGCTAACTAACCAAGGCATGCGACAACATAAGAACACTGAGAACTAAGATACGTAAGGGAAAATTAAATACAAGTCTGATTCGTCACTATGGAATGCTATGCATTTCCCGGTTGAAGATTCATGAAATCTACAATTTCGCATAACAGAAAAATATCCAATACCCAACACAATGGATTCATAAGGAAAGTCATACAACGATTTCACAAATTTCATCTTGCAACCAGAGAAAGTTTTGTTTACTTCGTCAATGTCATCGATTATACCCAAAAGTACAGATAAAATTAAAAGTACAGATAGATGAAAAAATCGTCATTTTCTGCACAATTCGCTAACTTCAAGTGATCAAACACCGTCACTAAATCTTATCATATCACACTCAAAATGGACGTCCATACTCCTGATAGAGTGACCTGCCAGGAATGTGGTCCGTTATGGTCATTTATTAGGATAACTGATGATTTCAACAACCCATTTTTGAGAAAAGTACAGATAGATGAAAAAATCGTCATTTTCTGCACAATTCGCTAATTTCAAGTGATCAAACACCGTCACTAAATCTTATCATATCACACTCAAAATCGATGTGCATACTCCTGATAGAGTGACCTGCCAGGAATGTGGTCCGTTATGGTCATTTATTAGGATAACTGATGATTTCAACAACCCATTTTTGAGAAAAGTACAGATAGATGAAAAAATCGTCATTTTCTGCACAATTCGCTAACTTCAAGTGATCAAACACCGTCACTAAATCTTATCATATCACACTCAAAATGGACGTGCATACTCCTGATAGAGTGACCTGCCAGGAATGTGGTCCGTTATGGTCATTTATTAGGATAACTGATGATTTCAACAACCCATTTTTGAGAAAAGTACAGATAGATGAAAAAATCGTCATTTTCTGCACAATTCGCTAACTTCAAGTGATCAAACACCGTCACTAAATCTTATCATATCACACTCAAAATCGATGTGCATACTCCTGATAGAGTGACCTGCCAGGAATGTGGTCCGTTATGGTCATTTATTAGGATAACTGATGATTTCAACAACCCATTTTTGAGAAAAGTACAGATAGATGAAAAAATCGTCATTTTCTGCACAATTCGCTAACTTCAAGTGATCAAACACCGTCACTAAATCTTATCATATCACACTCAAAATGGACGTGCATACTCCTGATAGAGTGACCTGCCAGGAATGTGGTCCGTTATGGTCATTTATTAGGATAACTGATGATTTCAACAACCCATTTTTGAGAAAAGTACAGATAGATGAAAAAATCGTCATTTTCTGCACAATTCGCTAATTTCAAGTGATCAAACACCGTCACTAAATCTTATCATATCACACTCAAAAAGGACGTGCATACTCCTGATAGTGACCTGCCAGGAATGTGTTCCGTTATGGTCAATTAATAGTATAACTGATGATATCAACAACCCCATTTTTGAGAAAAGTACAGATAGATGAAAAAATCGTCATTTTCTGCACAATTCGCTAACTTCAAGTGATCAAACACCGTCACTAAATCTTATCATATCACACTCAAAATGGACGTCCATACTCCTGATAGAGTGACCTGCCAGGAATGTGGTCCGTTATGGTCATTTATTAGGATAACTGATGATTTCAACAACCCATTTTTGAGAAAAGTACAGATAGATGAAAAAATCGTCATTTTCTGCACAATTCGCTAACTTCAAGTGATCAAAACACCGTCACTAAATCTTATCATATCACACTCAAAATCGATGTGCATACTCTTGATAGAGTGACCTGCCAGGAATGTGGTCCGTTATGGTCATTTATTAGGATAACTGATGATTTCAACAACCCATTTTTGAGAAAAGTACAGATAGATGAAAAAATCGTCATTTTCTGCACAATTCGCTAACTTCAAGTGATCAAACACCGTCACTAAATCTTATCATATCACACTCAAAATCGATGTGCATACTCCTGATAGAGTGACCGATAGAGGTCGAACGACTGAATATGATCCCTTTTTTGTGTTAAGCAACATTTAGAAGTTTATACAAGGAACTACACAAAAATATGATTCCGTATACAATAAGATGGTCGTCAAGTCAAAGAGAAGTTCACATTTGAAAAGAAATCGAATTTCAAGCGTTTATGCTGCTCTTGCAAGAAGAATTTGCATTTGTTGTCGTAAATTTGTTCAATCTTTTAACATGCATGTAGGCCTACATTTTGTTCGTACGGAACTTCTTTTATAATAGGCATAGTAGATCTTGGCTATATCTGATTTTGATATAGCCTACAGTAATATAGCGATTCATCTTATTTCTTATGTGATAATAACAATCGGCATGTATGAGAACACACACAAAATAATAAACAATGGCACATACAAGTAATTTGTTCTTCAATGTATTTTCTATTTAAATATTGCTTTCATTTTATACACGGTACCGTATTCAACGGGTAGGCTATGACTACGTATTTATAAAGATTGAGGATAAGACTACGTACTTAAATGTTCAAACAAAAAATTTTCTCATAGGCCTAGTTTCTTATGGCTAGATATGGATCTACGGATAGGAGCAAGGGAGGGGGGGTAAATGGGTCGAGATTTAGTTTGTATTCAGTGACCAATCAAATTTATTCTTTCACCATAATCATGCCTAGTTATCACTGATCTAGGTGATAACATGCAGGCTTCACTGCAATCAAATGTCGAAAAATTGAATCTTAGAAAAAAATTCATAGCGAAAAATTCCATGTCTTGTGCCTTATAGATCATGTCTTGGTAATAGCAAGTTGGGGGTTTATTGTCAAGACATTGTCTTGGTAATAGCAATTTGAGGTTTTATTGTCAAGACATTGTCTTGGTAATAGCAAGTTGGGGGTTTACTGCCTTATCGTAAATCAAAACGTACAATAGCGTATTAACGATAATACTAGACCCTGATGACAAAGACCAACTGATAGTTAACCTTTAGAGATATTATACACATTGTATATGTAGATAATTAATAATACGTCGGTAGATAAGTCAATCACACTAGAATCCATACTATGGCCGCCTCCACGCAAGTTAAATTGGTCCAAAACATTTAAAAAATTACAAAATTAAACAACAATAAATTATTTCGATGTTTGGAAGACTGGGTATTAACCATAGATAACCATGGACTATACATAAGTCATTGAACATGAATTCAGTAATATTTCGTTTTGTGATTGCAAACAGTGTGATGTTTTAGCATATTTCAGTTATCTGAATTAAAAAATGACAGTCTTGTGAATCTCTTAACAGTGGAATAAAAACCGATAGTAATGTCTTATCATGATTGTGAATGTTGCTATCCTTTTGTATCCTATATTTCTTTACATCTGTAATAATGTCATTGATTGAAAGATGATAATTAAGCTATTGTTACGCATTCCATGCCAACATATTTAGCCCTCGCTTTAGAAGTACACAGTTTAGTCCATGGTTTATTCATAGCGTTTATTCCAGTATTCGTAATGTATTTATACATTTTTACATGATATATCCATGATATTTTACAGAATATCCCATTTATAGTGTCAGGCATTAATATATCTCTGATTAATCATCATGGCCACATCAAACTTAACCAAGTATCCTAATGATTAAAAAAATAGGAATATTCCATGATCAAAAATTATGTTATATTTGTTTGAAATAATTATTTTTCAAACTTTTCAGCGTCTTTAGCAACAGTGTCAACAAACGAAAAAGATCTATTGAATTACTCCATGTTTCTCTTAATTTCATGAATATCTATTCCTGTTTTCTCATGAAATTAATTGAGGCGCTGATCAACACTTTCCATCATGATTTTTTGATTAATTTTATATATTTTCAATCATTTATAAGTAAGTCATGTTCAGCTATTTTGATGTGCATGTATTTGTATTTGCATTCGATTGCAGAAAATTTTTTTTCAATAAATTTCACATCTAAATGTTGAATTACGGTACACTTCTGATTTATCCAAAACCGATGATCACGGATAGTTTACTGTAATTCACATGTTCATTTGGTGAAAAAGTATGATACCTTTATTACCATTATGCTATTCTTTATTAGGTATAGCCTTCAAATTTCTCTTTCAAACCGAAAGGCCTACTGTTCTAAAAGGCGTAATTTCAAGTGGCTGCAAGACATAGCCATAATTTTAAGTTAATTTTGACGCTTTATTGCCATAATAATTATGCGAAGCACTTATTAAGGACAATCTAAGATATTTATGTCACTTTACGACCATAACAGACTTGCTAAGCACTTTTAACAGGAAGCAGATTTTAAATTGACCATGATTTATAAAGCAGTTAAGCTCTTGAAGTTATCATGTCTGTAGTATACATATATGGTTTTAACTAAATCAAATTATTGTTTTGGGATCATTGACAATAAGATTACGTGCTCAGAATAGCGCATTGACACCAGTGATATAGCATCGCCCGACACTGATGCTCTAGCAGTGACTGATATTTATTTAAATTCGGGCGCAAAAAGGTTAATGAAATTTTCATCGTTGGCCGATCTTTTCTTTGACATATATAGTTTCGGGATATATATAATACTACTTATTTTCAATTAATAAGTAGTATTTAAAGAAAGTGAAATATAAATATTTAAATGGAATGAATTTACTGGAAAGATAAAAAGTCAAAGCCGGAACGATATTGGCCCATGAACGGCCTTACCAACGGGGACTTCTTATGACCTCACCGTCGGAGCAGAAAGCACTTCAAGTCATTTCCCGACAACTCGTGAAGCGATGATGACCAGGCCACATCCCTTATATTAATATACTTGGCGTAATAACGGTGTGGCAAAGTAGTGATCGTGGGAAGATTTCAAATAACTGGATGAGACGAAGAGGGAGAGAGCACAATGCACACACGAGTAACAATAATGCGTCGAACAGACGAAGTCAGATCAAGCTGCAGATTTCGCTACACATCACGTGATTGTCTGATCTGCCCAAAATTTTGTATGTGGGTACTTGAATGTTTTGTATATGTTTTACTTGAAGTTTGGTGGCGATTGATTCATTTTTTTAGATTTTAGACAAATTTGAAAACCTGGGGGAGATAATCCACAAGCGACTTGGCGAGGCAGTGACGACTGAAGTTACAGAATCAATGACTGGATATTCACAAAGTGATAAACGTAAAAGAAACTTGAACAATGTCTGCAAAAATATAATTTAGGGATTCTAAAATCCCCGAAAACCTCAGTCTTGGATATTTGCATCAATGTCATTTTCAGGCATACATGTAGTAGTAGTAGTAGTAGTAGTAGTAGTAGTAGTAGTAGTAGTAGTAGTAGTAGTAGTAGTAGTAGTAGTAAGTGTTTATTCATTTGAAATGGAAATCATGCATTGCAGATACACAGATGAAAAATACAGAGCTTGTACAGTATACAGAAGACATGCACAGTAGCTGTAGGAAATACATTAGTTAGCATATTTCTGCTAGGTTATGCAAAATAGAGCATCTGGGAATAAATGACAATTGGCGTTGTTGGGTTCTTGAAAAGGGGATAGAGACAGCGAGGGAATGTCGGGATCTTGAAAGTTTGGGGGGCATGATTTTATGCAATAAATGTTTTGGTTCTAACATTTTTCTGAAAACTGTTAGGGCAGATCTTTCCCTTCTTAGGGATAGGGGGGTAATATCACAACTGCACTTTGGTCCGCAAATAATTTTGTGAGAACGTCGCCGAACCTTTTCCAATTTTTCAACATTAAGCTGGTTCAGTCCAACGAGGAGGGCAGCATTGTATTCCAGCGTTGAAAGGACAGTAGCAATATAAATCTGAATGAGTTGGGACACAGAAAGGCATTGTTTTAATCGCTTTATGACATAAAGACGCTGGTTGGCACGTTTGCATAAATTGTCTACAAAAGTATTCCAAGATAGATTTGAGTCATAAATGACTCCAAGAATCTTTATACTATTTACAAAATGAATATCACGAGGCACTAAAGAATTCTGACTTTTAGCGATAAACATGCATTGGGTTTTTTCACAATTTAGTACTAGTCCATGTGAGTTACACCAGTCTTTTAAATGATTGATTTCGTCTCGAATTTGGAGTTCGATATCAATTGAACGGAAGGCAGGTAGAACAATCACAATGTCGTCAGCATTATTTAGAAGTCAAGGCATGTGGGTGTAGAGCTTTGAATGATCTCATATGGGTGCAGAAAAGAAAGGGAGAAAGTTTTCCTCCTTGCGGAATACCTGAAGTAACTGGGTGGTAGACCTCGTACAATGTCCTAGCTTCACATATTGATGACGGTTCACGAGAAGATCACTGCACCACAAAATAAAATCCTTGGAAGATCAGCCTCGATTAAGGAGCTGATAAGTCTCCCATGATTAAGACGGTCAAATGCTTTGGACATGTCGAATGAAAGTAAAGCGACACCAGTACAATACAACTCGTCCAATGATAATGTTGTGAAGTCGTGAATGCGGATGTTTGCGTGAAGCGTTGAGTAGGACGGTCTAAAACCAAATTGGTCGGTACCGTATGCGTCAATGAGAGATGGCTTGATCGAATCAATTACATATTGTTCGAGGACTTTTGAGAATGCAGGTAAGACCGATATAGGCCGGTAGTCATTATGTTTATTTTTGGGGATTGGATTTACTCTAGCAATTTTCCAGGCATCGGGCACTGTCTTGGATTCGAAGGATAGGTCGATAAGATGGTGGAGCGGAGCAGCTAAGACATCGCAGGCAGCTTTTACTAGGAATGGCGGGATGTCATCACTACCGGAGGACTGGTTTGCTTTCAATTTTTGGAGTAAGGCATAGGTTCTTTCAACAGAGATATCAGTTTTCCTTTCCTTTGCTTCAACTCCTCGCAAAATATCAGGCCAGTTAGGAGGAGGGGAGAAGGTCGATGCAAAACTAGCATTGATAGTCTCTGCTGCATCATTTGAAATTGAAAGACTATTTGATTTGATATTATTCGTTGCACTGAGTACTTTCCATAATCCATTTGGTTTACCGTTTAGGCTTTCAATCCATTTCCTTTTTGCGCACTTCATTTCGCTTGTGACTTTCTCTTTATAGTGATAATACAAATCAAAATTGCCTTTCCTGTAGGCATCATAGCGGAGGTTTATCATCATTTTCAATCTAGGTGTGATCCATGGTTTCTCTCGACCGGACATTCTTACAGTTTGTTGTGGGATGTTTTCCATAGCATTGTGCAAAATGCTGTAAAAAATATTACATTTTTCTTTGAAGGGAACATCCATTCCATAGAATCTTTGCCAAGGAAAGGCATCTAATGAATGACAAAATTTGGCAACATGACTATCACGAAAATCATAGACTTTAGCAAAATAAAACTTTTCCTTAGCTTTCTGCATGACATTATTGCAAGGTCTCAACGTAACAGTACCATGATCAGAACCTCCAATTGGGGGTCCTACTTTGATAGGGGAGTTGAGACATACAGGACATGCTTTACAATAGTAGGATGAAAGGACAGAGTCAGACAGAAGGATTTTATCAAGAATATTACCTTTCCGTGTAGGACAGTTGACTACTTGCTTAAGATTCAAACTTCCCTCAATACAGTTTGTAGGGAATCTATTTAGGTCTCCAACAATCATGAGTTCAAAAGATGACAATGAATCGCAAACATAGATGATAAAAAATCATTCACTTGCTGATAATTGGAGCTATTCAAATTCGGACGAATGTATATGACCAGTAAAGCAATACTTATTGAATTAAACTTTATACAAATACATTCAATAAATCCAGATTATCAACTAAAGGTTCAACAGTATGAGGAATGTTGTTTTCGTACGTAAGCACAAACGCCACCGCCACCTTCTGCCATCTTGTCTGTTTTGTAATATGAAGACTGTATCCTGGAATTATGAGCTCGTCATCAGAAATCATTTTCATGTAACCAGGTTTCACAGAGGGCAATAACATCGTGGTACTCTAGCGAAGAATGAAATTACACACACAATTCGTCGTCCGTGTCTTTGGACGTAGGGATTGTATGTTGGATAAATGGATATAGGGGGGTACGACACAACATGAAAAACAATTTATTGAAAATTCTTGATATCATCTTTCCTTGTAATTTTGTTTTTGTAGATGACTACGTCTTCCCCATTTCCTCTTCTGGTTTTCAATTCGTCACGAAGAGCCTTTTGTTCCTCACTTTGTTTAAATGTCAGGTCATTATTTACGAAGATATGTGACGATAGAGTTCGAACTTCTGAGGGACTTAGAATTTTTCAAAATCGACCATTTTCATTTCAGAGTCAGACAAAGTCACCACGCACAAGTCTTGATCTTTTGGAAACTAGGCTTCCCGATTCTTGCTACAGAGAGCACAACTGCAGAATGGTTGCCGAGCTCGCGAAAAAATGTCTTTAAACGGCTGTCGTTTCATCGCTTTGTTTCCTCTCGTCGACAGATCCACTATTTGGTTCTCTGCTAATCCAGATATAACCACATTCGATCGTCGATTCATCCGTTGCTCTAACCTCACTTTACAATGTCATCAGAGTCAAAGCTGATAGACTTGGTGGATTTTAGATTTCTCCTTTCAACTCATTGATTTGGATTTGGAGAGAGACGCACGTGGAACGTACATTCTTGAGACTCTCCATGGTTTGGGATAACATTTCCTTCAATTAATTTGAAATGACTGTTCAGTTTGTTGTCCCATAATCTCAACGATGACATCCTTAGTAGCATATGGAGTGGGACCGTTTGTCCCGCTTCTGGGGCATTTGCAATTATTGATAGCCTCTCTCTCAGGACTGAAATCAATTGGTCTTTCGACAGCTTGGACATTTGGGCATTTGACATGCGTTTGACTAGTCCAAAATCAGGGTGCGCCTTTTCTTTTCTTTCCACTCATGTTGTATAAAAGAAAAGTGACAAACTAGGACTTGCGATGCGAATGACTAGGGGCATCGAAACCAGTTTGTTTAAAAAGTAACCAGCGATTGAAATCCACACGACTATCATCACACAGCAGCTCAAGCGAGAAGGAAGTGATGCTAAATCGCGAGTCTTTGGGAAAAACGCGCGTAGGAGGGGCGTATGTCGCCGTGATGATCGAACAGCTGATGGCAGCAGCAATACGGTTGAGGGTCTCACACCCACAACTGGGCTAATCCACTACACTTGGCCTTGGCGTAGAAAAAGGATGACGCGAGTCGCGGGGAAATCCAAGGTGATCAATAGTGTGAGTGAAACGAGACGGAGAGGAGATATCAATGAGATTTACAGACTGCGGGATGCCCAGGTGTAAACGATGCTGGGGTTTGAGTAGCACAGCAAGAAACAGCAAAGTTGAGGAGATTAATGCACGGCGTGTTAAGAGCCAATGGGAGTGAAGGAAAAACGTAGTTGAGGAAGGAAATTTGAGCATGGACTGCTCATTTCACTATGTGATGTTGACGATGAGCTTTGCACAGATGAAGGGATCAATTATGGGCACCACTCGTATCGAATTTCTTGAAGAACGGATGGCTAGAAACTCAGAAAACGAGAGAATCAAAGGAGAGAAACGGGGGACATTCGCAGACACGTCTGCTCTCCATGACGGCATAGTACATGTGTTTTGATTGCAGCAAGCAAATGTAAAACAAATCACTTTATAGTGTGTTAGAGGAAGAAAATTGCCTTCCTGTGGTGATCTCAATCTGCTGAACTTACTACATCACAGAATCCCTTCACATTTCCTAACTAAATGCCAGATTGCATATTTTCATGAGACCAATGTCAGTTAGTTGTGGGCGTGCGGGACTCCCTTTCCATAAAAACCCACTCTCACGAATAGCGACGAGCTCAGTTGGACAGAATTCACTCGCTGAGAAAGCTTAATTTTTCTGTGATTTACGACTTAGGCCTACTCATTTTTATTTCTTAGCGTATTTTCAGTCGTACTAGTTTCTCCCTGCAATAGCATTGCATAGTATTGCTAGTACAGTGGTTCCCAACCTTTGATGTCTCAGTACCACTTGAGTTCTTACACGTTCTTTTTTTATTTCAAAGTTTCATCTCTGAAGATCACGCAGATATCGACAAGAATGCTGCTTTAAGATACAGTGTCAAATATCCACGATCAAATACAGTTTGTATACCGTTTTTAAGAAGCGTAGCCTATATTACTTGTGAATACTTTTGGCTTGCCAAAGTTGAATGTAAATTTCTATGCCACAAGCATTTTCAAAATACGTGATTCTTGCTTGCTGACCTTCAAGCACAATCTAACATGCATGGCTTGTCGATTTCGA
This sequence comes from Prostheceraeus crozeri, assembly GCA_907163375.1. NCBI lineage: Eukaryota > Metazoa > Platyhelminthes > Polycladida > Euryleptidae > Prostheceraeus > Prostheceraeus crozeri. The sequence continues at coordinate 473,766 of CAJQUW010000614.1, read as the reverse complement.
CCTGATTATTATTCACATGTCGTCGGTAAACTCAATCATGATCAAGATATTCTTACTATGTAATACAGTAGTAAGATTTCGTGTCACATCACCCTTAAAAACTGACGGAATTCAAACCTAGCAATTTTCGTTGTCGAATTAATCAAATGCTTAATGCAGAGGACAAGAACACAAATCACATCATTAAAAATTTATTATTTTCAATTCAAAGAAGCAAGTCTCTATCATCCACAAATCGGGTGAAACCAGCTTCAATACATATTTACATTTTCAATTACATAAAAGCGAAATCGTGTTATACACAGCACCATCGACTTCTTTGATATATATGTACAATAGAGGAGTCTTAAAAGATCCTCTCATGATTCAAAAACTGACACAAAAGTGTCTGCTTAATATCCAAGAACAGCAGTTCCAATCTATTAACATGTCATACTCCAACAGTTGAGTAATCTTCAGTTGTAACAAAGGCCATCAAAAGGATAAAAATCGGAAAGGACTCATAAAAAATAAACATCCGATTGCCAGAGATCGTCAGTTCTTTACTCTTGGTTGGAAAATGCATTTACACGGAATTAGAGTAACGATCAGCAAGGAAGACCACCAACTCGTACGTGCCGATCATAATACAAGTGTTGGGGATTTGACGCAAGTAGTGACTGCAAAGTCCACGATAAAGAGCTTGATAACCCTCTTCACGGTACACAGTTCGCAACGTTTGCACGAAACCATAATACTTGTCACCTTCTTGACGAAGCCGAGTGCGCACTACCTCTGAAAAGAAAATTTTTGCCCATTAATAAACATTTAACAGGTTATCGAAAGTTAAATGCCACTGAAGTTCGTGTAAGATACTTTCCCCACTATCACAAATTACATGCAGATAACGTGGTATATGATGATTGATGAATTTTATCCCCTCAATTATCACCAGTTACCCATACCATCCACATCTGCATCTTGAAGATTTGGATTTAATATTTAATTTTTCGCTATTTTCATTTTTGTCCCCATGAGTTATTGGTGATTATTTATTTATTTTACATTTTACATCCTTTTGTATGCCCATTCACTTTTTACCACATTATTTTAGTTTTCAGTGTTTCTGTACTTCGTCATACAGTCATGAGTTATGTATCTTTTTACTTTACTGTTGCACAATGGCTTAGCTATTTAGTTATATTCCTTTGTCATCCCCACTTTTCTTTCTTCCATTTTCTAATTCCTTCCTTTTCATCTTCTGCTGAGAGACACCTTTGCTGTATAGGCTCGTCCTCTTCCCGCAGACTTCAATTAGAATAATAGAAAAATCATCTCAGACATTCTACTACTGAAGTCATCATTAAAAAGATCTGCTATTTTATTTGCATGTTTCCACCGTTTTCATGAATTTGGGATTCAACAACCCACTTATGTACGAACGCGGAATAAACGCTATTTGTTGCGAGAATGAATGACGATGGAATCGCTCTTTCCTCTTGTGCTAACACAGAAAAGCTAATTCCTAGAATAAATGACGAATAGCTTGATAACAAAGAGAGGTATTTATTCTCAAGATCTCAACACTGCAAAATAGCAAGTTTCGAAACATAGAATAACGACCATCAGAAATTCACGTTTCTCTCTATGGTTTGAAAAGTAAGTTGTGACGAATATCTACTAATTATAATGAGTCGGATTACATCGGTCTTGTAGATATTCTGTGAATTGCTGATGAACTACAAAGCATGGTTCTATTCGCGAATAACCAATCCTGGAAAGGCGCTATTCTCAAGAATTGTTATTCCGCGCTGGTGCATGCGGCTTCTCAATTATCATCTTGATTTCATACCCAAATATATGCCCCATGTATCATGACAATTATTTTCATGGATTGATATTAGAGAACACATTCCCGGGTAATTTTGATGTCTTATTTCTTTCCAAATGGCTCCTAACAATATCATACGATGCAATTTTCGGTGAGAATATATCAAAATAATCCAGATAATATTTTCCCCAGAGAAGTCCGTGTCATGGCACTCGTTGACTAGGCTTAGCTATCTCGAAGAATTTTAATGGGAATTAATCGATTCACACCCTACAAAATATTCCCTAACGTCTGTCTGTGAATGAAATGCTTCAGCAAATTCTTTCGATATTTAATCATCTCAATGTAGGTAATCAGCTAAGAGTTCTGCCATTCGCGTATTTCCTGAAAACGTGTCTTTAACTCTTTTAGAAGTCATCGCTGACTAGGTAACGCCAAGGATAATCTGGGGATCACGATTTTTTTATTTCCCTTACGGTTTTTGATCTTCATCTAATGCAGATCACTAAATAATCATCGACAATTTTAACTGTTATGCTAGCTATATCCTGTTATGATTACTCGCACAGTGGTCACATATCGGCAAATGAAAGTCTGCACCATTTTCAATTGAGGAATTTCTGTGAGGAATGTGGGTTGGATCCAGTTAAGAAAAACATGAAACTTTGCGTATTGAAACATGGATGCAGTTAAGAAAAACATGAAGCTTTGCGTATTGAAACAATGCGCATCCCCTTTAAGTTGGTTTATTAGAGATATCTTAGAGCCTTTTTTTCGAACTATTTTTCGAAAACCTTCAAATCATTTTCTGAGCACAAATAGCGAGCATACATAGTGAAAGATATCATACAAGACATCATTGAGATTACACAGTTTCGACCGTTATGAGCTGGACTGCAGACAGACATTCTGCAAGCTCTGAAACAAAAGTTCTTGAGTTGTGCCACAGTGGCATTCGTATCGTAATCTCAACTTGTGCCGCTGTTCTCAGCAGAGCAACATGTAAGTGCAGTAGCATGATACAACTGATATTCAATGAAATCACTTGATTGACAGCCACCAATTCTGTACTTGCTAACTTTCAATATGATTCTCACATTGCATAAATCGTGAGATTCTTTTCAACTACGTTTTGACCTCACTTCACACATCGTTCAATTCTTACCGTGCGGATAGCAGGTGGTCGTTGCTACAAACTTCGACACCCCACTGGCCATCATCGCGAATACAATGTCACTGGAGCATTGGAGATGCTTCGCCAATTGATCGGTGGATGTTGTGCCATCTCGTCGATCAATCAGATAGCGCTTTAAGGTTTCGTAAATAACGAAATTCAGAACAGTCTCTGAGATGCCGAAGTACGAGGCTTGGACTCCTTTATAGAAACCGAAAATCCCCTTATCTCGAAATGTATTCTGCACGCAACGAAATGCGGTCAACGTTTTATCACCAGTTCTGGAAAATGAAAGACAACACTTGCATTTATTTTGGACAAATCAATTAATTATCTGTAAGAACCTTCACATCAGCGGGTTTCAAATACATGAATTACTGCTGAGAAGAAAATAAGTGTAATTTATTTCTCAATCATGTAGGAATTACAACGACATCATTACAACCAACAATTACACGACATGACATCACCGTTACTTCGTCTTTCCAAATACTCTTGTAAATAAATAGTTTCAGTCAAATTAAATTCATTCATCCAGTAATTTCAGAAAACAGTGTTGTATTATGTGCCTATCACGTGCTTATGTTTGGGTTCATGGTGAAACTCGCTGATCCAGACTTCATCAGTTCGGAAATTCAATGAAAATTTGAAAGATTTCTCCAACTACATTTCACATGCATAGATAAAAATATGCTTTCTGTCATTGACGCTGCACTTCTGTCGCTACAATATTTCCACTTAGCCTTTGCGACGAGAAACACAAGGTAGTGATTTTGTGCTCAACATAATTAATTATAAATATACGCGTGTTGTCTGTCTATGGAATGTCATTAAATCTAGAACCTAAGTTGAGAAAATCGACAACGACAGATACTTAGACAGAATCCAACATGAAAGTACCTCTTCTATTTATTTGTTTAAATTTACTATTATATTATATTTAGTTTCACCCAACTTATCTCAATTGGAACTCTACAGGTGGAAAACACATCAGAGAGAAAAATAGAAGCCTGGAACAAAAGTATGCAAGCATATTCCTCACAACATTTTGTAGAAGCTTTGTTTCAATTGTGTGTGGGGTTCTGTTTTTCCGCCAATCTTCCGTTTTGGCGGAAATTATTTTTGGTATTTCCACCTGTTCATTAACAGATAATTGTGCTGTTCGAAATGACATTCAGTGGTTGTTTACTTATGTTGCCACATTCGCGATTTAATAACATAAAAAATAAAATCTTCTTGAAATTAAAGGCCTTATATATACAATTAACCAGTAATGGCATTATTCATTATTTTCGTGGTTCTACCTGTTAGTGAACCTTTCACTTTGAAGAAATGATTAACTCGAACACGCACCCACAGAACATTATAAAATTATCCAGTCATTAACATCCCCTAACTAGCTCAACTCGTATTCGAAAAATACGTAATTTGCTTACTCATTACAAACACGCACTGATATACTCATTGATATAGTATTTTACAATCAAAATTGCCGTAATTTTATTGGTGGAAATTTTCTGATGGATTTCCCGGAAGATTCGACGACCAAAACAAAAATACTGATTGTGTGTAATCGGATGTCAAATGCCGATTAAAATGCAATAGAAGCAATTCACATGTTGACAAAAATGATTCTACATACTAAGCTGAAATTCGCGGCAATATTTTGCTTGATAGACAACATTTTAGATTAATCAGTGATGATGAAGAGGCCAACCAAGAATGAAGACTGCAAGAAATATAGTGCAGTGGAGGAGACTACACTCCGCGGTGGGTACTCGGTGGATACATGTCAGAACGCGTGTGGTACTCGTTATCCTGTTTACTTGGAATCATGAGCTAAAAGATGGTAAACCCTGTGTGATACATGTAAAACTAAAATTATGCAAGTGAGACCGCTATTGCTTATGGCATCAGCACGGAAATAGCAAAGACCGCTCAGGATTGTGACTGTGATGTGATCAAAGGAAGTGCTTCAATCCCTTCAAAAATAGCTTTGTTTTGTGTGCCTCAGATCATTCTCTGTCATATAGCTGTGGTTCCGGCGGTTCCGATTCAGCATCCCTGTTGATGCGATAAACGACAGTAACTGGAAAAATATGTGAGTGAGTACTGAGTAATTATGTCATCAGAACATAGATTATTTGAAATTAAGTTTGTCTCTTATTTCAAATTTCATCAGGCTAAGTTGCCAAACAATGCTAATTATTGACATTCGCCAAATAAATTAATATGAGAAAAATGAATAAGCTTCAATGGCACTACTCCTTTACTCAGTGATTAGAAGACACTATTCAGACTGTGATGCTTTCAGTCTGACAGAGCTTCCCACGAATATCGAATGACAGCATCGGTCATCTACAACATCAGTATCTCAAGACTGGCCACTGTGACACAGCAGTCTCTAAAATCAGGAAAATAATGCTGTCATCTCTTGAATTAGAACAATTATTACTGATTGCGGCCGAAAATCTATATTAAGCCTTGGATAATAGGCTTTCACTACTCGCATTGTTGATGAATGTGAATTTTATTTGGAGTTACAGTCATAATTTCTTCATATTCAAGTACGTTCTTGATAGCTAAATTATCTTACAATTCATACGGATTAAAGAGACGAAAAATGCGAACCTGTCTGTCATTTCTTTACAGCTTTCGTGCTCTTAAAAACTAAATGATGCCTATCATTTCAGTGACAATCATGAACTGGTGGTTATTGTTCTTTTTCTGGTGAGTTGATAAGGTCAAAGTATCACCCATATAATACACTTCAGAAAATATCAATTAAAAACTCAGATGGCATTCATCTCGGCTTAAAACAATATGACAAATGCAGAATACGAATATGATCTTGTGAAAGCCTGATCACCTGGATTGGCAAAGGACGCTTTGTTTTTGCAGATGATTCATCATTGATTAGCAGCCAATAAAACGATTGTTTTAACAACGCCGCATTATATGAATAGTTGTGTTGCTGCATTGAACAGCGGTCGTCTACCACCGGATTAAACCAGTTTTTTTCCAAGAATGAAAGAAGAGAAAGAAAATTAACTGCAGCAAGTCCTTCTGATTCCGTTTGGATCAGAAGTACGTCTGATGCCGTATCATGTGCTAATGATCGCTGACTACGGCAAATGTGGAACGAAAGAGAAAAAATGATCTCTTACGCTTTGATTATTCTGCAAAAATTTAGCCACTGTTGATGTCATTATTGATGCTCGAACACGATGAGAAAGACAGTAGATTCATCTCACCCGAACACCGTATTTCTTCGAATTGTAGCCTCAACTACCATTCGACGATATCTAGGCAACTAGATAATGCCGTTTACATCTATGTCGGCACTTGCTGCTTGAGTTTTACATTTATTGGTGTCATTGTATGTCACACATCAAGGAATAGCCTACATTCATTTTAATAAATATACCTCCATGTAAGCAGCCTACCAAGGAAAGGAAAGATAAATTATCGGATTGATATTTTATGTAGAAACCTTCACCCATGCCACCATTGCTGTTTTGCTTCAATTTTAACTGGAAACATGACTGAACACTGAAACACGTGAAGGTTAGTAGATATTTACACGTATAGGAGATACTGATTGTATTATCAAGATCGTGGTGTCAGAAATGCAGTCAAATAGCCGTTTTCTACTAACCGCTTTCATAAAGTACGATTAGACTGCATGATCTTTATGAATGTAGACCTATTTGACTTTGCTAAGTTAGGTTGATGAGGTTACAATGGCATTGTTAACAATATCATATCGAAACTGCCAAATGCAGAAACATGTAAAATTGCATTAAAACAAAAACAAGCATTAAAAATTGCGGTCCACTATCGCGGTTACTATTCGAAGAAATACGGCGCAAGTGTATGTAGGCTTACTAAAATGTTTTCGATAACTTCTACAAACATCTGCCATACACAATAAAAATGTCGACATCACTAAGTAAGCGGGCTTGTAAGCAGTTTTGCGTTCCCTCAAGAGTTTCTCCACCACTGAGATATTTGTCGGTACTTTTATTCTTCCCCCCTCACATTCTTCAAGTTTTCCAAAATCATAAAATTTCGCCAAAGTTAGTCACATTGGGTTTAGAATAGACTTGATCTGTCACAGAGTGACAGTACAGCACCACTGAGAAGTCTTACTTGAACCCTGGGATGAAGGATTGGTGCCTTGTATACTCAGTTAGAATACAAGGTACAGCTGTGATCATGAACTTAGTGGGATTGTTGTCGACAGACAAATGACGAGCAGTTGTCTAGCTCTGCGGCTGTAAATGTTCTACAAGCTCATTTTACACACTCAACGTTTTTGCGACAGTAGTTGGACTGCCCTTAGGAGCAAGAGAAGATCGACAATGCAAAACTCTCGGGTGCCAACAACAAAAATGTGAGGGTGGGGGAAGAATAGAAGTACCTATTTGTCCCTATTTTTTAGCACATTTCTTGATCAGTTAACAATCAAGCCGACCAGAACGTGTATTGATGAATAACAAACGAATTTAACTACAAGCCGACATCCATCTATCGTGAAGCAGGTTCTTGGTAATCAGAAAACTCGACTTATGAGAAGATCGACGTCATTTCCATCTGAATAATGAATCACTACGTATAACCGACATTATACGAGTACATTAAATGAATTTGGACGGCTTTTGCTGTTTAATTTTGAGAATCACGAAACTCAATCGAATGTTGGCAAAAGCAGTTCCCTATCTTGCATCACTTAACTATTTGCATTTGAGTTGTCGTGTTGTCAGCATGGCCGCAACTACACTGAGATTTATTGAATCTCGCTTTTAATCTGTCTATCGTGTGTGAACTAGCGAGGAAGTACTTTAAAGTGCGATCAAGAAAACGACCTCTTGGGAGCTGTTCGTAACTACACACATTAACCATTCTTGTTAGCACGAGTCATGTAGAGGATCATTATCTCATCCATTTTATCTCCACTTTTGCCTCTTACGCTTGCTTGATAGTAACACAGTTTAGTCGGAGAGATAGCGAAGGAATCGATCGTCACTGTTGACTGTATTTTGTGTAGACGCAGAGACACAGACGTGGCGATGCTGCCTTACTTGACCTCACGTTCACGTGCAAAAACGGTGATCTATCCACGTGCACGTGTACACCACAATTTCATGCACTTCCCCACACGTGCCCTAGACGTCCGCTGTAGATGAATATCACGTTCAGATAGCACTTCGTGGCGTGTAGCACCGAGCATGTTCAGATCAGTGCTTTACGTCAATGAATCTTCTGATATCAGTGTGAAATTACGATCACTTTCAATCAAAATGGCGATGAAAGTTAACGAAGTTCATTACCTCTGAATGGAAATATTCGAAGTTGCCCTTGGGACAGTGATTACAATATATTATTTACAACTCAAGTTAATTATGAATTTATCATATACGTGTCTATTAATGAATTATAATGACGCAGCAACAATTTATTTCTCTAAAAGTATTTCGGTAATGCCCCAAAAGTCACGCAAAGATCACAATACATGTCGAATGCTAATCGACAAAAGATAGCTGTCTAAAGTGCGAATGCATTTTATTAATCTATCTTGCTGACATTCTCCATAATGACATTCAACTCGCCCTGTCCAAGGACAACTACAAATAGTTGCACATTTGATGAAACATTGATGTGTCCTAAATAATCAATTACCTAACAACGCTGTGAGAAATTGTGAACAAAAATTGCGATCAAAATAAATAACAACGAAGAAAACAACGACTGAAAAAATGTCATCCTGCCTTCCAAAGATAAAAAGGCGTCAAATATTCTGCACAGAAAGTTCAATACACGATCAAGTTCAAGAGGATACGATCTGTCAATTTATGAAATGCTAATCATTAAGGCTCCGTTTAACGGTCGAAGTGGCTCAGTAAGGCCAAGATGCGAGATAAGTTCATATCTTGAATTATGCACTTAAAATACCAACATTGGATTATTCTAACACTAACATCAAAAATATAAATTAATTGCATTGTAGCTCAACATTTTTCCTTCGCGGATCGCGGTCTCATCTTCGGCGGCATCCTTGAATAGTGTTAATGGCTACAATTTCGCAAGCTCATTCAATTCGCTGGTGTTTGAAGGGTTAGATGATAAAAATTGAATGATACTATCTGCAGAAGTCTTCGGTAATTGAGCTGTCCCTAGAAAGTCAGTGCTTTAGATCAGAAATGCTTTCAGTGTTAAAGAGAACCAGTTGATTTATGCGGTTGACAAAACTACGGAAGTGCGTGTATGTAATGATATGACAAGTAGCTTCTATCTCTTATTATAATGAAAAGACAACATGAGCTACAGTTACTACATGTCTCCTATGAATATTTCATTACCTATTTGATGGCATGACTAGTTAAATGCGTTGTATGATATGGCGTTGACGAGCACTAAACTCGCTTCTCGCCTTCGGCGCATGATGAAATATTTCCTCCATTTCAAAGGACTTGATTTTTGAAAAATTCTGAATCTTCTTAAAATTCCTGTATTGGAAAGCATGAGTTATTTCTTTACAGCTAACAGTGAATAACTCAGCGATTCATCCGACTTGATTCATAAGGTGGGACTCATAAGATTGCAGGGACTTTGAAGCACTGTCCATTCAATCCATTCACATGATAAATCATTGAGATTGCTAACAGAAGTGAACTTATTTACTGAATTCTACTGTACGGTCGAAACTCGAAATATGCTTTAATTAAGTTAAGATCAGTAAAAAAAACTCAAAATAATCTGCACATATACTTAAATTTTCATCATCCCTTTTCAGAAGACTACATAATACTGCATTCAAACCTTGAGAGTACATTTAATCTGACTAAATATATCAGAAAATGTGACAATCTTTTTATTATTTTCAAACTGAAGTATTTTTGGTTGGTTATATCCAAAATATTAGTTTTTATGACAGGATGGTGATTCTGGTTTGCACGGTCCACAATCAATAGCCTGGATCATAATCTGGCAGTGGAGAATAATATTGAAAATCTTGAAAATAAGTTAAACACAAATACGATTGGTTGTTGAAAATTTCGGCTGAAAGTTCGACCAAGCGTGTGAAAAATTTTTTGTTGAGTCACCAAAATCCTGACCATGCGCATACGATACAAACATGGCTATCTGGATTTTGCGTCGAAAGGAAACGCTGACAGAAGCTTAACTTTTGTATACAAGATCAGTTGCGTCGGTTTTATAATTTATGGACATGGTCACAGCTTGTTTCAAATCTAACATCCACTGAGCAAACTTTTCGAACAACTTTTATCAGTAATGTCTCTTCAAAATGAGCATAAACTAGTACATCACTGATAAAGGAATAGGTACAGCAGTTCTGCTACGAGACTGAAGGACACGTGCAACTCATTTCATGCTGTCAGATAGTAGCTATAGAAAAAAATTTCCGACATGAAATAACTGCTGAACCCTAGATGACACTTTACTAGTGTTGCTTCGTGCTATTTACTCAATACTCGATGCAGTAAAGCTTCGGTATCTTACAGTGCAGAAATGTGGAAACGCGATAGGTTGCGCTTTAGCTGAAAAGAATTCATAATTCGTTGACATTGAAGATATTATAGATTCGAGAATGAAGTGTGAAATAAATGTCAGTCAGTTCACTATAAAAACATATTACAAACCACTGTGTCACAACTGAGTGAATCACTCACTGAATTACTTTGCAAAGTAGCGATTCAGTACACACATCAGATCACAGCTGGAAGACTGCCGAGGGCCACTAGCATTCGGAGGGTCGGGTGGCTCCAGATTTAGACCCAACTCGTCCGTTATGTGTTTCTCAACCCCCTTCGCGGCCTGACGTCAGCAAAGGACGACTAATTTGGCTGACACGAATTCGATTTGACAATGAAAAGAATCTGAAAAGCCAGAGCATCCCCGACAATTATTTAGCAAACATCAGTGTTTCAGTGACTATCGAACCAAAATGCATTATCCGCAGACCTCTTTATCCGTGCAGCGGAAGACTGAAAACTCAGTCGACCGGGGTTCGAAATATCGCTGTGATACAAGTACACATGGATTATTACAAAGTATTCTAACTAGTCTGTCTTATAAATGTAGTGGCACATTTTTGTTTCGAGAGCACATCACATCTCACGCAACTCATCGAGTCAACTATGTTTCATAGAATCTATGACTTGTTTTGAAAGAGTATATCACAACTGGTTGAAACGCAATTCAGTGATAAATATTCCACGCACCCGGAACTGTATGTGCAAGTAATGCGACCAAAAGGTAAATTTTCGTTTCGCAAGGATTTCACCACTGCACAATGTAATTATTCACAAGGGGGGAACGAAGTGTCTGTCACCATGCATCAGGAGTTGCTCAAAGTATCATTTAGACTAGGTTGAGAGACATTGATTTGACAGATCCCATCAACAAAAGATGTTTCTCCATCAATTAGTGTTAAGATTTGATGAATAACATGCATTCATCCTCCATGAGATATGACAAATATAATTAAAAACTGCTCGACTCCGATCGATTTTCATTAAATTTAAGAGGTAGAAGCTCGAGGCTAGTCAATGAAAAATAGGCAAGATCTTGTTCACTTATAAAATAGTCACCATTTCCACATAGAAATCTCGCTTGCCACTTCTACGAATCATTGCATTGGTTAGGGAAAGCTGATCCCTGAGCTGAACAATGTGAATCAAACGACTTCTCGAACAACAGCATATGCACTGTGACCACTCTAAACTCATATGAGAACACGAGAGTGCATTAGCTCTGTGCATACTTCTACCGAAATAGTATATGCAGAAGGGAGTGAGGGAAACTACATCCCGTCTGACGGGAGAGGCTGCAACTTGTTAGCGAGTTTCTCACAAATTTATTTCTTGACACGTTTCTCAATCTGTTTGAGAGGGTTAGCGTATGAAGTATATTTCTTGACACGTTTCTCAATCTGTTTGAGAGGGTTAGCGTATGAAGTATATTGAAAAGGTCACTTGACCAGATGCCAACAGTGCGATAACGGCATCCTATGCGTTGGGCTGCTTGCTTGCCGATGGACAAGATACAAACTCTCCACGTCGCTGGTAATACTTCATCTAAACGTGAGATGGAAATCATGTGCTCTGATTCCACTATCGGGCATATATGCCGGCCACCAGGCAATCAACTGTAACATCGGCCTCTAAAAGCGCGGTCGGTTTCATCACTGATAACACCTGCTATTGTCTTCTCAATTACTGGCAGGTACCTTTAATAGACGGAGGGCATCCATGCTGTGTAGCATGGGGACCAATATGTCGAAATTAGGGCGATCCCGGTGAAGACTGGACTTCCGATCACATCGACTCAAAAGTTCTAGAGTGAACACTGAACCAATACTCATCACAATCTTACTCTCATTTACTGAATAATTACACAAGCTCTCATATTTATATCCCTAATATAATCATTCGATGTCATAAAGCAGCTGTATCAGGAAAAAAATCTGATATACATGCACATTTGCTTAACTTTGTTGTCTGTCGTTTTCACATCGCATGCGAACTACTAATTGAAGTTTTTATGTACACCAGACATAATTTCTTCATGTAGTTGATGTATGAGCTATTCATAAAATAGTTCTCGAGAGAATTGATTTCCACTTGTTTAAAAGGGGTGTGTGTGTGTCAATGTCTAGAAGTAAAGATCATGTGACGATTTTTCATGCAAATGCGAAAAGATAGCCAATCACATAAGAAATATATTTAGTACAGCAAGGTTGCTGCTTATATTGAATAAACATGCAAATTTAGGCACGTCCGTTTTAAAATCGTTACGAATCACTCCTACACTGACTATCCCAACCTAAACTATCAACTGAAGTCATGTGATCGCAGCTTTATTTTCCTATGTAGATAAGAGATTATGTCAAACATAAACTTATGTCAAAAAACGGAAGAATAATGACTGAACATGTGTTTTCAGCACAGCGCTTACATTCCTTCATTGTCGTAGTTCTAGTACTTCATCTCCTTCAAAAAATGCCTCAAACAAACTGGTCTCATAATCTTCCATCATTCACATGTTCGTCATCTGATGTGATATCAGGTGCAGGCGTGCTACGTTCAGTTACTATAACACACACTTTTGAGGCACAGGGAGTTAGTAGCTAAGTCCTAAGCAGTCTTAGTGCATTTTGCTAACTACAATCCGAATACCTGGGCGCGAAAACTTGAATTCATCTGAACGATTCCGTTTGAATCTCACGAATCCTAAATTTTGAGGGGACCCAAAATAATTGTCATTAACTTTTTTTTACACTACTGTAGTGTGTGAAGAAAAGGTCTTAAGAGAGAAGTTCATGGTCAATTGTGCACAACTAACAATGCATTTGCAATACTGAACACAGAAAGAGCTGTAATTGAATTACTACTTGATGTACCCCAATCACTGACAAGAAACAATTTCTACCATCATCTTGTAGTTACGAATCATGATCCGTAATTTTTTATCTTGCGGTTCAGAATGACTGAGAGAAAGATAGGTACATTTCTTACTTTAAATATGTACTTCGACTTGCATGCACGGTTACTTAAGCGGTTAAGATAGTCTTTTGCCTGTATTGCAGTGTTCGGAGGTCTTCAAATTTTTGAGGTTGGTTCAGTCGGCTTTCAGAAATGCCTTCTTCGGTTATAATTCGATTAAATTATTTTTCCGAAAAAACCGAAAGCATTTCGGTATTTCAAGGAAGTCGGTCGGTGTCGGTCAATCGCCGAGCATAGCATTGGAGCTTGATTTTATCAGTGCTCCTTTAAATCTGTTCAATTTCGCATAAATCTCCATATTATCCTACATGTTGCACTCACATCTTGACACTGAGATTCAAACAAATAATGGTTCGATTAAGTGCCAAGTAGGCACTTCGTTTCAGTAGCAAATATAGAACTGTCGGTGCAATGTAGAACGCTCTATGTCATTAGCTTAACAATAACAAAATGCTAAGAAAATCTGTATCAGCAAATTATTACATGCCATTTAGCAACTTTTTGAAGTTCACGTGAATCAATCAAATTCACAAATCCATTTCTTTGGAATTTGGATTCGTTCCCAGCCCTGGAAGTATATTAGCACTTACAGCTCCAGTAATTTCTTTGCGATTGCATAGACAGCTTTAAAAATTGGGCTCTCTGCATTTCATAACTTCATTTTAATAATTCATGACTCATTTTTATTGAACAAGTATCTTCTAATGATATAACTAATTTATCTTACAAAGGAAAAATCATCTGCGACATTAAACATCACAAGCAGATTAGCCCATTCATTTGGAAAACGAAAAGTAGTTATTGTATTTTAAATATTGAATATTGGAGTATTCGAATTCCTCGAATACTCGCTATGACTCGTGCTCAACAGGCTTCACACGCAAAACATCACGTGCCTTTAATCCAAGGCAGAACTAAATACTTCACATGATTGAAACCTGGCTGTCAATTCAAACGTTGTTTATTTGATGTCAATTCCATCTTTGACTGCTCTGGAGTTGGTCAAGACAATAACATATATCATATAACTACTCACTTCTGATCGAGCTGCAGGCGAGTCTTGACGTACCAAATGGGATTGGTAATAGTAGCGGCGATGAAGCCTGGAAAAGTAAAAGATGGAAAACATCAACTTTCTTTGAAGGGTCTTTCATTTCCATACCATCTATGATACCGATGACGTATAGCGTTCAAAAATGAAGTTTTTGAACAATTTTAGTTAAAACTTATACATAAAGCTTTAACTATCATCATCACTTATGTTATTCAACCGCCACGGTACAACGTTTATATAAGTCGATCCGATGCTGAGGTTGGCAATGGTATTTCTAAGCTATTTGCTTCTTGGGTCATCCGGGCATAAAACTTGATAAATAAAACGCGGTAGGTAATATTATGTCATGAAAAATATACGATTGTTAGTTTTGATTTATTTCACTTGTTGTCCTGTAGTAACTCAGATCAAATGAGAGGTTTCATACAAGTTGTGTTAGTGCATTCAATATTTAACAGAAACAATTGAATAGACAGGTCATAGTGAATAACTTTCAATCGTGACAGGTTTCGTAACATCAGTTATATATTACAGCTGGTTGTTCAGGCTGCTTCTTTCTTTCTGCATTTCATGAACTTTTGAAATGAATCTAGACCGAATCTGGATGAAAGTGGAAATAATCTTCATTTTTCAACAGACGTACATACTGAATATATTTGAGAGAGAATCATTTGAAGCAGTGAAGTGATGCTTTAGGCTATTTATATGATTAATGATTTATTGAGCTTTGGGTGGCTGCTCGATTTTAAGTGCTCATCGTTGGCACAGCGCGCGAAAACGCGAACCCTGAAAATCTGTCAAGGTCCATGGTACGAGACTGGTTGCCATCGCCCTGGATGAACTGGTTACTAATTGGTAATTGCAGTCATGTGAGTTGCGAATGACAGTAGGTTTTCTATCCACGGTATAGTTTAGACCCTGCTTTGGACAAGGTAACGTAAAGATAGAAATAATTAAAAAGAGCAAAACCGAGACAAGAGCAAGAAGAGCAACAAATTACAAAATCATCCAATAACAACTAACAAGACGGCATTCCCCAGCCACTTCGTGTTTCGAATATAACGGATTCATTCTACACATAAGTTTCAAAACTGTGCCAATATCATTCATCAATTGCATAAGATAGAGATTACACGATTCACTAATCATACAAAGCAACATGACGCAATAAAGCAATCATTGATATCGTAGTCCGTGACTGCTCTCGGAAAATCCCCAAGCTACTACCTATTTTCGGATAATGAATGTCTTTCTATTCTAGTATAAATCTATTCTATAAAATAGAAGCTACCAAAATGAAGTCACTTCGTTGAAATTCATTTGTCGTGATCAAATGTGGAACCAAATGACCGCGATAAACAGAGGATAACAGTATACAGGCTCTTCAACCGTGTGAACGAATATAAAATGAGTGCTGCTGCTATGATTACCATTCGGGTCATTACAAAAACCAAAGAAGTGGAGCAACTTTCATCTGTCAACTGAAAAGCTTGTTGGAGTGAAAGCAAGTTTGTCTTTCCTCGAATAACTAGTCGAACTGAAGCATCCGAGCAGCGTTCAATTTATTCACTGAGCCATTGGTGGCAGGATAACTCAGCTAGGAACCGTACTTCGGTGTGAAAATGCAGGATGTCCAGGTGAAGAGATGACACCACTCCAACTGTAGATCACCAATCCTAGCTTGGCGAAAGTTTCCTGTGCATGAAAGCTGCCAACACCTATTTACTTCGCGACCTGACTGGGGAAAGAGAATGAATCCAGCGAGTAGTCCCAATGAACTGCTGATTGATAAACCTACACGTCGCCATTTGTCTTTAAGAATCTTGATGATCTATCAGTGTTGGGCAATGCGTGACCCAAGACTGCTTTAAGACCTACAGTAGCCCGCAGACATGCATCTTTTGACCCTCTTTCTTTGCATGAATCGGCAGTTGTGAAAATGACCTATCTTGACTGATTGATCACATAAAAAGTCTGAGCAAAAAGGTTCAAAACCATCGCTTTATGTATTTCGAAGTTTAAATATTTCATGTCAAACACTTCGAACACATAAATAAACACACGCCCTTTGTTCGAGATATCAGGTAGATTCTCATCACGCAATGCGTAATGCTGGCCACAGGTGTGCAATGAGACTCGTCTATCACCTTTAGCCAACGAGGGACATGTATATGGAGGGAATGCTATTGTTTACAGCAATTAGTAAATCTTCACAGTTCTATTTGAAGTAAAATATTTTTATGCCATCACAAATTTCTGACTTTTGAAAGTCAAGCTATTACGCATTTTTGTAGCATTACATACAACACCAATATATTTTGTATTTGTAATAATGGCAGACTTATCAGATCATGTGATTTTTGAAAGTCGCAAGGTTAGCTAAAGTTCAACAAATTTTAAAATTTTGATTTTATTGCGCTTACGCGAATACACTTATCATCCAGAACTTCATTTTACGATGAAATGATGTCATTGAAGTTTTACGATGTGCTTGTTAGTTAGCACGGAACATAAGCTTCCGTTTGTTTATGTCATCTTTGTAAAGGAAAAAGTTTTTATTGCTCAGTAAACAACTCGCCCGTCTCGTTTTGCCGACAGTATCCAGGGCTTCTTGATACGGCCCTTGAAACTGTCGGAAGACGACACGCTGGGGAGCTGTTAACTGAAAAGGTCTTTTTAGGTCTAAATAAGGAGCATTAAAAACTTTTTCCTTTACAATGACTTATCTTCCGTTTGGAGGAACTATGAGTTGTCATTTTTCGTCATTTTCAGATAGTAGAATATGATTTATTGATCAATAATTTCATTGGTTGCATAGAATGAAATTGTGTATGCTTAGCTCAAATTTGCATGTAAGATTAGGTCACGCAAGTATATTCGACCACTTCACATTTGACTGTTGCGTACTGCCTTTCATAACCAAGCGGCCAATATATGCACTTATAGGATCATAATGTAGGGCTGTGCGCTAGCCGCATCTGCTTACATTGAAGCACTGAAGTGTAGACGAAAAATAATTTCCTTTTCGCTAAAGGCTGAATTAATGAAGACTTCAAGATCTTCATGGTTGGGTCTCTATCTTCTGTTATAAATGTTCAGAATTCAATGTCAATTTCATAAAGAACTAGGAAAATTCAACAAACTTATCAGACTTCTTTTAAATTTACTTTACCAATGCAAGTGACTCTGATCATGCTTAGTCGCAATCAGAAAATAGCAAAAAGTTACAATGACTTAATTACGAAGTCAGTGGCGGACGGAACGGCCGCGCTTTAATTGCTTCTTTCAAAAAACAAATACATGCGCAGAAAAAGAGGAGCTTGTCATTGATACTTTCCAAAGTCATGAAAATACAATACCTGAAAACATCAGGAAAAATAGAATGAGTCGAAGCAATGTCACTGCAATCTACAAATTACTATGCACGGGGGTCAACACATTACCCGGTTTCTGGCAGTCTCTTTGTAGTGATACAATGCTACCAGATCGTGCGAAAGCATCTTTCGGACAGAACGCTGGACATATCTTGAGATTCTGGACTATGACATATTCAATATGAAATTCCTAGATTCTGAGGTCGTGAGAAATGAGGTTTTGTGGCCATAAACTGATTTCTGATGAACTTGAATCATCTGTTTTCGTCACTTTCTCATATTTTTTCTCATCATCAGGAAATGCATCATTACTTAAATTACTTAGCCTTGAATTAATTAGAAATTTTAAGTTCAAATAAATTGAATTGATAATTAGAATCGAACAACGTTCTCTTAGTTGCAATAGTCATATTGTGCACTTAAAGATCATTCTTCTATGTCTGTTACGACTAAGATTTGCAGATAGAATTAATAAAATTTTAGGCAAAGCTGTACAGCAAAATATCAATATGATCTAAATTCGAACGGTTCGGTGCACCGGGCCACGAACCGGTTCTCGCAAAAGAACCGGTGCACCGGTGCATCGAGCACAGCCCTATAATAAACGGGAATAGAAGCCATATAAAGTTGGCAATTGGTGTAAAGCAGAAAATGTCAAATAATATAACCTTATGAAAAAACTTCCTACGAGTATATAATTCATATAATTTGATTGCTCGTAACTCATTCATCTGATTCTGAGGTATAGACCGAATTATTCAAGTCACTGTCATCAACACTATTTATCTTTGATGCAATACAAATGTTTGACAGGTCATCTGTTGTCAAAAAAACAGGCACTTAGCGATGAAAACAGGTTGACAGTCTAAAAGCCGGTGACACTAAACGTTGTGCAAAGTTCAAGGTCTAAGTTCCATAAACTGAAATCAGTTAACTTACCAGCCGTGCCCGCAGAACACAGGAAGATCAGCTGGGTGTTATGGACTATGTCTTTGTAAAACAGTTGACCTTGATGATAGGCAGAAAAGTAGATTGCTCTACAAGAAAAAGCAAGAATTTCTCAATGGAAAAATATTAAAGCCTATTAATAGTCAACTCGGTAGCTCTGCAGATCATTTAAGTATGTCTTGACGATCGGCAGCTTTATTCTATAGACCCTGTAATCATGGCCTAGTACATCGCCGAAATGCATCGCAATTAGCCGAAAGATTTGGTTTTGTTTCCTACCATCAAAGGTTATCCTCCTCTCCACTAAGTCACAATGATCATTGGAGTATGATATCGTTGACCTACTTGTCTGCCGATTTCACTGAGTTATATCGCTAGATTTCGCTCTTAATGTGTATTCAGAGCAAACTATAAACGGGCCTACACATTCATGCAGATACTAGATATTTTTCAGACATTCCACGTGGAAGCTAGATCATCAGAGGTCAATCAAGCGATTATTGTCTAAGATAGCAGGTGGCTGTCGTGTATACTTGAAGTCTCAATCATTACTGGAAGTAGAATCATGACATTCATTGCTGAAGTACACGTGAATTAACATTGAGTAAGAGAATGCAACGTACTTTACACCTGATCACCAAATGATAATGAAAACAATGATGCAAAAGTCACAGCATCAGCAGCAGCAGCTAACCGGAATATTCCATAGACGTTTTTATTTGCAGTCTATACAACTTTCTAACTTCAAAAACTGACGTGTGTATTATTTAATAATTAATGCAACTTTAATACATTATATTATTAAATTAATTATAATAATAACTCACATAGGTATACAATTACAAACATGCACGTAATTCGTAAGTGACAAAAATGATCTTTCAACTCACCTTGACGGCATTACCCCTACTAGGGTTGGTAAAATGCCACGGTAGAGGCCAGACGCTCCTTCCGTAAGAATGATATATCTGAAACATGCGAATTCTAAGTAATAATAATAACGCAATTGATGGCTGATGAAAAGAGTGGTCGAAATACTTTTAAATGTAACAGTGCATAAATGCATGCATGCCTTATTATGCGCAATAATCATCACAACAAGGTTTGATGTTGAAGCCAGCAATCAGTAATGTCTGAAACAGATGACAGTTCCTTAATACCGCCAAGTACAACTTTGAGTAGCCCAGATGACGAAGGTAAAAGGAACGAGTGAGTACGGTTAATTGGCTTCGATTACATGCATGTGGAGATGCACAGGTATTGGATCCATTTCCATTCAGGGAAGCCTCAAACCAGAAGTTGGATCAAATGTGCAAGTTTTTGCGAGGTATTGCACTGTTAGGCTTCACTTTTTATAAGCGATTCAAAAAGATTCACCGGAAAACCGGACGCGTGAATTCAAGACAGCAAGCCCCCTTCTCTTCATTCTCGTAATGGAGGAAGCTACGAAAGATCGCAGAAAGGGAGGATTGATGGAGATGTTGTACGCAGATGACCTGGTCCTTACAGGCGGGAGCAAGGAAGAAGTGGAAGAAATGTTCAAGAAATAGAAGGAGGACATGGAAAGCAAAGGTTTGAAAGTGAATATCCAAAAGACGAAGATGTTGATCAGCGGCAGCGAAGAATCTTCTCTTCAATCAAGAAGGTTTCCTTGTGGTGTATGCGGTCGCGGCGTAGGTGCCAACTCTATTCTCTGCCAAAGCTGTGATAAGTGGTGTCACAATCGCTGCAGTGGACTGAACTCTCTCACAGGCGTCACAAACTTCCAGTCTTCGATGTGTGTAAACAACGCAAGGAGTACCGACAAGATGAAAAATGTGTGATAGACGGTGTGGAGATCGACGTAGTGAAAGAGTTTTGTTATCTTGGGGATGTGTTGAGCTGCAAAGGAGGATCAGAGCAAGCGGTGCGAGCGAGAATTGCGTCCGCATGGCGCAAATGGAAAGATCTGGCAAGTCTCCTCAGGAACCGACACGTACCACTCAAATGCCGCGGACACGTGTATAGCGCATGCATCAGACCCGTGCTGCTCTATGGTGCCGAATCATGGGCCCTCACACAACACCTGGCCCAACAACTGCGTTCGTTTGACAGACGGATGCTGCGGTACATGACAGGTGTCTCACTCTCCGATCGAGTTGATAGCGCTGAAGTAGCAGGCAGGTGCGGCCTCAAACAGCTGGAGGTCGTACTCAGAGAACGCAGGTTGAGGTGGTTCGGGCACGTGAAACGCAGGAGAGGAAGAGCCGATTCATCGCGTGCTCAACGTGACTGTCGAAGATCCCAGGCCACGTGGCAGACCAAGAAGATCATGGCTGCAGACCATCCAGGAAGACATGAAGGAGCTGAGGCTGACAGTGGAAGACACACAGGACCGCGCCCGTTGGAGGAGTCTCATCACGTCCAACCCTCACCAAGGAGGAAAAGCAGACGTTAAAAGGAGAAAGTAATAAAAAAAGTAAGCTTAGATCCACATGAAATGGCTTCAAGCTTTCTTCTGGGAAGCGATAAAACAAAAATCATTACTTGGCGCACTATCAGACTTGCCATGCAAAGGAAAATTCACGAAGTCCGTCGCAGTGGGAAAGGAATTCCTGTATAATCGATGTTCATATCAAACATACTAAAAATAATTAGCAATGTCAATGGATGTGATTAACATTTTTTGAGATTTTGAAACTTTTTATATGAATGTGATTTATAAATATTAGCACAACGTTTTTAAGGCATTCCACACGCACGAATGGTGCCTGAGGAATCATCCACCGTGCGGGTCGAATTTAATTCAGAGCATATGCGCATGTAAAAGGAGGGCTGCGGGGCCTGCCTCCAAAACTTTTAATTAGTGAGTCAGATCTACTGGCCTGCTATTCTATTTGAGTGAGAACAGCTTAAAGTTACAAATTTAAATTTTTGTGGAAATGAATGACAAAGTACCTACATGTGTTGTTAAAACATTAATATGCTAATACCGATACAATGTGAAAATGTATAACAGCAATTTTTCGAATAATGCATGCACGTATACAATATTAAATCTGTTGGATAAATAACATCAGGACTGTAGCGTTACGCGAATGCGAAGTGCTTATTATATTTTTTGATAAGGTACGGTTTAATAAAAGGTAAGGTTTCGGCTTTAATTTTTCGCGGTGCATGTAGCTTAATGATTTTTGTCTTTTTTGCAAAATCCTTAAAAAACACTATTAGGGTTATCAACATTTCTTAGAAGTGTGGATTTTAAGATAAAAACATTGAAGACAGACATTCCAATCTTCAAAACTTATCAATACTAGTCTATGTACAGTCCGGTGCGGAATCATAACAGACTATCATAATGATAATGCTTTGGACAACTGATAGTCTCACCTATGCGTATGCAATGAACAGTTGTACATGTACATGTATCATTGTATACATATTTTGTAAACGATAACCAGGAGCATTCTCAGCACAAACGTCATTTGTTGTATGTTATACCGCTATCTTACAGGAGAGTAATGCAACAGAATAAATATTGAAGTTGCAAATACAGCTGAACAGTTGCTTAATTATCAATCAGAAACGTGCTAGAATTATAACAATGGGATGGGATGGATAGGTATCACCTTCTATGGCAACTACAGTAATTAACCGGAGATAAATGACTACAGAGTCTAGAGAGCTATTTCGTATACTTTAGACCTTATTTCATATCACGCTGACTTTTTTAAAAAAAGGCCATTTCATTTCGTCGCAAAACACATCAGACTTTTCTATCAGAGCAAAGGATATGAGAGCACGCCACGATTTATTCGTTTTCTTTTATTTACTCACCTGAAGGCTTGAATGATGGATACCCGCTGTCCACGCGGAACCATCTCATTGACACAAGCGTAAGTGCCGCTTTGGTGGGGACTGTGATGAGTAAGAGGAGTTGGTGATATGAATTGGAATTGACTAGTATTCACAGGCATTGTGGAAAATGAGGCACACGAGGATTGTAAGCGAACTTTAATGACCTCAAGGGGGCATGTCAATACTGCACCAACAGTACCTCCAATTCTGAAAATAAAATTAAATTGACATCTACCTTAGGCCCAACAAAATAGAAAAATCGAGGATGTGATTGTGTGCTGAACTCTCGAAGCGTACAAACTTCTGGCTGTTTACAAATAGACACAATTCCAAATGTTGCAAAAAATTCATTATGTAGATATAAAACATGCATCTAGCAAAAAATCAGTGACAAATTTTGATAGACCTCACGAGGAGTGTATTACCATCCGCAGCCAATTAGAAAATCCTATCGTATATTACAAGTCTAACACAGAAGATATGTGGTGGAATGATACAGATAAGAACAACTTAGCGAAGACAATCTACTATTGTTGGCACTGACTTTTACAATATTCTACACTTAAATATCTTAAGAGAATGACAACTATTAAGACAAAAAAAGGCACCAACACCATTGATTCCCCGACCGCACTCGCCAGACCAGGTATCGAACCATGGTCCGCGGTGGAGACGAGCTCGTACTTTCTTCACTAGGCCACGCTGACGGTCCTCCCCACGCAGATTATCCTGATCATAACAGGTTCATAAAACTCACAGTGAACTAAATACAGATCTGCTTGTCGGTCATTTCAATTCTGCCTCATAGGAAGGCCTCACACTTGCTGTGCTATGTATTATTATGTGACAATAGATCATGCAATTAATATATTACTTTATTAATCAGGCTACAAGCTATAACACAATCGAATATCAATTACAATCATAATAATGAATTATCTAATCAATGATGAGCGAGTTGGATTTGCTTCAGAGAAAAATTATTAACTTACCCTCCAGCAAAGAAATGCGTGACGTTCCCGTCCATTATTTCTTATAAACATCAGAAAGAAGCACACTCTGAAACGAAAATGATAGAGTGATGATAGGCCTTCATGATTTCAACAGCATAATTTTAAGAGAATTCACGTTAGACTAAGTGAAATATGCATGCGCCTGTAAACCTGTTTTACAATCAAAGTTTCAGTGACTTTGCTTATCTATATCTGACTGATAAGCTGATGACCTTGTCAGCAGCAAAATAATAGAACGCCACCCTTTTGAGCGACCATGTGTGATGAAGAAAAACATGCTACGATCATGTTATGATCTACTACTTTGCTTCCATCTGAAGGCAATTTATGACGTTTGTATTACTGAAGCACCACATCCAGTTCGATTTAATTTTCAACACAGAAAAAAATACTGAAATGAAATACACACTGCCAACAGCGGAGACATTTTCGTGCATTGTTGAAGGTAATGTCTACCTGAAGGGTGTTCTGCAAGTGTATTTATCACAATAGGAGGTTCATAGCTGATCAACCCTAGGTGTGGACGTCACTCGAATCGTCATGGCGATACTTTATCAATGAACATGGCTGTACAGTGCACATGCAGTTTCAATAGTTTTAATGTCTGCATTTTTATTTATTGCCTTAATTTACACGCGACCAACCGGATGAGTGCGTGATCATAGATGGGTCTACCTAATTATAGGTAGCACGGGCAAGTAGGTTTATGTGAAAAAATTCTAGCAGTCACAAAATCTTGCACAACAACCCAAGAAATAGACTTCATTAGGCTTCATTGATTGTGTCGTGTGCACATTATGAACAGGCTGAATTTAACCACAAGATAGGGAAAGATATACTAACCAGGTGCATTCCACGAGTGTGACGGACTTAACATCGCAGACTCAAATTATTCTACTGACCTAAGTATTTAACCGATTTACTTGATATTCTAGCATGATGGCAACATATGTCCATGTAACATCATGTGAAAGTTTGGTGCGAATCGCACCGATAGTTGCTTAGCAACCAGCAACTATGTGCGTGTGACGGACTTAACAGCAGAATTTGCATTTTTCACTTTCCTGTCTTTAGCATAAGATTCCTGCCCATTCAATGATAGTTGAAAGTTCAACTGAACATATCTTATTGTTAGTACCCATATTGACATCCCCAAACCAATTTCAGGATTTTTTGGAATGTATATGAGTACACACCAAAAAAATCATGATGTGATGGACTTAACATATTTTGCACCAACGGGATCTCCTCTTTTTAGTTATGTTGACGCTTTTTAATTGCTATTTGATGTTTTCGATATAATGGCACGTGTCTCTTAACTGAAACCCGCTAAAAACTGTATCTCTGTTATTTACGGATGATTTTATTGAAAAAATATATTAAAAAATGAAAAATTGTAATTTAGTGAACAATTGTAATTAGCAATTAAAATGATCCTCTTTCATAGTGCATGTCAGGAAATTCAAAACACTCAAATTATCCAATAATCTGCTTTCTACTATTCACAAAGTTTCAAAAAAATAGTTACAATACAATTCAAGGACTTTCCACAAAAGTACACTGATAGTGATCTTGGTCTGTTCCGTTTCATCAGTCACGAAACATAACATCTCAGCAGGTTTCCCTTCAAGGTATACAGCTACCGTGAACAACGAAATTGTGTTTTGAGCAAGATGACTCCGCGGCATCCTGAGAGAAACAAGGATATTTTTCACTAAAATCACAATGGATAACGAACGACTTGTCAGTTAAGTTAGACTTAGCTAACTGATAAGCTTTGCTTTGATGACGTTTGATCAAATGATGGAAAACAAACTGTTTCAAAAGATCGATGAAAATGCTCAATGCGTCAAGAACGCTGCGTGTTACCTTCATTTGCATCAGACGCTTACTTTCAGATTCATCACTTGACCACCACACGTACGATACTTCCCCATCGTCTTCGTTAGGAATTTGAATCCTAGTTGGAATTGAATGAATCTTGGAATTGGAACGGAACCTTTCCAAGAATTCAAGACACAAGCACTAATATTAGCTCCGTAGCATCGGTTGCAGTAATCAGTGCAACAAGATGTTAAGTCCATCACACACCATGTTAAGTCCGTCACAATTAGTGTGATGGACTTAACAAAACAAATTCCGCCATATTTCCGTTATGCCTCATTTGCATGTATAATGCGCTTATGGCCTTTATAAGTGATACATGAAGGGCAGAACCCCTATGATTGCAACAATCAATAACAACTCTATTATGTTGCAGGCAAAAAAATAGTTCAATTTCGTGACGGACTTAACATTTATTAATCAATTATTCGCAATTAATTATATATCATAATTACACACCCATGACAGAAATCTAGCATATTAATATATCTTTGGGATACTAATATTCATAATATTGGCAATTTAGCCAATTCCAAACGTTTTATCATAGGAAAAATATTTTGAAAAAAATGAATGAAATTACAGAAAATTAAAATGAAAAAAATACATTTTTTAGATAATTTTTTCTAGCCTATAATTGATGATAAGTTATCGGATTCTAGTGTTTTATGCTCATTTAGTGCATGATTGTTGGTATACAATCAAATATTTTCGTGTAACTATCGTTTAATTTTGAATGTGGCTTTCCACTTTTTCGTGGAATGTAACACTATACAGCTACACCCTTTCTCATTGAAAGTAATCATTTGGTCATATAAGATAATCATCTGGTCATGTAAATAAATCATTCGGTGACTAATTCCTTTGAACTAATCATGAAATTTTTAATAAATTTATCATGTCTTTCTGTCGTTTTATCATCCCATGGTAACTAATTAGGACTTCTGCTGTTTATAAAATACCTGAATGTCATCAAAAACAGTGTCATAGTAAAAGAAAGCAATGAATTCAATTTCATAATGATTTGTGAAGTACGAATGAATGAATCTCAGAAAATGTAACATAACAATCAATCAATTCTAACAAAGATCATTGGTTATCTTAACATATATAACTCAGGAAGTCATGAGCAGATAGGACTACAAGAATTGGTCGTCCAGGTATATCTCCGCAAATCGCTGAAGCCTAAAAATCAGGAGTCAAACAAAGAATTTGGTTATCTCAGAAAATCATTGTAGCACCGATTAATAAATGTCTGACGGAAAACTCATAAATGTTTGATCGCACTTAGCAAATTTTGTTGCGTCACATTCTGAATGGCAATGTTGGTCACTTCTCGTAATATCACTTGTCGATTATCTCGAATTCTTATGCTCCTCGGCTGTTTTTGTTGGGTTTCTTCGCTCCTTTCTCTCAAAATTTCCTTACAAAAGAATTTGAGAGATTCTTCAATTAGATCTTGCATTTCACTTTAGGGCGGTAGAGTCTTCTACCGCTCTTATGTGACATGGCGCGTTGTCGAAGAAAATTGTTAGATTTTCATGCCCGCTTAACAGGTCACTCTTTCAGAATATGAATCGCAACAAAATTGTGCTGAGTGCGATCGTCAAGGTGCAATTGACATGAAACATTTATGAGTATTTCTGCCAGACATTCATTAATCGGCGCAATGAACCAAATTCTTTGTAGGACTTCAAACTGACTTTCAAGCTACAGTGATTTGCTGAGATGTACTTGGACGACTAATTAATTCTTGCATGCCTATCTGCTCATGATTTCCTGAGCTATGCTAAGATAACCAATGATTTTTCCTAGACTTGACTGATTGTTATGTTGCGGACATTTTCTGAGATACATTCATTCGCTCTTCACAAATCATTTTGAAATTGAATTCAATGTTATCATTTGCTGCGATTCTGTTTTTGATGATATTTGGGTATACATCTTGTAAACAACAAAACTCATAATTAGTTACCAAAAGATGATAGAAACGGTACAAAAAACAACAAAAATATTAAACATTTCATGATTAGTACAGATGACAAATGATTAATTCATAGCCCTATGTATGATAAGATGACTAATCGATATGACCAAGTGATTAGATTATATGACCATATGATCAACTTCCAAGAGTAAGACCAGGTGATAAACTTCGATGAGAATAGGTGCAAATACTGAATCCATCACGGATGCTTTGCAAACACAGAAATGGTGCTATTGGTACAATTGACTATTCGAATAGTAGATCGAAGGGGCCCATGGGCGGAAAATATGAAAAATTTCGTAAGTGATTGGAAGGAACGAGAACTGCTTGAATTGACATTACATACAGTCCGCTTCTTAAATTGTTGCATAAACCGCAAAGCTCTTTTATCTCTTGCTTATTATCATCATATTTAACCGTAAGTTCATTTAATTGATTATTTATTCACCTGGTCAGCCGAGACACTTGGTTTAGGAATCAGTGTGGTCTGCCTGATTAAATGATGTGATTAGTGATTCGAAGTTTGTAACTTCATATGATCATATCATAGACATTCATACAGCTGATCATGTCATAACTGCCCGGCCCTGTCTCCTGTCAACATTGATTGAATGAGTTACTAAAAATCTTGTTGACCTACCTATCAGATGCGGCGTGAAAAATTGCTTTCGTTTATAAGCAGGTGGTGACAAGCCCTTGTACGCGCAGATCAAGGATTCTAAATCTTTTGACCTCAACCGATGGAGATATGAACTCACCAAATGGCTCAGTATAGGAATAATACAAATTTGAAGTTTATCAGTGAACGGATGGGCCGATCTTGATAAAACTTGCATATTCTTTGAGCTGAGAACACCAGCGTTCTTTTAAACCCGAACTCGAAAGCACCGGCGCTAATACAACGAAAGTTATTGAGCCATGTACACTTGCCCGTTAAAAACTTTGTTAACACGAAAGTGGAGTAAAGTTAGATAAAGGTGTAGGTTGAATGAAACTGCATAAATTGTTGTTAGAATTCGAGAAAATTAGGTATATCATTTGAAGACTATACACGAGCCTGATTCAATGGTTTTTATCCTATTTTTCTGGATTGCGTAGTTTCGTCTGTAGGCATCGATGAATGAATTGAGCAAACATTCAAGCTTTTAAGTCTGCTGACCACAACTGACTAAACAGCCTAAACTCCGTGTCAATATAAAGTACCAAACCAGTGGTGGGAAAACAAGTTGGGATAGCGGGCCACCAATTGCAAAAGGAAGTAATAAGCATATATGCTTAATATCATTTTATTATTCTATTATTTATTCTATTGGCCCTAAATATAGTTGCAATGACAAATACATGGTCTATGAATTTAGTTGCGACTTCTGTAATATGAAATACATCGGAGAAAGTTGTTGCCCTTTCAGGATAAGATATCGCGAGCACGCTAATAACATTAAGAACAAGAACAGTACAAGTGCACTTAGTGAGCACCACTTAAAGCAGCATGCCGATAAAGTGATGAAAATCAACGACTTTAGTTGCAAAATGCTGTCTAAATATAAATCAGCGATATCTACTAGAATGGCTGAATCACGGTGTATCACCAAGAACATGCCACATCTCATGAATAGACGTCATGAACTGATATGAGGAGATGCCCACTCGATCTTAGCCATATTTAAACGCAGTGCCTGACCTGTGCTATTCGCCCTTGAGACTGTCCTGAGAGACGAAATGCGTCGGGTAACGTTTTGTTTAACAAATAAAGAATCGTCGTAAAAGAGGGAGAGATTGCCTTTTCTGTTTCTGAGTATATATTGATCATGCTGCATGTACACACGAGCCATGTGTCACCCAAACATATGCGGCCTTCAAAACTGTGCATGGGCTCCAGAAATAGTGGTCGTGTACTAATCCCAATCGGGTGTACAAAAAACATATATATTAGTGTAATACAAATAAAATTCACAAGAATGCTTGAAAAAATGCTGGCCTGTCAAAATCGAGGTAGGATTCCTCCATTCGTAGTCACGGTCTGGTTAAAATAGTCTCTTTCTGGGTTCGTTGAGGCGTGGTTTATTACGTTGAGGAACATGCTCAACAGTACATCGAACACTGTGACAGCATAAACTCGAGCAGGTGGTGACCATTTTGCACTCATATACGAGAAGATAGCCTATTCATTACAAAAGGCACATGGTTGGATAATTCGAATGTAATTTTTGTTTTTTTCAGCCATCATATTGCTCATTTAGGGCGAGTTGTTAATTAATGGTCTTGCAAATTCTGAAGAGCATCCTTCACCTTAGAGTGCACCTCCCAAAGGCCGATGTCCGGTCATTTTCACACCATCGATTCAAATAATGTTCGCGGGCCACTTAAGATATGAGAAACGACGGCGGGTCACCAAGTAGTCGGGGTTGCCCATCACTGTAGTAAAAACATCCTTTTCGATGGTATAAAGTTAACTGAAGTTGAGAATCTTCATCAACGAAATAATCATGTAGCATTTTTTCAGTGAACGCTTTTAATACTGTATTTCTTTGCACGAATTTCAAAATCTTCTCATCGTGATGAACCTGAATGATTGCTCACACTACGGTGTCTGTCAGCTTTCTTTGAAAAATTCAGTCATCCTTCATAATCAAATCCTCCATCAAAGAAAGCGCTCAATTTTCTTTCGGAAGACCTGCTGACCACAATTGACCACTCACTTACGTAAAACATGTCAAAATAAATCATGGAACAAAATTTAAAATGATATATCGTTATGAAAATTGAACTAGGACTTCAACGCGATAATTGCATTTGAATATGGACAAATATTTTGTGAAATTTCTTTTAAACGGTCTGTATGTGTCCCTTGTTCTGATCAGCTCGGCTAATGCTACCACATCTCATGTTACACAATCGAAATAAATTCAGTAAAATTTCGGCGTTTGAAGTTCTTCGGATCAGTTCTTGTTTCCGAGTTCTACTTCAAGCTTAAAAAATGGTGGAAAAAATGGTGATGAGTTTAACATGTCAGAGTGTAGTGCAAACATATGCGGCTGATATCGAGCGACTTATTGAATTTCTGACCTTCAGAGGTAGATAATATTGTCAGATTATCTCCAATTGTGTAACTCACATGGTCCAATACAATATCCGTCGCTCTAAAAATATAGGCTTTCTGATTTGAATCCAAGTCACTTTATTCCTGACATTAGATTCCAACAACGCATGCACATCGGTAATGGGTATTACATACATACTGACCTGAGCCTTATGGTCTTACTGCCACCGCTATCATCGGCACAACTTATACGATTCAGGTTAATATCAAATTTTGTTTGACATTGACACATGTGACTCTCAATCTTCGATTGCTCATTGGCTAATCAGCTTCAAGGTCATTCATCATCATGCAAAATCTGTCTGATTTAGGTCAATTTTGTTTATAAACATCTAGCACATGTTAATGGAAAGCTCATACAGATGTGCATCATATTAACAAATATTGCTTTTTTGAATGTCCGTGATTGAGCGATCTTAAGGCATTGTACCACGATTACACACACGATCCATTTCCACAATATTCATGTGATTCCAGGATAACAGATCTGCAATAAGGACTCTCGTGCATTGCAACATACACATTTAGTTGAGCATAGTTGGAGAGAGGTTTCAATGTTCGACATGTGTTTATTGAAGACGACCTATTCCTTGTCGTAAGAAAGCAAGAGCTTAGAAAAGATGCTCATGATTTCTAGTTCATTTCAATAAATTAATGGCGAGCTGTAGGCGAGACCACTACTTCATATCGCTCTGTTAAGCTGCACCACAGACATCGAACACTAAGCATTAAGGCTGTTGATGTTCGATGTCCATGAGCTGCACAGTATGCCTATAAACTTAGACATGGGTACTCTATATCGGATACCATGACCAGTAGTTGATATCTGACATCTATGGCTATACATCTTTGATTTCTACGAAGTGAAAAATTATGATGCAATCTCTAAAATTCTCATTTGCCATTCTCATTGCGCATTTCGTAGTTTCTTCATTTCCATTTATGCGTCAAAATGAACCTTGACATGCCTTGTGAAATCAGTAGCAAAAAGCGAGACGCTCCTAAAGCAACAGAGACATCCATGCAGTGCATCTGGAAACATCTGTGTATACTGCAAACTGACGGTCAGAATGAGCACTGACAGAGCGGTTTTGCCGCTGTGTTCACTTGACCGGCCTTTTACAAGCTAGCTTGGACGTTCCGAGGCACAGAAAGAGGCCCCTATGCGACTAAGCGCTGACTATCAATATTTTTGTGCGTTATATTGCTCAAGTCTGGATTTGTAGCCATTCTCTTCCCACACATACTGGAACTGCATAATCTTGGTGAGAATGACGTCTAAAGTGCTCTTGATAACTTAGATTTGACATTTTCGCAGAAGCCAGCAGAGATGTGTGGTATCGTTGCAAGTTAATTGTCATAGGTGCCTTGAGAGGAGTGGTGTTGCCTCGGTGGGGGTTGTTTTTATTGAGTAGAAGAAAAAACATATTACTTTTTTAAAGTCAGCTGATCAATTTGATCAATGGTTTTGTTTCTGAAATTCACACTCGCCTTGCAATGTGTGATGGCAAATCTGCTGGAACTCTTCTGTTATTTGTATTGATTTATTACAGATTTGTATTTGAATTATTTAGTCGATTAACTTAATAATAATAAATCTTTAGCTTAGCTGGTGGAATGACTACGTCAGTTGAATCAAAATGCCGTATCAATAAATCACCTTAGATGCGTGAAGTCATCTGCAGGATGCGATTTTTGGGCTACATGTGCTTAAGTGTCCAGGGCTCTGGATGCTAGCATCAAGCGCCTGCAGCGAACCTAAAAAGCACACTGTCAACAAAAAAAGTAGTGCCAGAAGATGCTATCTATTTATGCACATAACCATCTACAGTGCCGGACAGCAAGTTGTCATACCGTAACAAAATCCCGTTTTTGCACGCTTTTATCACTGATCAGTAATTTAATTTCCTTTAATCACTATTAATCAAAAGCAATTATTTCCATCATTAATTACACATGTATTTTCATCATTTTTTTAAAAAAATATCTTCCCAAACTCAATAATCAATATTATCCCCCCTGGCCTCGATAATGGCTTTCACTCTTTTGGGCATTGAGTCTGCTAAAGTCTTGCACACTTCTTTGATCTCCATATCCCTGTTCCACACTTGATGAAGTTGCTGATGAGGTCGATTTGGTTTTGCAGTCGAACTTCCCAACTTCATCTTCACGAGGGCCCACAAGTTCTCGATTGGGTTGCAATCCGGTGACTGTGGCGGCCAGTCAAGCAGTGTCACACCATGGCTCTGTAGAAACTCTTTTGATCTCTTGCTGACGTGGCAGGGTGCATTGTCTTGCTGGAATATCGCGTCGTCATGGAACGTTTCAACTTCACTTGACGCCGTAGCGTGCGGTCGGGTATTCCCGATGCTCCCGTTAGGCGCAGACTTTCAACGTGGCATTTTTCTTCGAGTGGTAAATTTTACAAATTTTGGAATACAATCTAAGCCCTAAGTACACAACAAGTACTCCGTCGTTCACCCTTCTACCGCATGGTCCTTCACAACAACATTCTTCAGTGCATTTTCCGTCGATGTTGCGAATAATTTGCAAAATTTAGTGGTATTTAGCGGATTTCTCTCCGCGATTATGTCATCTTCTACACCAATGCTTCCCGAGCGTCTACACTACTCGCGCACGGATCTCTTGCGCCTTCGTCAAGACTTTCCCTACCGCGGACCAAGCGGCGGTTTCTATGGTTTCATCGCCTGCTACGTGCTTGCGACTCCTCGCATTCTCCTATGCCGCCTGTTGTGTCATCACCCTGTGATCCTTCCAGTCCCTGGTCAAGCAACAATCTCATCAAACCCTCTCCTCACCTCCCATCCTCCTGTTTCGCCTCTTGCATCATCAATCCGTGACTCATCTGCTCCTAAACAAGGGACTGCGTTCAGTTGCGTCCAAGCAGCAGTGCATCAAGTTACGTAAGCCAAAACGCAATCTTCTGTCGGCCTCCATCTGTTTTACTTTTTAATGCACGATCTTTGCAATCAAAAATGATGACTTGAAAGTCAGGGCCTTGGCCTTAGACAGTGATGTTGTATGTATCACAGAGACATGGATCGATAATAACGATTCCTATGACATTCTACTCTCTTCCTGGTTTATAGTGTGATTAGGCAAGATCGCAATTTGAATGGTGGTGGCATTTTATTGTATTATAAATCTTCCTTGTTCATTGACTGTTATTAATAACACGAGTTTTAGTGAAGTGTCCGCGAATATCTTATACTGCCACATAAGTGAATTTGATTTGTCTGTTTATCTGATCTATCATCCTTACTGGAACAACACCGCTGCTCATAAATTTGTGCTCGATCATTTGCAGAGTACTTCTGACAATTCAACTGCAAGTCATTTTGTGGTAACCGTGATGTCAACGGTTTGCGTCACAAACCTTGTCAATTTTTGCATCTACAACAACCTGGACCAATTAGTCCAGCATCCAACCCGTGGCGATAATGTCCTCGATAGTTTTATCACCAACAAAAGCGTCGCTTTTAAACCTGCATTTGTGTTGCCCCATTAGGTCGTTCTGACCACAAAGGTGTTGTTGTTAAGAGTGCTGGTCCTGCTCAGAAGCCCACCATTAAGAAGGTAATAACTCGCTCTTTCTTCTCTCCATCCTCCATTTGCTGTGTGTCATCAATTTTTGGAGTCTGTTGATTGTATGAATGCTGCTTGAAATTTTCTGACATTGATATTGTCGTTGAAAGATTCCAGTCCATTGTTTCTTTCTCCCTTGATCATTTTTTCCTCTCTTAAAACAGTTAGGATGCGGTCCCTCTGACCCACTTTGGTTATCCCCTTCATTAAAGGCCCTTTCCGGATGCTCCGAGACAAAGCTCTGACCCGTGGTAACTACCCTAAGTATCTTCAGCTTCGTGAGAAATTCATTTGTGCAATATCCAAATCGAAGGTTAGGCATTTTTCGAGGCTCATTTTCATTCCCAATCTGGAGAAATGGAAATGCATCAATGGCCAATTGAATCGCACTTCTACTAGGACCCAGCTTCAATCAAATGAAGTTCTGGAATTGAATGAGAAATTTCATGCCTCCTTTACCCCACCCTGTCTTCCTGATTTTCGTGACAATCGGTCTAACCCTGCCACTATGAATTTGAAGGTTGACGTTTCTCAGGTTTTCAACCTGATTAAGTTGAGCAAAGGCAATTCCTCTGGCCCAGATGGGGTTCCAGGTTATTTCTATCGTTTTTTGCCCACATTTTTGCCCATCCCCTTACTTCCATAATCAACATCTCGTTGCAGAACGCAGTCTTCCCTTCATGTTGGAAACTGGCCAATATCACACCCGCTTCCCAAAAATAAATCCGAGTATAGGCCCATATCTATTCTCCCCATTTCCCAGCAAAATCCTGGAGAAAGTTGTTCGGGATAAGGGTTCTCTTGCCTTCTCTTCGTCGCGATTTGGATGCTCGACAATTTGCTTTATACCCAAGCGTTTTGGTGGCTGCACCAATGCTTTGCTTTCGGTTCGTTTGAGCATTCTCCCAGCATATTTCTCAGAGTCCTTCCAAGCACTGCTGCCTTTTTAGCTGTGAATTTCAAGAAGGCATTTGATTCCATTAGCCACTCAACTCTCCTAGAAACTTTAGTGCACAGATTTTGACTGCAGTCCTCAGGTTGTTTCCATTATTTCCAGCTTCCTGTTTGAATCTTTTTTCAACGTGTTTCTTCCAATGGGTACATTGCTCCTTGGAAAGCCATCCCGAGTGGTGTTCCGCAAGGTTCCGTTCTTGGTCCTCTCCTTTTCCCTACTAGTTGACGACTTTCCCGAATTGCCTGATACCAAAGTAGTCATGTACGCTGATGACATTTCTCTCATTCAATTTAGAGATAATAAATGACCCTTCGATTTCCAGTCTGTTTGGATGTTGTTGCTGCTTGGGCTTCTGATAAGAAACTGGTCATTAACGTTCAGAAAACGCATTTTATGGTTTTGTCCCGTTCGATCATGACCTATTGTCCCACATCGATTTCCATCAACAATTGTGATATTCCTCTTATTGATAGTGTAAATATTCTGGGTGTTGTGTTTTCCTCGGATCTCACTTGGGATCACTTCTTTCCTGCTTTGTACAGAAAATGCTGTAGGAGCCTTGCTCTCGTAAAGAAGTTGAAAAATAATTGTAACCACTCATCTCTGGTTTGGGACGCCTATTGTAGCCTCGTTTTTTGTCACATGACCTACTGCTGGCCAGTAATTTGTGATCTCCCTCAAAAATATTTCGCCAAACTTGAGCAATTGGACCGTTTGGCGAGACAATGGGCCAATCGGGTCAACCAGCCTAGCCTACGAACACGGTTGGACAAAACATGCTGCAACCTGATGAGTAAGATTGTGAAAAACGTGAACATTCATCCCCTTTCCCAATTTTTCGTTGTAAGAAACAATCCCCGCCTCAGACACTGTCGTTCCCTCCTACCGCTAAAGCGAAAGTCCAAATTGTATTCCAACTCATTTGTCAAATTTTCCACTCTGTCTTGAATTCGTCGCGTTGTTTGTCAACCTTCATGTACCGCTCTTTGTACTGATGGAATAAAGCATTATTATTATTATTATTATTCAGCGATTTCTGGAATGACTCGCCGCTATAGGATGTCATTGATGTAGCGATCAGTGTTCTTGGACGGGCACAATAACATGTGCCCGTCCAGGACCTTCGTAGGAAAAGCAGGCCCAAATCATGACCTTGGTTGGATGTTTAACATTAAATTTGCAGTAATCCTTTGTTAATGGATGCCCTTCAACGACATGAACAAACCTTGAAGCTCCGTCTGTCAGACAAATGAATGTCTCGTCACTCCAAAGGACTCGCCTCCACTGTTGCAAGCTCCAGTCTTGGTGCTCTCGTGTCCATTGATATCGCTTGGCTTTGTGTAGGCTTGTCAGAAGTGGCTGTGTTTTGGGTCTGATGGTCCTACACCCAACTTCTACGAGTGCTCGCCTCACAGTTCTGACACACGTCTTCGAGCTCTGTTCCCAGCTGCTTCCTAACTTCATCTGTTGTCGCACGCGGATCCTTAATGACAACTTGCTTCATGTGTCTTAGCGCTCGATCGTCAAAAATCTTGTTGTGACCACCGCAATTATCGAACGCAGTGGCTGTTGTTTCACTTTCTCTCACACTATTGATGATCTTTGACACACCTGACTGAGTTATTCCAACAGCTTCTGCAATTTCCTTTTGCGTCTTTGTTGTGTGCTGCGCTAGAGTCCACACTTGAATTCGCACTTTCTCTGTTTCGTTCATTTTTAGCTGTGAAAGAAGCAAAGATTGCATTACTGACCATTGTTAGCCAGCAACACTGAATAGTGTTCCAAGCATTTGTTGATTCATTGAAGACAATGGACAAGTTCAGAATGGTGTAAATATCATACAAACAAGGACCTGAGTGAATGAAGCCGAATGAATGACGTAGTCACGTGACATGACAACAATTAAAGTCCTATTTGATGCGTAATTGTGCGATATGACAACTTGCTGTCCTGCACTATGTATTCTATACTACTACAGCAGGGCAGAGCCGACAAAAATTCGGTTTCGTGGCTATTACTATTTTGGCTGAGCCGTACAATATTCTTCCCTAGCTATTACTGCGGCTTTTGTTACTTTCCTATTACTTACTTTTTACTTACTTTCTCCTTTTAACGTCTGCTTTTCCTCTTAGAATCTATAAATCAAACAGTTGAACAGGAAATATGTATCAGAATGCTTCTTGTAGTCATTCTTTGTATTCGAAGGTTTCTCTGAGAGGATAAATAATCTCACAAGCAAACTAGCATAATTTCCAGCTACTGTCAACTCCAAGTTGCTAAAAAAATTGCTGTGTTCTTAAAAGTGGACTCGTATTTTGATGTTTTATTCACTGATTATGCCTTCTATATGTTATATATATTTGATTCTATCAATCAGTATTCAGTACCTAAGCTGTGGGAGCAGTCGCAATGCCAAAATCAGCTCAGCTGTGGAGATGGCCACTGCATTCCATCAAATTCATGGAAATGATTGTCAAATTACATGCGGATAAGTAGACCACCTGTTCTGACCAAAATGCATTGCAAAATCGGAAAATTCTACATCGCCAGTACTTTTCAGCCTCATGCATCTACACATCACACTAGATTAGTAGAATAAGTTACTTAATTGGTTTACTTAGTTTACCTGTGAGGTCTCAACTCATCAATTGTGAAGAAGTGAATCAGCAGCACAATTTCTGTCTGAGGTCTCACTTGGTGTCAATCGAAGTCAATGACAAGAAATGTGTGTTTTTTTAACTTGGGAATCCTAAAAGTCACGAATGACGTGTGCACCATGCAACATGTGCATCACTGACAGTGGCAGAAATTCAAGTATTTAATTCCACCCACCCCAGCTTGTGATTGCAAAAATTGTCTGTCATCGTCATGCATCCAGTCAACTGCTAGATAATAAGTCAAACGGTGAAAATCTGAAATATAATATCAATTTGCCACTATTTCCTGTAGCAGTTTGGCTTAAACCTTCAAAATCAAGAAAAAATCTTTAATTATTAGTAATATCTAGACAAAAATCTGTCGGAACTGAACTTAGAGGTGCTTTGGTAGATAGAACACACCTAGCGATAAAAGTTTGTTTTCAACACTTCAAAGACGTCTGTGTCTATTCATGAAATATTTTTGTAAAATAGATTGAAAAAGCACAGTCCATTCAAGACATGCCTAAAGACATACGTTTAGTAATGAACTTTGCTGAAAGCATGAAACTCTAGCGAGCATCATTTGTCTGAAAATGTTGACTGAGCAAAAAGCTTTCGAACTCTTTAAAAGTTAAATGACGACAATTTCACGAAAAAAGCTTGCTATGTAATCATTAGGATCGCAGAAATTCGCATCAAGTTATACGAGAGGTGTGAGCGCATACGTTACGTACAAGTTGTAATCATATCAAATTCACAAAACTATTTTCATGGAGAATAAAATGTTTATGTAGAAGTAACTTTAAAAGAGTTTTCTGTTTTGCTTTCACTGGTGATTTTGAACATAACGCTCAGGCGCCTCAGTAGGGTCAAGAAAAAAGGCACAACTGGAACACTAAATCGTGAGCACTCCTGGAAATTGATTTGAAGAGGGAACTGGAATCCATTTTTTGAGTTATGCCAATATCTACTTGAGAAACCCCAAAAGCACGATCCGTGTGTATTTTGTTATCAATTTTAGCCGAGCCCTTCGATCAAGACAGTT
Source organism: Prostheceraeus crozeri (assembly GCA_907163375.1). Taxonomy (NCBI): domain Eukaryota; kingdom Metazoa; phylum Platyhelminthes; order Polycladida; family Euryleptidae; genus Prostheceraeus; species Prostheceraeus crozeri. Next base: position 434,811 of record CAJQUW010000614.1, on the reverse strand, counting down.
GTTCATCATCAGAGCCGATGACAAATAAGTGGTGACACGACCGTCATGGCAGTTCAATCAATAAAACAGCACAAACTGCTTCGATGCAACCGCAGAAAATCAGTAAGTAATGCAGCCCTTTCTAACTGCCGAGACACAATCAAGCAGAAAGACAAGGAAGCCAGGAAATTTGCCCGGTCAATTAATGAGACAGCACTAAATATGAGTTTGTAAAAAAAATCACAAAAAGCATATAAATATAAATAGGCTTGAACAAATAATGCAGATAAGTATGAATTAAATGTTAAAAGTAGTGACAATAAATAATAGCCGTCTACTGATCATATATTTACAATTTTTTCCTGTGTCTGGTTTTTTTCCTGGCGTTTTTAAATCAAGTAGATGTCATCAATTTTTCATTCTACCGGTTTCGGATAGGAGTGGAACAGCTGCTCTTATCCTTCATCAGGAATAGAAAGACATACAAAAGTATATGAAATTCAATTGGTACAAGCATTAAAAAACATTGTAAGATATCAGGTTTACATGCATGGAATCATAGAAGCAGAAGGGATAGAATAATGAATATATACTTTATGTCAATTAGTAGGCATGCTGGTCACATAGATAGGAGATTTAGGGTCAAATATAAGTGACCGTTGTAAAACATGGTGCATATTCAACCCAAAAGGATAATCGGTCATCGATTCACTTATTAATTTCAATTTGCATTTCTATTCTTTTTCGTTCATTTTCATTTCCTTCGATTTTATCTAATATGGCGACTTTCACGTCATGTTCTTGATAACCATGTTCTAAGCAATGAAGTGACACCACTTTATTTTCGTCATTATGTCTGATATCAAGGCAATGTCCAGCTATCCCCTCCTTAGAGACCTCCCTGCTTCCCCAGCATATACGAGTAGAAAAGAGCAATTTTCAAATTGAAGTTGCGTAGACCACATAAGACCAATTTTTTACTTTAGAAATGTAGGAATCATTTAAAAGTCCGATATGTCCGGATAAGTTCTATATTTCTATGAATTCGGATGTACATGTACATTGTTTATTAAATCACAATCAGATAAAGTAGTAATATATATAGTAAGAAAGAAGATATTTTATATGCATTAAAAGAAAGTTTTCCGTCAATCAATCATATTTTAAGTCTGGCCCTTAATTAATTAAGTCTTAAGTTTGGCCCTTAATCGAAATGAAGGTGCAAATGGTTTATAGTAGTGACCAGGGGCTTTCCGCCAATCCTTCAGTTTTAGCGGATTTTTTAAGTTTGACAGAAATTGTTTTCAACATTTCCGCCAGCTGGCGAACTGTTTTGCTCATTCATCGATTTAGCATGTGTATACTTGCTTGATTATGTGTCGCAATCGAGTTAACAATAAAAAAAGGATCATGAATAGATTCTGAACGGATGCTCTAGAATGATAGTTAATTATGCGACAACAAGTCTTTTTAAAACAATTAACCGTTCAAAGTGGTTCATTATGGGCACTGCAGACTTACTAAAGCTTGTGTAATCTTTAATCACTTATACACACGACCACACCGCACATTGTATATGTTGCATTTGTAATATCAGTACAATTTTTGTTTGATGTAAGGTAGCAACTGTAGGCCTTCAACTGATCATATTTTCACTGTAATAATGCAGGAACGCTATGAAAATCCATTATTTCCACAAAAAATCTTACAATTCCTATATTTTTTCAAGAATTGGAATATGCATCGTCTTTTCAATTAATGAACATGCTGTATGGAAGTAATAGGAAGTTTGTTATAAAATCGATGTTCTAACTTTAGAGACCTAAAAAGCCTCAATCGAAATCTGCATCACTGAAACAGCAAGAACTCGTGTATGACAATCCATGGGATTTCATGAGATCATGAAGCAATTCTGGATAGATCGAGATGAACCTGGATTCTTTTGAAACCCAGATGGGTTAATGTCTTACTCCATTCTTCAATGTGGTAGTATTCGCAGGGCGTCATACATCACGCTTAATTTCTGTAAATGATTCGTTGGGTCCCTTCGCCACTGACTGTATTTCCGATGGCTAGGTTTTGCTCATACTTAGAGCAGTTCTGTACATTCAATTGACTGACAATATATAATTGCCGATAGACTTTTTTGGAGTCAAAAAATTCAACTGAAAACTTTTAATGGAAAAGCTAAATGCCTCACCTCGAAAAGACTAAAATGTCGGCTTAAGCGCTCGTACTTGCACATGTCAACAGTGACGTGGGGTGCTCGTTCTCGGAGTCGAGAATTAGTACTGTCAGTCAAAGAACGTCGTTGACGAGTCACTCAATTAGAGCAACTTAGGATGGATCGAAAGCGTTTGTCGTGCCTCTTTTGGTACCCATCGATGATCATTGTACATTCGTATTGGGAAGAAAATCACATCGGTCATACATAGCAAAATTTGAACGTGAGAAAAGAGAAAAGGAAAATGTCCAAATGAAGCTGCAAGTCTGTAGGTTGATGAAGTAAGATATGTCATTCAGTCGAGAACCGCGGTCTGAAGCCCAAGTATAGTGTTTCTGAAAGTAAGGGGCCACACTTTCAAGCGGTCAATCGCTCACTTGTTATTGGTAATGAGAAATTTAAGATTTTCCCTGCAAATTTTTCAGCATGGCCTTTCAATGCTGGAAGCGGCTGAAGAATAGCTTGTGTTAATACAATCGCTGATTGAGAAAAGCCAACAAAGCTGGATGAATAATTTTCATCGTTTTTCAAGAATCTTCCTAAAGTAAATGGATGAAAGTAATAGCTAAAAAACTTTACTACTATTGCTTCTAAATAAGCACATTTTAATAATCTAACAGATAAAGCACGGACATACCATTCGCTTAAATGAAAGCTGATATTCCCATCCTGAAAGGTGCTTCTGCAAGAAGAATGTCAGAAAAGTTTATATTTGTCATCATATGACTGAGTTTATAATGTTTGTCAGGCTATCAATGCAACTTGCAGGAAGCCCACTCTTTTTCCTTTGTTAGTTGAAATTAGCACTACCCAAGTACCGACATCATCTTAAATATGCCTACATGAGTAATGTATGGATTATGCCATAACATAAAGCGGGTTTTGTTTCTCTACCCAGGTATGGAAATAGACGCTTTCATTTTATTTGGATGTTCGTTACACATCATTCATCAAAAGAGAGAAGTTTGGATAGATGAACATTGAAAACTTGTTTCTGCAAAAATTATTCTCAATGTATTTTCCATCCATATTGTTTACTTCCCATCTATGCTTAGTAATTATCATGATATATTATGATTAATCAGCATTTTTATTACCTTCGCATCAACTGTTGACATTTACGTCGGACATAGAAGTTTATTTTCGCTAACCTTGTCAACGCACGTGAACAGATCGAAGATGTTTTAGGTTTCTGCTCAATTTTCCATTGATATTATGTTATCAACATCTAGGAAATTGTATTTGATATATAGATAGCACTTGCATGCAATATGCACTAACATATTAACGTTTATTAATACCATGCACGCGTAGATAGATAGAGAACAACATCTGTGATTGCTATGGATGCCCTTAATGGTTTACTTTCTATAGAGTTTGGTTCCATTTGCTTATAAAAGTCAAGCGACATTTCTCCTTTGGATTTGGGAAAAATTCAGTTCTCAGTAAGGACACAGCTCTGGGAATTCGATTATGAAGTTCAACTGTATTTCTAAAAAAATTCTTTGTTACAGCCCGGAAATCTTATTTTTACCTTTTCTCGGATAATTCCTGTACTTCTCATGTATTTTTCTAAAAGAGATATCTCATTTCCTTGTAGTTTAGGGTTAAGATCAGTTTTAGACCTGAAATAAGGATGGTCTGTACGGATATATTTTTAAGAAATGTAATTTGAATTGTGCTAGAAATACGTCCTTAGAGTCACTCTACATGAAGAGACACTCCAACTGGTGCTTAAGCAATGCTTGACTCCACCGCTTGAAAATTGTCCTTTCGTCCACAAAGACTCCTTGACGACTTCTCTGATTGTGATCAACTGCATTGATCGAATGGCCCCATTTAATAGACCTATTCGCATGCACTGATAATAATTTATGGGCTTTCTATGTACATGTATAACTTCAAAGATTTCTAGAAATGCTGTGGGCAGAGCTGAAGCTAAAATGGAGAGGCTGTTAGTCTATTATCCTACTTTTCAGCTAGAGCACTTCAGTGAAAAGAACTGACGTTAAAAATTTCCAGGATGCTGTTCAGTCTACAAAATACGAGTTTTAGAAAATGCCTGTTGTTTAAATCAATTGTGACATTTCTTCTGCGCATGTTCTTCAATTATTACTTCGTTATAGTCAAGTTTTGATGTTTGATCAAGTGTTCTTGGAATTTATATTGCATCATATACCTCGAATTAATTGATATACTTACATGTGCGCTTTAACCGTTAATTAGTGAATCTTCTTCTATTTCGAAACCGCTTTTCAAATTTAGAGCACTCATCAATTTTTAGTGACAATTTAAGGTGAAGAAAAGCTTACGCCTTACAATATTAAATCATCATTTCATATAGAATATTGAATAAACATAGATGAATTTCTAAGCTCTATCTAGTCATAACCATCTGTAATACAGTATTACAAATATTGATAACGATGATCATCCGTCTACATTTCAGATCATCGAAATGGATTCAGTTTCCTATTTCGAATATCCATTTGCAATATATCACCAACATCACGCGGATTATGATCTTCGACAACTTATTTCGCGTAAAGATGTTGAAGAGAAATTTCTCTCAATGAATCGTGACCTCGAGGTGCATTACACACTCATTCGCAGCATGGTTAGTCCTCGTTGCCCATTACCTCCATATCCGATATACGACAACTTGTCTGAACATCGCCAAGCCTGTGAAGCTTTCTTGAAGGAGATGTTGATAGCACAACGACAACTTTGCCGAGCATTCTTTCTCGACACGCCTTTTAATCTTGTACAGGCTCGTCGCTTGCTTATATCTCGTCGTGTATTTCTTGCAATTGTCCAAGAATATCGGTCAACTTTCAGACCGCTCCCTGTGTCGAATGATGGAGAATCTGCAGCTTATCAATTATTATCTCAAAGATCAGATGACTCTGGAGCTTCTGTGAGAAGTCAGCCATCATTACCCACACAACGAGATCTTCATTTATCACTCATGCGAACCCTCATCGCAAATTTCCGACAGAGTTTCCATTTATTACTTGAGCATGCAGAACTAATTGATGCAGAATCGATCTGGCGCAGCACATTCAATATTTTTAATGATTTACAAAAAATTATGATGCGGAGACCAAGTTATCGAGAAAGTGAAAACAATTGTGAAGTTGAAATCGATGACTTAGGTGAGAATATGGTAATGGAGATGAAAGCGTTTCTCAGAGAATGTGCTCTTGGTGACCGAAATCTTCTGCCTACAATGGAAGCGAGGCAATTGTGCTTTGAAGTGTGGCTTTTAGTCACAGGATTAAAGGGTGGCCTAGTGGATATCATGGAATGGATAATGGCGTGTTTATATGCCTACTGTGATAACAATATTTCGCACATTCGGCCTAATGTGATTCGAAAAGTACTGGTTGATTTTCTCGGTGTTGATCCAGATGTTTGGGATTCAACCACGGATAACAAAACTTGCGCGATGGAAGTATTGTTGCAACTTCTTGACTCGGTGAGACTCATCTTTAAATGCTTTGATTTGATGTTTTATATTTATAACATGTATATTACATATGAGAGTTTTTTCACATTATGTCATCTTTCAGCAAAACGTTCTTAGATTTGACTTATGATTTTGTTTTCACATTCTCTACAGTTGTATTTATCTATTTTCAATCAGTGAAATGCTCATTTGATCGGCATGAATGATGCAATCGATCAGTAGGCGATCGAATCGGCATAGCTAAATATTAATAGGTAAATCATCTAGGTTTATCGTTACATACAGCATCACACTCGTCCAAACGTTTTGTCATCATTTATGCTTAGTTTCCTTTTCATATTTTGATCTGAACATTTGAACTGTCAAGACGCTGGATCGGCTTTTAGTCATGATTCAATCAAATTTATTAGCGATTGATCATCAAATGATCCAGCAATTGCAAATGATGCATGCAATTATTATACCTTGAATTTCATGTCAAGTCAACGTAAACCTCTACATTTCGTATTCACGATCCTGCTAGAACTAAGCTGCTTCCATATATCCAATGTGCTTTAAACTGATTGAGATGATAATGATAGAAACTGCACATGCATGGCTGTCTAGCATGATATCCATGCTCATATTCGCCTACTATTGTTCATGTCCCATGTTCGGATGTTCGTGATATCAAGGAAAGACACGATCGTAACCATTTGAAAAGAATAATTTCCTGCAAACCGAACTTGAAAAGCATGTTTATAAATATCATACAAAAGAAAGTACAGTCAATATCTTAATCGTTCGAAAATGCTGGTGATGGAAACATAGTATTTTTCAGGCAATCATTGTTGAATTTCCATTCAAGCGAGTAGAAGGGTGCAAGGTATGTGTACTGAAACTAAGCTATTTGCCAAGGATAATCAATTAATCGCATTTACATGTCAATGTCAGTTAATTGACTGAAAATCCTTTACAAGTTAATATAGATACCTTTTGCTTTGGTTTCGAATTTCAAATCGATTGCTCATGAGATTTTTGTTTATTAATAAAAAAATGTCTGGAATTCTATCAGATCTTATCTACCGGTAGTGATCTTTCAGAGTATGAACAAGTGGTGGCAACGTTTGTTTATCGACTTATTGATTGTTTACATATCGAAGTTCATAACACGTTTCATGTCCATTACTGAATATGTAACTAAGAAATGTCAGCTGTCCCTAATTGCTAATAAAATGATGGACTGCTTAACTTCTTGACTTCTTATTCTGTTATCGACACGAATGATAGATTTCGATAATCATCGACAGCCCACATTTTCAGGATATAATTCCTCTAGTTGTGTCGTAAGATGATGAAGTGAGCAATCATTAGTTTAATGGATTATGATGTTCTTAAATTGACATTAAGTAAATCTCCATCTCCTTGTTAAGTGCTATTCGAAGTACTTGGTCGTGCAAGTAAAAATAATCGTGGCCTCGGACATAAGTAAAGCATCATTGCCTATAATTTTGAAGACACAAATGCTGCTATCATAGAAATTAATAATACCATAGAAAGTCCTAGAATGGAAATTGCATGAAAATTATGGCACACGCCGGGGGAACTTAGTTGGGGCAAAAAGCAAATTTTGCGAGCTGGCTTTCTTGTTTTCGGGTTGGCATTTTTAATTGTCAAGTCAATTTGTGATCTGAATTGCAGCCCCTAGTCCAGAGATCATGTACACAAAAGCAATAGTGAATTTAGAAAATACTGCAGCGACAGGATGACAAAGAAGGAAATCCTGTAAAACGTTCTGTACGTTCATCATTTTGAAATATCGCTTCTATAATTAATCAAGAGTATAATCAGACACATGCGCAACTTGTAATATCGATTTACAGAGCATGCATTGCTCCAGCTTGAAATCAGAGGCCAAGAAATCTCAGAGTATTTATTTTACTTAAAAGGGTTTCCCTGTTCAATATATTTAAACAATTTTCAAAACCTTTGCATGCTTTTGAATATGAGCTTCCAAAATATCATCACACTGGGCCGTATGCATAAAAATGAGAAAATCTTTTTCTCACAATTTTGTGAGATAATCTTATCAATTAATGCATGAAATATCTCACACTCATAAGCAATTTTTCAAATAGAGAAATTCTTAGTCGTCTCAAAGATGAGAAAAAGGCATGCATAAAAATGAGTTTTGAGATTATCTTGCTAGAAAATCTCATAAAATCATAAGCAACAAATTCGTCGCTCAAGACCGATCAATTAGTGTCATGGAAACTGAAGGATGACTAATTCTTAGTCTATATTTTCGCAGACACAATATATCTTCAGTCGGTTTCATTTACAATCATGTTGAGCTTTAGCTTAGGACATGTAAGAAGCAGAAGGATTTTTAATCAATGTCGGGAAGTAGCAAGTAGCCGTTATAAAGCTTTACATCGCTTTGACGAAGAAAATATCGAGTGGTTGGCATCTTATAATCTTCAAAACCTCAGAAACAAGGGGTGGTGCAGTTTCATCTAAACAGAAGGTGGAGATAACTCTGAGATATCTTGCCAATCCAGGTTTTCAAACTCATATTGCTGAACAAACTGGCTTTCACCAATGTACAGTTTCGAGAACAATAAACAAAACAGTCCCGTTAAATAGCCGCAATGGCGAAACAATGGACAAAATTTCCCGTAAATGCTGCTGAGAAACGAAAGGCAAAAGTCAGTTGGTTCGACGAGGTGGGTTTCCATCGTGTATAGGAGCACTTGATTGTACACACATCAGAATCGATAAACCTAAGGGTGCATTTGGAGATGAATACATCAACCCTCAAAGGAACACCAACATTAAACGTACAAGCCACTTGTAACGAAAAATGGATGTTTACAAGTATCGACGTAAGTTGACCTCGATCTGTTCACGATAACCTAATCTTCAAAAATTCAGAAGTGTACAGGTTAGTAGTAACCCACGTTTTATTTAAAAGATATATACATGTAGTATTCTACAGGGATCTTTTCTGTGACTTCCCCAACAAAAATGTAAAAGACTCACTTAAAAACTAAACTTAATCCAATCAAAAGTAAATAGTAATTTCACAGCATGGCATAACTATACTTTTTACTGAACAATGAAGAAAAAAGGAAATATCAGCAATAATGACAATCACGAAGATGTTAAAGGTAAATCTCCATGAGGCCATAGACCCTGAGACTGTCGGTTGATATATTGGCTGAATCATCGAGCTTAGTGAGTCGAGATTCGTCGGGACATTCGGAGGGATCGACTGATGGTAAAGCACATATCGTAATTATTGTTTATAGAACATGAAACATGGTGTCCGCGGCCTAAAAATGTCATTGAGTGTCACAGATGGGCCGCTTATGTATATTTACAATAACTTCATATGTCGAAGAATGTAGGAAAAAGTTTTTGTCTGATATGTCAGACAAAACTTGAACCGATTTAGTAGACACATAAGTAATTTAAGTTAACCACGATCGATGATTTAGTATACTTCTAGATATCAATTCAAATTCTTGAATCGTGTGAACGCTTGCATAAAAATTCTTTGACCTCTTATCAGCCCGTCCTCATATGTCTCATGTGTTATGCTTAGGTGTCGACTTTCGGCTGTAATCGTTAAATGACATGTAACATTATTCTTTAGTGAAACATACTTTCCGACATGAGGAATAATATGTACGTTTTCAGCATCGCAACGGGAGGTTCTCTCTATTTTGTATGTGGTGGACATATGGCTTTCCACAGACCTCAAACAGTGATCAATATATAATTTATCAGTTAATAACTTAAATTCCATGGCTTCAGAATTTCTATTGCAGATGTTTTCAGCGAATCAGTTGTATATTGCCCTTAAGTCTTCAGAAATCCTTAACAGTTGGTATAATACTTTTATAAATCTTATTTTTTTATTAAATAACTGTCCCTTATGTCTGACCAGAAAGGCATAATTCGCTTCAATGGCACATATCAGTTTACATCAGGATTGATTGAAATCATGATTTTTATTTATATAAAGAACCTGGTTTACTTTTTCCACTAACTGACTCAGTCCACTTTGCAAATGAGTAAGAAAACACAAGTGATTCCAAATAGTTCAATTAAAACTTAAATAAGCTATTTTCACTACAGAGAAAGTATTACAACTGTGTTAAGGTATAGTCAGTTACTTGCTCATCATGGCAACTATTACTCACATCAACAAGACGTCTTTTCTCTCCTAAGTATTTTTTCTTTAAGCGGATGTAAGACAATGCAACTCGGTGTTATTCAGATTTTTCGTTTCTGGATTCTCACCAGCGAGATCTTTCTTCTTCCTTTTCCCCGTTACCGATGACTTTGCTGAGCATGAGTATTCAGGAAGATTCTCCATGGACGATTCAAATCCAGCTGAGACAGCTCCTTCTAAGCACGCAAAGGTAGGATTTTCGTCATGCATAAGAAGATTAAGCAGATTTCTCTCCCACTTCAATAAATTGATTGGTTTGTTACCAGTCTTGTTTCTGTCACTTTTATTTTTGACGCGCATCTTCAAATTTGCTATTTTCTTGATCATTTTTTCTTTATCAATAGGTCGACCCAACAATTGCGTCATAGATGTACACACTTGAGCAATCGCCTTACCTTTCTTCGATTTTTGTTGTGGTGTGTTGCTTTTATCAAGTAAAACTGGATAGGTCTTCAGTATATCGACGAGAATTTCATTTTCATTCTCCAATAATTCTGCTGTGCTTGCGGTAGACATCTCACTGAAGTGCATCGATCGTATAAATGGTAAACGTCCGACGAAAGAAGACATTCATTTAGCAACATGGAAACAGCGCGATCGACCAATCACAAATGAGGACTACGACAACAAAAATAAGTGATGCATAGTTGGAATTCGTATTTGACTACATGATTGGCTCATGAACAAAAATTCGCTTGTGATTGTATTAAACTAGGAGCATGAGAAAAAGAAATTCTCGTTTGTTTTGCATTAACTGTGATATTGCTCACGATCTCATCGCAGGTGGTGACAGAATCTGTCAATCAATCGCTGCAAATATCTTAGCATTGAAAGAGAATTTCTTCTACTCCGAGCAGAACTTTATGCATACATAAATGAGAAAATCTTAAGTATGAGAATATTTTAGCTTCATATCTGAGAACTTCTTTTTGAGAAAATCTCATTTTTATGCATACGGCCCACTGTATCACATAAGTCATTTAGTAATTAATTGAAAGGATCCAGCGATATTTCATTTATCCGGAAAGGACTGTCGGTAAAGAAGCTTTCAATGTGTTTATTCCAGAAAGCGCCAGGTTTCTTAACCGCTAGAAGGAGAAATTATCCAATAATTAAAGAATTAATTCCTTTAATTCTTGAGATATTCTCACAAACAGCACACCGACCACATTCGATTATGACTCTGAACCAAATTTTGATTCACATTCCAGTATCGAAAAATTAGAAAATAGTTGTCAATGACTGCTACAAATAGACACAGTATATTAATCCATGGAATAGTAGGCTAATTCACATGAAACAATGCTGCCATCTCACTTAAAGTTCCATTCATGAAAATCCTGCAATTTACTGTCAACAACTTCCAGAACCAACTTGTCAAATAGTTTGACTATGATACGATGTTTTAGATCGAAGCAGATCTACAAACCATAGATTTTTCCATGTGCCATCATTGTACATAGGCAAGATATCAAACTTCCATTCTAGTGCACTATTATCCACTTCTATGGCTGCTATCATGACTTATCCACCTCTGCTGGATTCAGTGTATCTAAGCGAATATGCGAGTATCTCGCTATTGAGGTGAGCCGAATGTACAGACAGTTTTGTAGATGATTGAATGCTTTGAAGTCAGTTTTGCTGATGAATTGCCAAGATGTGTTATAGCGGAATGTTGGGCGATAATTCAACGAATTCATCTTCTCATGCAGATATGTTCATTTTTATTACTAAAATTCGTCTTTCATAGCAAACTTTAATAAGCAATTGACTTACAACATAGACATTTAAATAAGTTGCTAGTTAAGGCGGACACCGTTTAGAATTTTTCCTAACAGTTCTACATTCAGTCTTTTGACTTCCATTAATAAAACTTGTCTACATTCAGAGTTTGTGAATGCGTCTATCGGAAAGATGACGTCATGGCGGTTCAATTTTGTAGCATCTAATTTATATTGGATGAGCGGTAGAAAATATGGAAATAACATTATGAATAGCCTATTCAGTAACTTAAACGATTTCCGAAGCTACAGTGACTTCAAATGCTAGAATGTTTTGCTCACGACCTAGTCTCTCCTTATCCGCACAGATTAAACTCCAGTATTTGTGCACCATCGGATTTTCACCATCAGTATTTGCACACCAGGAAAATGTTCGATATTTACCTATGATTTTATTGCAGTGTCTGATCTGAGCACATGAACTATCCTATAACTCGAATCGGTCATGTCTATACTATGTGCATCATGTGTATATACTGTGTGTCATGTGTATTACGTGTAATAACGATTCAAGCAACTTATTCATCTTTGCGACAATTTTTTCAGATTAATCGAGCTCTTGAATGCCACAACGGATCGTCTGAAAGTGGCTCATCTATTGCCCGTCCAGCTTCGGTAAAAAACTACTTTTGTCCTCTCAATATCACCGAAGCTGCTCCAGGACAGTCATCGGCAACTCAGAGGCCTCTGAAGTTGATAATTGGAGACAGTTCGACAGGAATCAGGTAAGCATAATACTTGAATTAATGACTGAATATTTTAGAAAGATAATCACGAAGGATACTTGGACACGTGGTTACTAGATATCGTGCAAAGAAATGTAGTCAACTCGTCTAAGCGTGAAGTTCTATCTACCAATCTCTCTCTCTCTCGCTCGCTTACGAAGAAAAAAGAGAAAATTTTCTTGAGTAGAGAGGTATAGCGAGTCACATTCTCTCTTAAGTGCTCGAAGCTCAGCCTATCGTCGTCGACGCCTGCATCTAGACGATACTCTACCAATAGGGCGTATATCGGAAACTCCGACTAGTCAGTCTGTAACGAACAAACGAGGCAATGAAGTGTACAGAAGATAGCCTCAAAGCAGGATGCAATTGTCAATCCTGATACGACTTGGTGCCCAATCTGTTAGGGATGATCGCTGCCTCAAGATCCGCTAAAATTCAGCCTACGCCAAACCGAACGGAAATTGAATGCAAACGACGATGAAGTATTTGTAATAAACTGACTAAACGCATAAGTTAATGTTAATATGTTAATGGTAGCTTTTCAGGCTTTCGTTGACATATAGTTCTCAACTTTTCCTGTGCTTTTTTCTCTGAAATGCTGTCCATGAGTTTTCTATTCATCGACAGACTAGCACTGAATATGTTTTTCAGCATTTTATCGTCAGAGGCAGCATATGGAAAAACTTTTCTCCTGACCACTGATGGGCACGTATTCGTTACGTCTGGAAGTGTCAGTCGTCGAGGCGCATATTTTCATCTGGAAACCTACCAGATTTTCGAGATCAAACTAGAAGAATCTCGTGGGTTGCGGCGGTCACCTTTCCGACCTCATGTGGTACAAATATCAGCCAATAATTGGTTGGAGACTGGCGCTCATGTCTTGGCACTGACTGCTGATGGTGCCGTGTACTCATCAGGATGCGGTGAACATGGTGCGTTAGGCAGAGGAACGGCCAACAATGAAGTGAATCTAAGACCAGTACTCGTCCTTGGAGGCGGCTCGGACGCACCATCGGTGGTCGGTGTGTCTGCAGGAGGGCGACACAGTGCTGCTGTAACGCGAGACGGTTCATTGTATACGTGGGGATCTAATGATTATGGGCAATTGGGACTGTGCTCACAGACTGTCTATATGCCAATGAAGGTAGGTAGAATGTGTTATCTTGCATTGTTACTTATCAAAGCATTATCTAATCGTAACTCCAGAATAAGTTACTTGAGTGTTTTTCATTTGTGAACAAAATAGTATTCTATGGAAATAAAAAAATAACGAACACCAATAATATTTCATTGACAGAAAATAAGCTAAGTCAAAATAAATATTCAATACTTGATATTTATCTCGACTTAGATTATTTTCTGTCAATGAAATATTATTAGTATTCGTCAATTTTTGTTATTTATTTGTACATATAACTCACACCATTGCCGCACAATCCAAATAGAAGTATTCTACTGTATGACAGTCGCAATTCTTCCTGCAATATCAGATTCTCTGACTGAGAACTTCACATACTTGAATTTGAATGTTGCAATTGTTGTCTGCCAAAATATGTGTTGGCATCAAAAATGATTGATAGCTCACGATGAGCATTAACTGTTGAATATCAGTTGCCTATATTCGTTGTAAATTCTTTCGTTTATTGATTATTTTCACTTTCAATTCCTTTCTGTAATTAGTGATTTCGTAAATTCATTTTCTCGAAAATTAAGAGTTCATTGACTTCGTTGTATTATTGGGCGTAGAAGTGGGAAGACTTGTATTTAACAAATCGAACAATGTATCGATCATTTGTAGTTGTCTCCGTAATGGATTTTCCAGTATTCTTTAGATGATCAAAAACTGTTGTTAATTTTTGATATGTGGTAAGTGGTATTATTACGGATATTTCTGAAAATTTTAAGTCGAGAATGCTCAGCGCCCATTCTCAGCAGCAGGTCCTGTGAGTGTTGTGTGCATGTCAGTGCAAGAGAATAGATGTTTTGCAATGTGTGGTTGTGATTTGTAAAAGATGCGGGAAGAGTGAACCGCATAAGAATTCTATTAACGAGAAGAGATTCGTTCTGCGTGCGTGTCTGTCGGGTGATTGCTCTAATTCAGGTGCTGTTAAGGGTGGATGTTCATCATTTAGTACTTGTTCTTCATTGTCCAAAATTGTGTTATGTAGGCTGCTTTTCATATGATCATGTAGAAAAATGCTGAATGATTTGTTTATTGAAATATAAGAAGTATAATATAGTAATCATGTTAAGGTCATGTTTCAAAAAGAAAAATGGTCTCTCCCCTTGTTTCGACACGTAGTGTTTATTTTGTAAAAGACAATAAAATCCCGACGCGTTTCGTCCTGTGGACAGTGTCAAGTGTGCTGGCGGTTCTTGTGAGATTACAAAAGTATTATATACTGCCTGCTGTGTAATGGGAGGCAGTGTAATCATGTTAAATTCCCTTTCTCTGACAGGTGGATGGATTGTCGGCAGTCCGTCAGGTGTCATGCAGCACATATCATACTGTAGTGCTGTTAGAGGACGGCAGTGTATGGACTCTTGGTTGCAGAAGACCAGCTGAACACGCGACACTGATGTCTATGGAGGCTCGAGCTATTCGACGTTTAGTTGTGATGCCACAGGCCCCTGCCAATGCTTGGTTTGGTCAGTACAGACCTATTAGAGTGGCCGCAGCCGGTGATTTGTCACTTATTCTGACGGAAAGTCATCACTTGTTGGTAGAAGGTTTGGAAAATCGCGTGGGACGATTAGGAACAGGCAGTGCCAATGCTTTGATGACACGACTGAGGGGTGGAGCTGGTGGACCTCCTCTCGCCAACTCCAGGGCAGCAATCGTTATGGAAACCTTCTCAGATGTGCGCGGCATGGCTGCTGGTCCGAATACTATCATTGTCATGACGTATGGTGAGTGTTTGCTGGGGAGAAAATATATAAAACAATCTGGTCAAGGCTGCCCGGGAAGAAGCTCATGACTTCCTTTTCCTTGGAAAACACATCTTACATGGCAATTACAGTCAAATAAGATTTCCATTTGAATGTCCATCATCTGATGTATTGGACAATTTTATGTAGAATGAGTAATTTTTCTCACTGTAGATGCGAGGTTTACATGTGCGGTTGTATTCGAATAATGATTTAAGCTCAACCTACTATGGACATAATTGAATCTGTCAATACGAGTTCTTGCAAGTCGCACAATACTGTACTGACGAAAAAACCTGCCAATTATTTATTTTTCCGAGGCGGCTGGCCAGTGGCCAGTTTCTAAATTAATGATTTCTGGAGGCCAGTGCTTGAAGGCCTAAAAAGTCAGCCAATTTCTTCTTCACTACTAATTTCTTTTACAGTGCTTAGATCAACAGTATTACAAGTGCCCTGTGAACAGCTTTTCTTTAGACTCGGGATCGAGTTGCTATTGAGAGCGAATTTCAATTGAAGAGCGTCAATTTTATTGAACTTCACAATGCAAGTAAAATTAGTCATTAGGAAACGTTCCGCGTGCGCCAAGCGTCACTCTCGAGATAGCTCCTACTTAGGATGACGTTGAGTGAACATTTTGCTAACTGGGAAAGGTTTAGTATTAATTCCATGGAGACCTCGACCTCCGAAGACGAGAACACGGAAGAACGAAACAACTACCGAGATGCAATAAGGAAGCATTCGGACTGAGGCCCCAAAAAAGTGAATAAATAGCAACTATTATTGCATTACAGCACTAGACAAGTTTCATACCCATTGTGGCAGATGCAGTGTTTCATCATAGTGTAATTATTGCTTCTGAGATTGTTGAAAGTATTGCAAGAAATAGTGTTTGTTAGGCAAATAAGATTATTTTAAAAAAAAGTCGGCCCTTTTAGCAATAATTTATTTTTCCAATGTGTCGGCCGGTTTCTAAATTATTTATTTATATTTCGAAACATTCGACGTCCGACGACCGATTTTTTCGCCTGTACAGGCTATTTCAGTCGATATACCGGAGCAGTGACCGTAGAATCGATCAGCTTGAAAAGTATACCGTTCTGTGGTGAAACCATAGCTTATCATGTCACTGCAACAGTTCGAGGGTTATCATGTGAAAAGATGAACGCATTGTGTTCATTAATGAAACCGGTCACATGAAATGTTGCCTCGTCACTGAAATTTATGTTCATCACGAAGTCACGAGCTCTGCGATGTCTCTCCAAGATCGTCTCACAAAGAGCTGTGCGCATAAAAAATCATCTATTTGAAGCTCTTGCATAGACTTGAACTTCCAAGGACGGAGGCAGTCTTCTTTCAATATCCGATTGACGGTGGCTGGTGACACCTGACGTTGCTGTGCAGCTGAACGTTGCAAGCAAACGCAGCGAACGCGTCTTTTTTCTCATCAGACCCGCGGCGATTGTATTGGTTACCGGCATGCGAGCGAGGATGAAGTGACAGAGTTTCCACGAAACGGTCCTTCTAGTGTCGTAGAGTTCGAACAGGTGGCGCTTCTTTATCATTTCTTCTTGAAACATCCGTCGAGCTTTTTCACAGTTAAAAGTGATAGATGCTACGATTTTGGCAATTTCAACGTTCGTCAAATCTTTGTACTCCATTTCTGATTGAAAATGCATGAAACTCGCACACACTAGCAGATCGCATCACCATTATGAAGTCTGTTCACACGCAACGAATTCAGTCACACGTTACTTGCTAGAACAATTCATGCGTTGACATAACTACTGTTTTTGGTAGAAGAAACAACTAATTACAGTGCGTTTCAAAAGGATTGCATAAGCCAAAAATCGTCCAGATCAACTGAAACACCCTGTACATTGCATGCTGACCAAAGGAGTAGGAAGTTGCTTGTTGCATGTTTTCATGAAGGTTGTAACTCACTGCATCACCACTTTTTATCTGAATGGAAATGAGTTGAAGACCTCAAACCTCAAGCTCTTAGATAGCACCTTTTCTCCATTGCTTGGAATCGATTAACCATATTATGAGAACCATCAATATAACAATGAATGAAAATACGAATGCACAGTCGATGATCAGCATGAAAGTTGTGTTAGTGATAACGTAGAAAAGTGAATTAAAGTTTTGTTTTATTTTTCTGCAATCTCATGCACTACATGTGACATCGGTCATTCCCTTCATCTGCACGTGACCTGATCATGTACGAGTATGATCATCTGCAGATGTGCTAAACAAATTGAATATTGTTCTATTGAATTTATGAAATTTTCGTTTAATGCTCCAACTGCGGGTCGTTGGTGTTTTTAGTTCTACAGCTGATAATCTATGTCTTTTGAATTTTTGTTTTTGCTTGATTATTTGCATTTATAGCGAAAGTGATGTGACGTTATTATAGCTAAATTTGTAATGGAATTTACATGGTATAGAGTAGCTGAAGGGAAGTTTACTTTCTCGAAACAAAATTAAAACACGGAACAAGTTTTCAAGTTTTAGTGGAAGTTTTCATCCTTGTCAAGTCTTTTCCTTTGCCAAGGATTTTGAATGGAGAAATTTATTTCCACATCAACGCTGATAGCAGTCCATCCTTTCATAACAAGTATGCTTTCTTTGTTTTTCCATTCTATGAAATTGATATTGTGTGCTCTTGTTTTCAGACAACCTGGTGTACCAAGTTGATTCATCTCGCTTCACAAACTTCCGAATTCGTCAATTGGACAAAGATTTGATAACACATGCAAGTGTTAGCGGGACTCACTTTCTGGCTTGGTCTCGAGAGGAGGATGAAGAGGAAGAGGTCGGTGCGGACCTTGGAGCATTCTTTGCTCATCAAGAACTGCTTGTAAGACGAAATTCTGTTGGTTGTCTACCAACGCGAGTGATAGGAGAACCAATGACTGCTCTGCAGCAGCTGGCAACTTATCTGCGAGAAGCCAACAATCCAGAGAGCGCTCTGAATTCTATATTCAAAGATCAACCAGAGTACGTGTGTAATTGCTGTAAGAAACTTCTGGAATTGTGACGTTTAACATGCGTAGCTGCCGTGGAAACGGGTTTACAATAAGGTTCCAGTCCTCATTGGAATTTGGAGGGTCACAGGCATTTAGGCATTAATCAATTCCAATAGCAATCCATAATCATTATTAGTAATAGATTAATAGCAATGATTAATAGTCGGTTGGCTTCTACGAATCTGTTCGTCTGTCGAATTCTACCAAGTTCCTCTTCTTGTCAGACATGATGAGAGAAAATACATGCAAATCCAATGGGAAGTCGATCGACTGAGGCTACCCGTTTTTGCTGACAAAGTGTCACTGTGATGCATACTAACATTGCTGTGTCTCAATGTGAGACATACTAAGTCTAGAATCATAATGTTTGGCATGGAATGGTCCATTACCTCATTGTCTTTTATTTTAAGTAGGGATGTGCCGATATGAGAAATTTCGCCGATAACCGATACCGATCATTTATCGGCAAAAAAATCAAATATCGGCCGATATATCGGCACTACCGATATTGATGTTCATGCAACATAGTCAATTTACAATAGCGTGTACAGTGTCCCTAATTATTTAACCCATTTAGTATCCGCCCATTTGACAATAGATTCTTCACACAATACATAACCATGCGTGTGAATGTTTTAAGTCAAGATACTCTATTTTTCATGTATTCACTGCAAAACATGGCTTCAATATTAATACTTAAAACGAAAAAAGTACCCCAATCGATGCTCTGTTGTGAACTGTAGTTTACCTGAAAATGGCCTTCAGCACTGCTTGACGCTTATGTCGAAATTCATGTCTTGAAAACAAAACAGCTTTGGATAAGGATTCAAAACTTAGCACTGAACATATTCAAATATTCAATATTTTTGATACATATTTGCACCATTGGTGGAAAGAGACATTAAAAGTATGACATACAGGTATTGACGTAATGCATTCATATAACTCCATTCAAATAAGTAAGTATATCAGTACTGAATCTGTATTGCAAAAAGACACGAGATCAAATTGAATGGTTTTGGAAACTCACTTGAATTCTTGTAGCTTTTGGAGTCTACATTTAGTTTCACTATCCAGCTAGCAGGAACAGCGGAGCATACTTGGAAAACATTCAGTCAAAATGCAAGTCCAATCTATTTTTGATTGTGTAGCTTATCTGAATATGTGTATTGTGTATATTCATTATTGAAACTATTTGATTTTTCCTTCATTTGATATTTTAGATAATCGCTACATGTGATAAAAAATGCCCATTTAAAAATGCAATTTTCAGTGACAGAAATATCGGTAAACTATCGGCATTTTTTTAGATATCGGCCGATAACCGATATGTTACAAAAGCTGCCGATAATCGGCCGATATATCGGCACATCCCTAATTTTCAGTACACAAAGCATCTCTTCTCGTGTCACAAATACACACAGCTCTCACACCGTGGGACCTGTGCACCTAAGAGGGCGATCGATGGGCCCCATTGAAAGTCCTCATCCACTACATACCGCACCTTATAAACCTCGCGATAGCTGCGAGGGTGTACAGTCTCCATCACCACTACCGATCGTGTGCATTTCATGAAATGTTTCGGTTCTGCAAAATTGCAGACTGAGTTACAGTCCCTCAACGTTGAGTTGCACTGTAAATTCCTAATTTACTTGCATGTAGATGAAGTTTGGCAGTTTTATTCTTGTTACCAAATATAGCAATCAATCTAATCAAACAAGGAAGGTGTTCTGAGTAACAAACTTCAAAGTCTCAGATAATTCATTGGTGTCCAACATTTAGGACAACTAAACTCAATTTGTTCGTGATTTGTCGCGCTGCTGTCTTTTACGACTAATTGTTACTACTCTTATTATGATAATGCCAGCAGCAACAAACAAATGGTATCGATTAGAACGTGATGCACCTACGGGAGTAGTAGAAGCGCTTTTATTCGTGAAATGAGAATCATTGCATGCATGAAGACATACGTACACTTTCGACACATAGATATAGAAATATATTGCGATAAACCAGTGAATAAATTACATCCATTAATGATTTTAAGAATTAAAATGACGACACAATGCCTTCGCCATAACCTGAACTTGAAATTGTGCATGTATCACGATTGTCTGCGGACATGTTGAAGCAGGGGAATCATGTCGTTTAAACAAAAACACGCATCAGGAATGTAAAAAGAATATAATCAAGGTATATGCGAAGCACATATCAAGGATGTAAAAGGAAAAGTTGAATCCCCTCCCCTTATTTGCATGACATCAGATATCTCCGTGATTAATTATGACCTACCCCGCCTCCCCAACAAATATCAGTACAACTCCTCTGAAATATTCAAGTGGTACATAAAATGACCTTCGAGCTGTATATTGGGGATCCATGCAGAGGCAAAGCATAACATGTCTGTCCGTACAATTTGAAATGAAAACGACAACGGCGGATCCCTGTCCTTATTTGGTTATAAGAGTCGTTTCCTTGTCGATTGCTGAGACGTCACTTCGTTCTACTTCCTTCAGGCAGCTGTCATTGGTGATGCATACTGATGACTTTGGTTGATTCTTTCCTAACCTTTTTCATAGTAGAACCACAACTACACTTAACATACTAAATACTTGAAAATCTTGAAAATGCAATATATTATTTGCATCAGTGATCTTCTCGCATCATCAACTGACGTTATCAAAAATAGCCAGCAGCATTTCATCGAAGAACTAATTGTATCACACGTACTATTAATAATTTGTTCTTAACGTTCAAGTTGATGAACATACAAATGTTGTCTACATAAGGATAATCTTTCTTTTTTCAAGGATATGATTAATTGGTTGCAGTGATTGCGGTTCTGCAGACAAAAATCAACCGAATTCAGCAATAGTGCAGTGCCCTCAGCCTGATGATGATATGACGTCCAGGACATTGACAGGAAGCGGTTCCTACTCTCAGACTAAACTAGGCCAAATGAAAAGGCTTGCTATTATGAGAGCGAGAGGGTCCATGTTGACACTATGTTTTGTCGGTCATTCCAATACTTGCCATATCAATTTAACATATTGTATATAATGTGCATTTTGTTTTAAACCTTTTCTCCTGTATACAATTCATCATTGCAATCTTATCACCAAAGAAACGTATTTTGACATGTATTTTTCGTTCCTGCCAATACTTACCAAAGGACAGACGACCTCAGGCTCGGTTAAAAGTAAACAATATAATATAAGATTCCATGATGTTCTGCTACACATTCATATTTTGATTGTTACTTATTGCTTATTTGCACAATGTGCACATTAACGTCCTGATTATCTCACTTTAGAGTCGGATACAGATATCTGGACGAACTGGTGCGGATTTTTAACAACTATATATGTTGCCTTGGTAAGAACGATGACAAAGGTTCAATTGCCAAGTTGAAACTTGATTGGTTGGCAGTGCTACTTGATCTCTACCAAAATTCGCGGATCCCAGATGGCATCATGTCACGCATATATTCTATTCTCGATAATCCAGCACATTACTTGTGTCCAGCGGTAAAGGATTGCTGTCCACTTGCTTTCAATCTAGTAAAGGACATCCATAGTCAAATGAAGTCTGAAGAATGTTGGTGGGAAAAGCTTCCCAGTAGTAATGCTGTTTTTCTTTTAATTCTGTTGCGTGGAGCAGCTACTAATGAGGGCATGATGTACATGGTGCGAGAGAAAATGAGTGATCTCGAAGTATTCATTCAATGGATCTTGGATTTGCAATTCTCTCTTTCTGTAAGTGTATCGAGAAATAATTCAACATTATGTTATCATTCTCTGTATGTCTGCTAGCACTAGGGAATTGATTGCTTTCGAATTGTTTTATCAGCGAACACATGTGAAGACGGTTATTGATAATGGTATGTGTACATAGGAGGACAGACAAGTTAAAAAAAGCAAAATTACGAAATTAATTTTTTCATTACGCTCAATAAAGTCAACGGAATGTTTGTTAATATGCATGATCAACATAATATATATGAAGATTTTTGCTTAGCCCCTGATGTTCTGTAGGCTCACTTAAGTACTTAATAACACGCATTGGATGATTTTAATGATACAGAGCATCAGAGCGATTAATGGATATGATACATGTTTAAGATTATAAATTGTAGATTGTCAATTATGATTATCTTGATTCGGGCACCCCTATTTGGAGCGTGTTGTATACAGAATTAAATATAGGCACTCGACTTCATTTCAGCCATGCTATTTTATTGCTTAGTGGAATAATGAGAATAAACTGCTGCCATTCCTCAATGGCTGTTTCACCATACCATAGCATTTATGCGAATAACCTTGTTGTTGTTTAGAATACAGGTTGTGTGAGACGTGATGTGAGAGAAGTGATTGATGATCCATACGATGGAAATGCTTGACACTTGTCTATACACAAGATTAGACAGAAGCTTTCCGAGCATTAAGTGTCTATTGGTCAGGCTGTCTTTATTTTTTCATGATGACCAAATTGTTTCCAGTTTTGTGACTACGATCGAGATGAACATGTATTCGTTGCGTAGATCCAGATCATGATTGGTGTCCACAGCTCCCTCTTGTTGATAAATAATTTCTTATATAATGCTGATATTCCAGTCTACAACAGTTTTTTATTATGTTGCTTTTCTAGTACTTTACAAGCCTACTACCTATATTGTCAGAATAATTACTTCAATATAATTTCATGAGTATTCTACTTGTCGATTATATGTTATATTTTATACTAAAGATATGAACCCATTATTCAGGAATGGTATATGAAGAGGTTGAAGGAGAGAGAAGTGAAAGACCATGCTCGGGAAGCCATTGATGTATTTTCATCGTATCTCCATCTCGCCTTCAAGCACATCATGGCCATGTGCATCGACTTGGACGATGACCCTCTTCAGGATCAAGAGACACGTCCTAACCGGCCTCTCTTCTCGTCTCTCCTCGTCCGTCTCATCCAAAAAGTGGTTACACAAGCTTCCCACCTCATCACCATCACAACAGATTCTCTGGTGAACATTATTGTGGCATCACCAAGACGGGCTGCGAATCGAGAGATTGTTAACCGAATTGTGCTTGCTCTCAAGTCAAGCAGTGTCGGGCAGATCCTCTTCTTTGTATTCACAGGATGTATGCAAGCACCAGTGATGTGGAAGGAGGCAAGATTCACCAGGATGCGCTCCAGGGAGATTGTCGAGTGCTTGAAGGTGAGATTGAACTTCTCTTTTGTTTTCGAATGTACTAGTTCAATTTATAATTTACAGTTGTATTCTTCAGTCACTGGGGGATATATTTCAGTTGTTTAACGTTTGCTTCAAACAGACCAGGGCACAGATGAGGGGAGCGAGACTGAAAACTGAACTTTCAGTGAATGCAGTACACAATATCTATGACGGCTACAATGCTACCCTTCTGCCGAGTTCAATCTGGTTTCCGTTCTTGACAGAAAGTATCAAAGGAATGCAATCCAATCGGATATTATGCAGATTGTGGTTCTTCTAAGTCTTCTCACTGCGACCGATGTGTCTGACTTAAATACCTCTTCAGTAATACCTCACTCTGGAAATGAATGCGATGTATTTTGCTTATGATTAACGCGAAGAATGCTCGTGGTAAATACTCTGAAACCAAATCAGAGGCTTTTTCATCAGTCCCTAAAATGCCTCAGTTTAGAGGTTAATTAGGAAGCACCAGTCATTCTTTTGAGTCATAACTTTTAGCATGGCATGTCTTCAGGCCAATTTCTATCCTGTATGTGTTCTTATCATGCCTCCGATCGGTGATGTCTTCGAGGAAGTGTTTAAAGCAAGTAGGTTACAGCTGGAACTTAATCAGAACGTTGTGTTTGACGATGCGATGATGCTTGAAAAATCTAATCGTGTTTGACTTCTTATACAAAAGTAGATGAACTTGTTATTGTGTGACCAGGAGATATTCCATGCCAAAAATTATGGCTCTAGCCTTGGTGCTTCTCATTTAATCCGAGAGAACACAAGCAAACGTCATTTTACCAAAAACCTGAGTCTGCTTCCCACTGAATTTGCAGATGCTTCCTTTGATCCTTAACATCGCTTATGCAGTAAGACAAGGATGTGTGCTGTCCACTCAGGTCCTCCTAACAGTTGGCGACTTTGGAATGAAAGAAGCAATCAATTCGTCAAATTTTTGAAGACCGTGGGAGTCCACGTAGAGGATGAAAGGAGTTCACATGCGAGATATGGATTTCGTTTTTTATTGCGCTGTGCACTCGAGATTAATACTCGCAGATGATAAGGATGCTGCTATAAGATCCTTATTTTCGCTAGGTACTGCGATTTGACGATCAGTTTCGAAAAGATTGCGGCGATGCATGTTGCTGACTTTATGAATTAGTCAATCGATGGCTATTAAAGTAAACGACCCAAGTATTGAAAAAGTGAACCTTTTCACATATCTCAGGAGCACTGTGATATCAAGCGATGGTGATCTTGAAAATGATTTCAACTTCGCATTCATAGAAAATTAGCCTCATAAATTTGCTAACCATTCGAAGTTGGAATGGATCAGGTGAAACATGTACTCAGCACAGATTTCCAAATAACCTATTTTCATCAACCATGTTCAGCAGTTCTTGTATGACAAGACAGTGTTCACAACTGTTTAAGACATTGAACAGCTGTCACAAAATAAGAACGGCAAAAATTGAACAGCACATTTTAAAGTTTTATGGTCTTACACATCACCAGAGCATTGATTTGAGTAGTTGAGGAATTTTCATAGATAATTTTCCTGTCTTTTACATGCATGTACTAATATAGTTATCTGCTGCCGTCTAGTTGATTACAACTTTCATCGACCACCAGAATGAGACGATTTCATTAATGTCGATTGATGACCTCTTCAAATTTCTGCCTCGTTAATATCTCCGTCTCTGTCTCCATATCATTCACCCACCATGTTCTTGGCCTTCTCTCTTCTTTATACCTTGCATCGATCGAAGCATCACCTTCTTTTCAAGAATGCTAGATGCCTCATGATGGAGCCAACGCACTAGGAGAACTTGCATTTTGAAATAGCAGTTTTGCATAGCACAGTGACTTGTCCACCTTCAAGTATAGAAGCTTAGCCCCTAGGATGTCATTGGACGTCGACTGGAGGGGTATCTGTTCTGAAAGTATCAGGGCACTCCTGCTTAAGTCTATGTCAGTGCCGTCCAAGCACCAGTGGGGTAGTAGTGATGCTAAAATTTGAAGAGAAGACCATTTTCCTGTACTATCCGAATAGTCCTAAGACACACAGATAAATTGCCTTGTCTGCGTGTAGGGGACTAAAGATGACATTCCTCAATGCTGATGGTCACGGCCAGAACTAGACACAAGGGGCAAGAAAATTAATTTTCCATTGAGCACAATTTAATTTTAAGTCTGGAATTCTGAAGGACCTCAACATTGACACCACATTTGATGTACATAGCAAATTTAGTTCATGTCAATAAGATAAATGGTAGAATAATAATTTCAATAATATTTCCATTTGACGAGTTAATCACGGAGGAAAATTGAGTCAGAGACATATACTTTCACTTGACAGATATCGCAATCTGACGTTTGAAGCTCGCATGTTCCCAATACTTGATACGAGTACTGCCGCATTGTGCGTACCTGATCATGTAGACCTAAGGTAGACGAATATCTCCATCTCTATCGCCTGCTACCATTGAGTACAATGGCTGGGATATGATTTGTCTGCTCTAGACGGAAGTGAATCAATCTCTGTGTCCCAAGCATTCATAAGTCCAGCTTGTCCAGGCACGTTTTCTTATAAACTCTTCCACTATTCACAGAATTTCCTGAAGGCCATGAGTGGATTGATGGACGTCCTCCCTGGTTATGCTGGAGTATATCAGGCAGAACGACAGGAGCTAGATTGGCCTTTGTTCGCTCGACATGGTGAAAAAGTCAGCCTTTGGAATATCAGTTTGATTGGCGATGGTGCTGAGAGCTCTTTCTTCTGGATATTCGAACTGCAGCGTGTAGTGGGCTTCATGCTTGGTCGGCTTATGCTTTGGTGTTTGACAGAGGAACCAGAGGAGGTAGACGAGAAGAGCAAGCGTTGGTTTGACCGAGGATTGCTAATCAATGGTCTCCGAACGAACATCTTTGAACCGGAGGGAAATCAATGCAAAGGACAAGACTTCGACCAAAGTAGTAAGTTGCTTCATATCTTAAATCAAGACAAGGTCTGTAAATCATTAATAGGTTTTGAGGAAAGATCTGTCTTTGTTGTTGATTCCTACATCTTTAAACAATTGACGTGCCATTTCATGAAATACTTAGAGGCGTCAAAAGACCGGATATCAGGAAATAATGACACTATAATTTCGCAAGCGCCTTCAATCAGCTTCGCCGACTATAATCAAGCTCAATTATTAAGTGACAATGACAGACAGACCGTGGAACGACTGTCGTTCTAACAATTTTCAGTTTTGTGGTTAGAAAGAGCCAGGAGTATTTTAAGATGTTATTATTTTTGATCTTATTCTTATATACTGTACATGCACAAAATTTTTCGATTGCTATCCGGCAATCATCTTCAGGTACAAAAGAATTTCTATTGGTGTTAGTACTTACTTACTTTCTCCTTTTAACGTCTGCTTTTCCTCCTTGGTGAGGGTTGGACGTGATGAGACTCCTCCAACTGTTAGTAAGGAGTTTAAATGTATGAGATTAGTTTGAAAATGATATTTACAATGAGATGTGGTATGATATAATGTAGATATGAACAGGTTGTAGTGGGTTACATATCTTTACCAGTAGCAAAAGAATTGACCTGACATGTAAGATGAAAAATGATGAACTATGTTAGTAGAGCATGTTAAGAAATGTAGTTAATAGAAAAGAAAATCACGATAACCGTCATTTTCAAACTGATCTCATACATTTAAACTCCTTACTAACATCAATAGAAATTCTTTTGTACCTGAAGATGATTGCCGGATAGCAATCGAAAAATGTTGTGCATGTACAGTATATAAGAATAAGATCAATAATAATAACATCTTAAAATACTCCTGGCTCTTTCTAACCACAAAACTGAAAATGACAAGTCAGGGCCTCTTTCAAAAAAGTTCTAACAATTATTTACAGTACACGTACTCTTGATAAGTTGATAGACAACAACACATAGAACGAGGAACAATTTTTGGAAACTCAAAAGCACTACTAAATAAAGAAATGAAAGTAGAAGCTAATGAAAGTAATAAAAAGAAAATAGAAAGTGAAATTGAGGAAGTGGTCTATTTTTGTAAAATTCGCCGATATCAACCTTAGCCTTGTTGCTGGAATACTTCTTGAGAGTCCACATAGTTTCTTTCATTATTTGTCCGGAATTTTGATGCCTATATTCTTTACGATTTCCTTATGTTCGATTCAGCAGTTGACGATAACTAATCTAACGATAATTAATGCCTAGAATGTGCGATATGAATGGATTCCCCGTGATCATGTCTCCAGATCTGAATTACAAGCTGTTGAAAGGCAGTAAATATGAGAGAGCTTATAAAATGATGAGAGTTTGAATTGTTCAATTCAAAATGTTGAATTTTGAATTGGAGCATGTGAAAAAAGGAATCAAATAAGAAACCGAGACGAGTAGGGAAACCAGCGCAATTCATGTTGGAAAGATGTGGAGAACTCAACAGAAGTATAAATGAACAGGTGTTGGTACCACTGCTCAGATCAGAACATTTTGGAAAGACGAAGTTTTGCAGAATGAAAATTGGACGGAGGATTTTCGGAATGAATCTTCCTTGTTTTAAAATACCATCAGTATGAATGCTTAGCAGTGCCAAGGTGAAGATCGATTTTAAAGGAGAAAGAAATGCAGTAGCGCTGCGATGAGGCGCTGTTAAATGTTGTCTATAGAAGGGAGCATTGGCGAATAAGCAATCATCTACCAAAGAGACAACTGTTGAGAGCCTTGTAACGTCTCGAGTATTGTATTCAATCATTATTATCCTGAAATATCATTCAAAGTAAATGCAGAAATGATTAGTTTGATCATCAAATTCATTCTGTCATCTCATTTCAGTCTTCGGGATGTTCATCGACGAAAACCTTGATAGTCCGCTGACGGAGCTGATCGATGACGACAATTTCGGAAAAATGATGATCTATGCACGTCGTATGAGTAAGTGCCTTGCTGTAAGGGTACAGCGATATCGATCGATCGCTTTTAAAAGTTAAAAGCATCGAAGCTTGTGATTCTATTTTTTGAATAATAATGGTTAGTTAATAATGGTTTAATTTCTTCAAAAACTAAGGGTCTGTCGCAGTTTTGAAAGACACTCAAATATTTTCTCAGATTCGGAAAGGGGGAGGTGTGTGTTGTCTATCCCCAACACCACATATTGCATCAGTGCTCTCTGAAGCGCTGCTAAATGCCTAGTCACAAGCCAATGAGTCTAGTTGAGTTGCAACAAAGTCAGGACGGATTATGAAAACCAAATATAAAGGGACAATGCCCCTTTTTGTAATAGCTGCTGAACGTTGCTGATTCAATAAATTTTTTGTTGAATAATGACCCTTCAATTCAAAAGTATTTGATGAATAACTTCTCAATCACGAATACGCGGACATGGATTGAACATCATGAATGTTCATACTGCCTTTAGACTTCATAAAATGTTGAAAATTGCAAAATGATAGAAATCATGTACCTCGAATCTTGTAGTCTCTAATTCTATGCGTAGTTATATACATAATGCAAGTATTGTAGGTGTGCGAGTAATTAAACTCTATAAAAGTGAAATGAATTTGGGGTCATTATTGCCCGTGATTTTCAAAAGGAAAGTTTAAAATCTTAGACCACCAAATCGTAGGCATAATTCAGATCGAATATTAATTTTATCACTCATTATATTTCATTTATTTTACCGTTTTAAGATATTTTTGTCTGATATTGCCTCTGCTGGGTTCATCAACCTTCAGTTTTTTTCAGCATGACTTCAGTTAAATTGTACTACGCGAAACTTTCAAGATCACCATAGAAGCTATGACAGATCTAAATTTCGTCGTATGATTGATCCGAATTCTTCTTGCTCCCAAGTTATTATGATTCTGATTATTTCTTCTACCTTTTTATGTTTTGTGAATCATGCGAGTGTACACTAAGTTTTGTGAAGTATGCAAGCAAAGTATATCTCCTGATCATACACATATGGTTTCAAGAGTTATCTAAATATTCTGTTCACTTTTATAGATTTTGTCTTCTTCAGATTACTCGTATGTGAGCAATACTTATAATTTTATGTATTTTTATACCTTTCGTATCCATTATGAGATATTCCAAGTAGTATACAAAAGACTGATTTTCCGTCACACCGGAAAAGTAATACATCGACATTCAATAATATACTTGTGTTAATCTTGATGATAATCGGACTGCATGGAGATTTGGAATTTCAGAAATATCGAATTTCGACCACTATTTTCGTTGCGCCAACCATAACGAGGTGTACTAAAAATAAGCGACGATTTTTACAACACATGATATAAGCTGATTTAGAAACGTTTTGAGGCGGTGTTTCGTTACTCAGTTAATTCATGTACAGGTATAATCCTTCCGCAACCGCTTCAAATTTGACTCATCACTGTTGTCAATGAATTCCATGGATGTTACTTCAGGCTATTTAGCTGTGTATTTAGTTGTTCACGACTTGCGAAGAGCAGAAGCATTTTTCCGCAATTCCATGGAAACTAAATCTTAGTATTTCTCAGTATGGTATGTCTCTTCTACAATCACGATAAGAAATGTAGGAGGTGGATAGACGATTATTGAATTCGTAATTATTTAAGAGTCGCATAAATTGGATTTACTTTTCGGATACCAATTCCCTTGCAGATTGGACAGCAGGTGATGAAGCTGCTCATCGTGTCTTGGACGTAGTCACCAACTGTGTACTGACCGTTGCTTTGGAGTTCACTTCCTTGCAAGCAGTAATGGCTAACTACGACCCGGAAAGGTAATTTCCAATCACTATTTTGAAGACTTCCGACATAAAATTGAAGCCATTCCTTTTTTCAGTGGAGATCCAGCACTTGTATTAAAGAGAGTATTTCAAAGTGTATTCAAAGTCAGAAATTATCTTCTGAATGCTGACCATTCTCCACCGGATGGCCTGAAGACAGCGGATGACGTGTTATGGGAAGATATCGCTTGGGATAGTGCATGGAATTCCAAAGGGCCCGATGCTTTGCCTAATATTCTCCAGCCAGAGAAGCGAGTTCTTTTTCGATGCAGCGCTCTTCTCCGCATCTTTGGATCTACTCCTGCGGCATGGTCACTTCGACAGATGTCAGGAGAAGAGACAAGGCTTTTCTCAGGTCGATCAAATAAACGGAGCTCCAGTGCGAATAGAATGCGAACAGGCAAGATGCAAAAAATTTATACATATGAGACATTTTTAAGCATCAGCTCAGCGTGCATGTAAATGTGCATCGATAAGTATTTTACCGAATCAATTTATGCATGTACACGCAGTTGATGTGATGGAATCTTGCTTATTTACGATCAATCATTGACACCGGTATTCTTGAATCACAATGGGCGCTCCTACCGTGCACCCAGCAACTGTTGACTTGAGATCCCTACATTTGCCAAGTATGAAAATGGGCCGCCATCGTCAATGAAAATACTTTATATCAATCCTTCCCGGACGACCACTGAGATTTTCATTCTGAGATTTCAACGGACGCAAGGCAAGGCTATTTGCGCCACAGTATGATGTACTCAATCTACTTAGATTAACAGCAAAGACAACATATACGGGGCTCAGATGTAGAACTTCCACCTCCATTAACGTTTGAGACTGCAATGCAAACTCAGTGACAAAAATATTGAAATAATGTCAATAATATTGATCAGTCTGTGCCAATTTTAGCTTCATCTTACATGAACACTTTTGATGCATCTCACTCAGAAGTAAAAGATATCGAAACAACATCTGCATGCATATTGCGATATTTCTGTCGTATGAATTTTTTTAGAAATTGGCCTGCACTTTCTGTGCAGGTACTAGTGCACGGTCTGTGGTTTCCAAGACTTGAGTTTGGGTAGCAAGTATAGGCATCTTCTGTTGGCGGATGCTTAAAAGAAAACAGTGTGCCAGATACAGAAAGCTCTCAAAATCGATGTGTCCAAAAGACAACTTAAAATAAGACTTACTCATTTATATAGTGTAACAAGGCCGATAACTCGTGTGATGCAGCCTACGTAGTGAACCTATTTTCGAGGCATCGCTATCTCCTCTCTATATCCATATCAACCTCGATGTCCACTCTTCTAAACTACCTTGTATAGCGTTGCGCTAGCCGATGGAAGTTAGTTAATGCATTTGGGTGCCCTCGAATTTCTTTCATGACTTCTTTGATATGATCTGTAACCCCTTTGAATGAATAACAAAAATGTAACCCTTATCCCAACTTCATGCTTTGCCTCATAGATCGCAGAGACCAGATACAAAGTTGATGAACTCACTAATGACATGAATCATCTTGATGTTGCTGTTTTAAATCAATCATTTAGTTTTGTTTGAATTTAGTGATATTTTTGTATTACTATCATTATACATGACACATATACAAGACATATCATCATTTATAGGAATAAGATGCTTTTATATCAATACCTTCAATTGTTTTGTGCTTTTTAATCAGTGCATCAAAAAAAGGTTAAATTCGAAGCTTTTCAGCAGCCTGCCTGTCGTGTCAAAGTAATGTATAACAATAACCAATTGTTTTTTGTCACTTTCATTTTGACTAAGTAGTGTCATTTATAAATGCAAGCATCTACGAAAGCGGACTCGGTGAGGATTCAACCCCATCTTACCTGATGGGGTGGAGTCACCTTCAAATTTTTTAATATTGCTCCAAAACTGTAAAAGCTACGACTCCAATTTTACATGACTTATGGCTTCTGGATTTTTCTGACAAACATTCCAAATTTAGTCACATTTAGTACATTGGAACATCAAAAATTAATCTTTATTTACATGTGCCATCTGAAAATCGGGAGTCCTTATTTGTCCATTTGTTGCTTAATTAAGCAACTTAATCAATTTACGTGATAAATACACGTAATTTGCTTGTAGACCATTGGCAAAGTAAACATTAAGATATAATTGACATTTTCATTCATGAACGAATTTATCCATGTTATTGATATGTACACACAACCTACAATAGATTTATCATGACCGGTAAGACTGTCAGTTTTGTAACTGTGGATCCCAAGTTCACGATTTTTGATGCATTTGTTTATATGGAAGTGCAGTTACTTGTTTTGCTCAATATTCGGATATGGCTGAGCTGATATTCTAGCAGACTATTCATAAATAACAAACATTTTCAAAAATCTCTTTTAATCCCATTCTGCACGGCTTAACTATCCCACTGCAATCAAGCATGCTATCAATTTTTTCGTATAACGTTTATGTACAGAAACTGATTCCACCATTGGAACGAGGATACTTGAATTGTGTGGAGCCGCAGTGTTGGGAGCGAGTGAATCAGAGGGTCTTCAGGAGCACCTCTCCCTCGGGTTTTCAAATCTCAAGATCACCCGGGTAAAATACGGTTCAAGTGGCTCCTTAGCTCCTTAGCTCCTTTTATCGATATCAGGCATTTGAGAAGCATATTTCGACAGCTATAAATAGACATATCAGTTAAGATCATAAAAACTGTCAAGCTCATGGATTCTCAAGCTAGGGTGCGTGAACTCCCAAGGTATGCGTGCGTCCATTTCAGATGACCAAACCAACATGCCCATAGAAGCATGTCTGGAGGTCTCTGCGGTTAACAATTTACAACGGTTGTGAGTTCCTCTGAGTTTTGGGCGTGTTCTTGTGATGCCTTACTTATCTCGCGACGAAGGTACTTCGAGTAATGCTGCCTTTCGTGACGAGTTATCTCTACGAAGCCAGGCTCTCCACGTTGATCGCCATGAATACAAAACTGCCGGCACAGCTAGGGCCCCGACATGAGATTATTCCCTCCAAGATAGGTCCGATGATTAAAAGTCTCATGAAAAAGGCTGAGACATCAATCTTACTGCTTCCTATGATTCAATGCGCGATAGAACATTGACGTGCTTTATACATGTAGTACAGATGCATGTTGCTGCTGTACATTTACATAATCATAGTTTGAGCTCAGATCGTTTTTCCGAAAGTGTTGGTGAGGTTCATAGACACCTACGACATCCAGAGGAGTTCGTGGGGAAAAGTTTGAGAACCACTGATTTAGCCATTCATTCAAGTAACAGTTATCAATATTACATCTGCAGAGAGAATAAAACCAATTCGTCAGCGATCTAAATCCCTCAACCGATTGGAATCTCCAGAATCAACAGAAATGCCTTCTCCTCTCTCGCTTTCAACTGTGAAACGTCGATGTCGACGGCTGGATTTCAATCGAAGACAACAACGTGCACATTGTCAGCGCTCTTTACTGGTTGAATTCGTCGACTTTCTCATTGATACTTCATCGCCCCCAGGAGCTCCCAATAATAACTGTGGGAGGGCCGAGCTACACACACTTGCTCTGCAAGTCAGGAAACACAGCGAGCGTGCCGATGATCGTCTGTCCTGCTTTGCTCTCTTCGAAGCATTGATGGGTGAAGAAAAAGAATACAGTGACGATGAGGAAGTAGTAGATGGAAGCCATGAATTTGCGGACATTAAAGACGATGAAGAGCCGGTGAGACATCTCCACTGCAATGACATTCCTTGGGACTCTTCTCTACCACATTCAGTCAGCTTGCAAGTCATGGCTGCTTTTTGTGGACTAGATCCAATCGACGAAGACTTTTCATTGCTACCAGATCTACTGAATAAGGTAAGTGACCCAAACATGACTTCTAAAACGCAAACTTATGGATGACACCAAAGGTCTGTCGCAATGCATCGAATATCTAAAGAGAATGACAACTATTAAGTCAATACAAGACACCAACACCCTTGATTCTCCGACCGCACTCGCCTGACCTAGGAATCGAACCGAAGTCCGCGGTGCAGACGAGCTCGCACCTTCTTCACCAGGCCACGCTGACGGTTCAAAAGGAATCCCAGTGAAGGCAGAAGTCATCTCCAAGTGATATCGACAGCTTATTGTCATGACAGAACGTTACCAGCGCTCATATTGAAGCGAGACAGCATATCAGCATGTCATACGACTAAAGCATGTCATAGTGTGGATATCACTTAGAGATGACTTCTGCCTTCACTGGGATTCCTTTTGAACCGTCAGCGTGGCCTGGTGAAGAAGGTGTGTGCTCGTCTCCACCGCGGACTTCGGTTCGATTCCTAGGTCAGGCGAGTGCGGTCGGAGAATCAAGGGTGTTGGTGTCTTGTATTGACTCAATAGTTGTCATTCTCTTTAGATATTCAAACTTATGGGTGATTTTTGTTGTAATTAATGTAGTTGAATACACTACTGAGTCTGAGTTGTTGATTCTGCCATGAGTAGGTCTTAAATGACACGTCGGGCTCACCAATAATGTAGTGTATTCAACTACATTAATTATAACAAAACCACCGATTCGTGATTGCTAAGTGAAGAAGTGATTATATTCCTGTCTTTGAATAATGCATTCAAATTACAAAAGTTATAGATATCAGTAGATAGCAGCAATAACACGAACGAATGTATACTGTTATGCGGTTGGATATGTAGATCAAAGAGGCTAGAGCAAGATATCTACGTGATGCAATAATCATGGATATCAAGCAAGCCTCGTATCACCACAACGTCATTGCCGTTAATTGACATTAGCAACAGAAAATGCATTGCGGCACCTACTGTCCTCCGAAATGTCTTCATGCATCACGGTGTGACTGAACAAAACAGTGCATATGCATCTGCCATGAACAATTTTAATCCCTGATTATAGGAGAGAATTATTCCACCAACTCTGCCTCATGTCAACCATACTACAGATTGTTTCATAAAAAATGGATCACCCTTAAACATCGCCTTAACTTCAACTTTGTCTAACTCCGCCAAACTTGAGCGAATTTCTCTGAAATTTGAAAGATATGTCAGTTGTGCTTACTAATATCATTGTTGGAAATTTCAAGCATGAATATTGAGTTGTTTTCCTGTTATAGATAAAAAAGTAGTAGATAATTTGATCTTCATTTAGCAATGTTACACAAAATCATACCTCACTCTTATAAAATTACATTTGTTTCCTTTGTTATGTAATATGTTGTTCTACAAGTCAAAAGCTATCAAGCAAAACAAAAATAAAGAAAATCGGTCAATCAGAGCCAGTATAGCACCATTATTCATCAACAATAATGTAACTGCTACATGTGATTAACTGGACTTCATGTTCCATAGCTTCCTGACTTCGCTGCGGTGGTGTTGGCAGCACTCCTGATTGCTTTCAGCTATCGTCATTGTCACTGGCGAAATCAATGGGATCGGGTTGTCTGGTCTGATGAGGCATCAGTCCGTCTGAAGGATAGTGATGGTCGATTGAGATTATGGATAAAATCTGATCAGGAAATTCCGAGAGATTTACATCGTCCCCGGGTACAAGGTGGTGCGACTCTACTGATTTGGGTTGGCATTTGGACCAATGGCCGCTCTGAACTTCACATACACCAAGAAACCATGAATTCTGAACGCTATGTGAATGTTTTACGAATGAACATTGGCCAAATGACAGATCAACTTGGTGATCCATCGACTTGGTTATTTATGGATGATAATGCTACGTGTCACAGGAGTAGTTGAGTCAACTTATGCAAGTCTCAATTAGGGCTTAGGACATTATCTTGGCCAGCTCGTTCTCCTGATCTGAATCACATAGAAAATGTATTGAGTATTCTAAAACGTAACGTTCGTCGTTCACTGCTACCTACAGATGGCGTATCACAACTTACGTCACTCTTAAAAAGAGAGTGGAGAAAGTTAGATCAGTCAAAAATCAACGATATCATCGAATCAATGCCTAGACGAATCGGTAATGTCATTGACAATAAGGGTGGGGCCACAAAATATTAGCTTCTTAAGAACCGTTACTGTATCATAGCTTATCAGATTATATAAGGACATTTAAATATATTAGGGACATGAAATAACATGAAAAATGCTTTCTGTATAATGCTTATGTTTTATTTAGTCAAATTTTAGGATGATCCACTTTTTATGAAACGGACTGTATTTCGCCTAGAAAGAACCATAGAATGTAAATACAGTCCGGCAGTCAGAACGAGCTTCTCGTACTGAGTTTCTCTTCAGTAGTTCAGAACGAGACCGAAAATGAGACTTTCACAGAAAGATTCATGTCCTATGACTGAATCTTGTAAAATAACAAACTTTTGCGTCTACCGAGTTCTACCTGGTTCCTCTTCATGTCATGCACGATCAAAGAAAAACACGTCAATTCAATATGCAGACTGAAGTTTTCGGTAAATATGAGAGTTTCAATGTTTTCTCTGATCAAGAGAAGGCAGTATGACTAGAGCCATAATTCTAACACGGAATATCTTCAAGTCATTTCTTATCATATACATCTGTTATCTTCATGCTTCCATCGGTGATGTGTTAGAGTATGTGGTTAAATTGGTCAAGTGTTTGCCACTATTAACACGCTTGCAAAAATCCGAATGTGTTGGATTCAAGTGCATTTTCTTTGATTCTATCTGACAAGATGGTTGAAGTCGTTAGACGCGCAGATTCGTAGCAGGCATGGGGTGTGCATCATCCTGTGAAAGTCTCGGTTCGCAGTGGACACAGTGAAAACAGTGAAAGTATCTGTTTTCGGCCTCGTTCCAAGCAGAAACTCGTTGTGGCTGCCGGAATAATAGTCCTTTCGTAGGAATTCTTTAAACCCGAGATTGTATGTGGATGATGACTTACCTCAGTTCAGAAAGCAAGTTTTGCGACACATAGGCATGCAGAAGTGTGCACGCATCGTTATGTGTTGTTTCCAACTTGACACATGTATGCCAGTTCCGTACTTTGACTTCCGAAAACTCTATCTTATTCTTATTGGGTTTCCGTGACGAGTGACATGGACGTGATCTTCGAAACATGCTTTTTTGTTAACACGGACGGCTCGTTAAACGGGCGCACTGCGTCGTAGACAGGGATTGTGGAATGTCAATCGATGTTCGTTGACTTCTCTGACCAGCGTCCAGCTCAGACTCCTTGAGTAGCAACCGTCCCGGGTCAGACAAAATCACCGCAAACATACCGCTAAATCTTGCAAGTCAGACAAATCTTAAGATTGGTGGTTTCAGCATGTTCAGCATTATTGAACATCATTGAATTATGTAAAAGCAGACAATATGAGAAAAAAATGAGTACAATATTGATTTCAGTTGATATCAGCTAAAATGTGTATTAAATCAATGATTCTCCGTTATTAGCATCATCAAATTTATTATTTCAGCCAACGTTGACCTCAAAGTCTATCAGTGATCTTTGATCCTTGCTTCATGGTTTCATACATTGTAGCATGTATCAATAATTGATTAATCACTGAATAACATGAGAGGACTGCTCGTTACAGTGATG
This sequence comes from Prostheceraeus crozeri, assembly GCA_907163375.1. Classification (NCBI taxonomy): domain Eukaryota; kingdom Metazoa; phylum Platyhelminthes; order Polycladida; family Euryleptidae; genus Prostheceraeus; species Prostheceraeus crozeri. The sequence continues at coordinate 396,887 of CAJQUW010000614.1, read as the reverse complement.
TTGAAAAATAAGATAAGTTTCAGCTGAGTCCTACCGTTGACTCTCTTAAGGTATCATTTATGTGCGGGATTTGAAGGTCACCGTTCTAATGTAACACATGACTATTACACCCATCCTCGTCGAAAATCAAAAATGAGGTAGGTCAAGCCTGGCCTAAGCGTTTTGTGGGACCGGTCAGGCGGACTGAATTGATAGCAGTGAGCGGTTCTACAGCTAGTGATTGTGGTAATAGCATGCAGTCACCCGTACAGAGCGCCTTCTTTGTAAGTGTGTTCATATGATTCCTCAGCTATCACAGATCAATGGTAAATTTATCCATTCATGGACTCTGGGGCTTACAAACCCTGTTATCCGTCTGTCTGTGGTGAAAGGTCGTCTTCTTGGATCGTCGGCTTAAGGAGGAGTCCTGCAGCGATGTGTCGCGGCTCAAGAATGATATAGGAAACATATTGCCTACCTATCGCTGATTGAGAGGAAGGTGAATATAATTCTGCCTTTTTTGCTACCCAATATTTGGTCGATCACCTAGTGAATTTGAGAGGGAGATGGCTTATCTGGTATAGCACGTTCCACCCATCATCGGAGGCTGAAGGGTTGATCTCGATCCACCGTGGCATCTTCGCTGCTACCTGTCATGTAGGCGGTCAGAATGCATTGATTTTGGTTGATCATCCAATCTGCTGGAGAGGAAACTGACCCTCGGTTTGGCGTGGTACAGTGAAAGTCTTACCCGTCATTTGGCAATTAGGAGACTTGCGTCGGAGTAACTAATGCTACTACCTGTCAGATTTTGCGATGATGTTTTGGTTGATCATTATTGAACTTCAGTTTGCTTGGATAGGGAATTAATCTTCGGGTTGAAGTAGACAGAGAGGTTTACCTGTTATACAGATAAGAAGAGGAGGCAGGTTCTTTTCTGTCATAGTGCATGAAAAGACGGCTGTGATATGGATCCTACTTCGTTTACATGCGCAGCTACTCTAAGACTCGTGAGCAGGGATTCATGTGGAAATATCCGCTCGAGTTTGCGGGCTAGAAACCCAAAGCCGAGTAGGCCTGCTTACCATTTTGACTGGAATTATAATATGTAATTAATCACCTATTTGGTTTTAGAAAATCATATCTCTTATCAGACACACAAGCAATCCGCTTCTTGTTTTATTTTTCTGTTGTTACGTTTTGTTATGATTGTATTGTACACTTTATAAATTATTATGTTTTTTTAGTACAAGAATGCATAAGGAGAAGGGAATATACAATTTTATTGAAATTATAGACAATTCTGAATTGTACGATTTTCTCGGAAGGATTGTACGATTTTTGAAATTTTGAGGTACACATGTATGGTATTCTAATAGAACGCCAGAAATTCTGCATTTTCCTGCTTTATTTCTGCCAAATTCTGCAAGTCTCTTCCACGTTTAGCCCGAAAATATGTTCACACATCCGTTCGACCATTACATTCAATGTGTACACGATTGGTCATTGAGCTCTTCATCGGTGGAATCTCGTGACCTCAATCAATTTTATACAAGGTCAATTGCGGATGCTGGTGATGTAGGCATCGCTTAATAAAATCTCTTTCTCTACTCAGGTTTGACATGAATCAATAACAAATTGAAGTTGAACGTGAACAAGGATTTTGAGACCCTATAGCAATTACTTCTTATTCTGAATTTGAAATTTGATTTTAATAATGGTTCATTCATAGATGTGCAAGTGATACTATTTTCAATTGATGCCACACTATGATGTTCTGGGCATTGATTTTGATATGGAAAATATTTTGTTCTACCTTTTTATTTGTACCCTGAAGATGTTTGATTCAACATATCGATCCCTTTACATATTGTACCTGCATAGTATTTAGCATTCATGATTGAAATGATGGATGTGTGATCATTTGCAACAATTGTGGTAGACTTCGTCATGATGATTATTGCTTAGGTGAAGGATTGGAAGTCGTTGCTCTTTTCATCTAGTTTCTTTCCTTTCGAGTTCTCTCACTTCGTATGTATATTATGCTCTCATCCTCGAATGCTACCACTGGAATGTTGATTATGATATTAGAGATGTGTATTGGCTTCAAAATAAGACCTTGTTTGCTAATTTCTGTTGGATAATTAGAGAGTTACATTAGATAGAAATTTCAGCTACAATTTTTATGCTGCACCCTATATATTTTGATATCAACCGAATCAAAATAATTGCCCAGGCAAAACTCTGAATGTATAACAAGTAATTTCCCAGGTTTATGAAATTATGGAGTAGATTGATTAGGACAAAATTTCCATCTGCGTGTATAGTGCCGATTTGTTTCAGAATCTCCGTTCACATGTGAGTAAACATTCTTGTTCTTTTAGTTGTCTCATATGGGTAGAGGAACATATTCGTAATGAGTAATACTTCCATATCGTTTATGTCTATATTAGTTGCTTTTATGTTTAGTGGTCGAATGCTTTCGAACAGATGAAAAGAACTTTTTGTCGATGAAAATGAATTTTAATTAGTGGAGTAAAAATGAAGAAGACTGAAAATAATTTTCTCGGCATCAGTATTTAAGCATTCAATAATTGCCTTGGATATTTCAAAGGTATTCGATGAAATCTGTAACCAGGGGCTTTTTATTGAGCTGTTGGTCAACTTAGAGACTTCTTGCTTCTTTACTTGGTAACAGACAGATGTCTGTCGTCTTAGATGGTCAATGAAGACCCTTCCATCACGCCTTTAATGCAAGAGTTCCTCAAATTACAATCTTGGGACCCAATATTTTTCTTCTGTACATCAATGATGCCTAGTGAATAAGCTGTTGATGCATGCAGGCATCACGACACTCCTCAATTCCAATGAGAAACAAGTAAAGAACACCGTGCAACGTTCGTATTGAAGACATGTCACAGTCTCCGAATGGGCGCCAAATTTATTGTTTATTTCAATCCTTTCAAAAATCTCAGCATTCTACGCTCTCGACTTAAAGGAGATAATGACCGATATATGATCACAAAACAAAGATTCCATCTCTTCCTTGGATTAGCAGTTACCAACGATTCGTCTTGGAAACCATATATCCAATTCGTCAGCAAGCAGACATCTCTACTCATTGGTGGCCTCTATTGTGCCAACAACCATCTGCTGTCTCGACAAGTCCACTCTCCGTCCATTGATAGAGGCCGACACACAACAGACACATCTTAACCTCCTTGAGCGTGGCGGGAGACGTGACAAGAATCTTAAGGGTGAAAAAGTCGCTAACGAGCTGCTGCCACTCTACGTCAGACGGGATGTAACTTCACTCAGTCTCTTTTATAGGTACTATTTGGATAGAAACAGCTCTGCAGTAAATAAGTGCGTATTCAAACCGAAGATTCTCATCAAAAGCGCACGCGGAGCTAAAGCACTCACATACATACATGTTCTACCATGTGAGCCTAGAATACACGTACCGTGTCGCTTGAAAAGCTATTTCGTTCGCACAGCTGTTGTTTTTTTGTAACCAACTCCACATACTACTTTCCCTGACTAATACAATCTTGATGCTTTCAATAGGCGTGCGAACAGGTTTCTGATGGGAACAACTTAATAGGCATATGTTTGAATTTTTTCCTTTTGTTCACCTAAAGTAATGTTGATTTCTATTCTTTTCATTGAGTAGACCCTAGCTTCATTCATGACTCGTTGTTGTGCTAAGAATGAAAATTCTGTAAAATATCTGTCAGTGATGCTTTTATTTTTTAGTGTAAAAAGGAATTGTTAAAGAGAAGTTCTGATCAATTGCATAAAGCAACCGCATTGAATAATGCATGTGTGTGATGATGGTTTTTACTGAGAGCAAATGTCTCCATTCTACCGGACATATAGTTCAGGAAGCTCCATCGCATTAATAGTGGAAAGGAAACTAAGATTTTCTGATTTTGTATCCCAATGTGTTTCGAGACTTAGTTAAGCCACAAGACTATGGTTTCACCTTGCCTGATCTGTGAAATCTATTTTGGTGGTTTGATTTTTCCTTTTTTTGTTGATCCTGAATGATGGTAATTAGTAGTTTCTAGCATAAATGGCAGTTTGTGACTACTCGGCCACAGGAAAATCGTCGAATCATTCGACATTTTATTTTTTGATATAAACAGGCATGGGATTTTTCCGGCTATTCCGGCTTTTTCGGATTTTTGAAATCATTTTGATAATTTCGTTTGATAAGCAAAATAAGCACGTTTTGGCAATGGGGTGTTGGGGGGGGGGGGTGGGAGTCATGACAGAAAATGTCTTGTTCAATTTTCACAAAATCGGCGAAAAGAACAAGAACATCGTCGTCGTATTCTGGATGAAAAGAAGTCTACTCTGAACTTGCATTCATTAGATGTAGTGTCAAAAGCTACGTCAAAGAAAATGTCTTCTAAAATACTGAAGCGTGCCTTGAAGAAACACACGTCTTCCCTTGCTAAGCGTGCTAAGATTTCTAACTAGACCTACTTTTTCATATACATTTGTACCTACGTACCTACTATGAATTTCTACTGCTCATCTATGTAGGTTCTTACTTGATTCGATTTTTGTACATTTAACATATTCTAAATTGTGTAAATACCCGTGTATTTTAATTATTATATTAAGTCATACAAATAGTTAAAAAGTAAAGACCTGTGTTAAATATTAAGCCTTTTAATTAGACGATTTCTAGGCTTTCTGGGGAATTATAACCTCAAAATTATTTGCCGCTTCACGGCAATTATGGACTCGCTAAACGCGCGCCATGCGCCGCTGATTCAGCTACTCTTTAAAATTCCGGCTTTTGCTTTTTTTAATTGGTTCAATCCCATGCCTGTATAAAATAAGAATGAATTAAGAATAAGTCCGATAAGTGTGCTTGCTATGCACTTGCAAAAGCAAAGGACGTGCAACAGTATTACGAAGTAAAGCTAAATATTCATAATGTAAAAATAAGATTTTCAGTTATACCTCCCGGTAAAAAAATGAGACCAACTTATCGAATTATACATGTATGTATATGCATTGTCGATGTTTCGGACGTTCGTCCCTTGTAAGGCAAAAAAACAGAAATTTTACTAAATTTGCAATATTCAACAATAACTGAATGCAATCCACCCTACACGTGCCTGCCATAATGCAGTTTACCGTTCTGGCCAATTCAAGCTATTGACAGATGATGTGATGGTCTTGTGGTCAGAGAGTATGCTTGCACGTCCTCTATCTCCAGCGTCGCTGGTTCGAACTTGCCCACAACTGACAAGACTCAACAGGCCGAAACATGTCTCTCGTGGTTGCATCTGTTAAGATTTCATCAATTTATCAATAGCGACTTTTTTGTGTAAAAATACTTCGTAGCGTTCAGTAGTCCACTCTTGCAGTTGAATGAAAATATCCGTGCTTTTTTCGACCGTTTTTATATTCAAGATAAATATAAGAAAGAAAATAGAAAGAAATGATCGGTCAATGCTGCAAGCATTAAATGGACCATCATTTGTTGAAATCTCAAGTTTACCGGTGACCAACGTAAAGTGGAAATTTCTGTTCAAAGCCCACAAATAAATACTCATTTTGTGCGTTGAAAAACATTGCTGGAAACCCCTGCTGAAGGCTACACCGAAAATTTGGGTTCTGTAGTTTTTTATATCTTTATCTTCAATAAAAAAAGCGGTCGAAGAAGTATGGTAACAGATACCACGAGTACGAGTTGAAAGAGGTACCCTGACGACAGGGATGTGGAGGTTCCCTCACGACAGGCATAAGGAGATTCCCTGACTTGTACGAGTTGAAAGAGGTACCCTGACGACAGGGATGTGGAGGTTCCCTCACGACAGGTATAAGGAGATTCCCTGACGGCATGTATGTGGAGATTACCTGAAGACAGGTGTAAGGATGTTCACTGACGACAGGTGTAAGGAGGTTCCCTGACGACAGGTGCAAGGAGGTTCACTGACGACAGGGATATGGAGGTTCCCTCACGACAGGTTATAAGGAGGTTCCCTGACGACAGGTGTAAGGAGGTTCACTGACGACAGGTATAAAGAGGTTGCCTGACGACAGGTGCAAGGAGGTTCACTGACGACAGGGATATGGAGGTTCCCTCACGACAGGTTATAAGGAGGTTCCCTCACGACAGGTTATAAGGAGGTTCCCTGACGACAGGTGTAAGGAGGTTCACTGACGACAGGTATAAAGAGGTTGCCTGACGACAGGTGCAAGGAGGTTCACTGACGACAGGTATAAAGAGGTTGCCTAAAGACAGGGATATGGAGGTTCCCTCACGACAGGTGTAAGGAGGTTCCCTGACGACAGGTGTAAGGAGGTTCACTGACGACAGGTATAAAGAGGTTGCCTGACGACAGGTGCAAGGAGGTCCACTGACGACAGGTATAAAGAGGTTGCCTAAAGACAGGGATATGGAGGTTCCCTCACGACAGGTTGGCGAAAATTCACGGAAGATTGGCATGAAAGACGGTAATTTGTTTTTGGTTTGATGGTTTCCCTTGAAGCAAATAAAACAGTTGTTGGCTGATTATTTACATGCAGGCTCTGCAATTATCTACATGCTGCACATGCATATAATCATTCATTAGATAATCTTGTTGGCATGTAAATGAAATTCTGATTAGTGCCGAACGAAATGGTTGACGATGCGCTTTCTGGCAATATGATACGAATCTGAAAAATATATTTATGGTGTGTATCTATAACGACTATTGCGAGCCAGAATATACCTGTTTATGTATCTTAAAGAATTATGGCAAAACTTGAATTGAAGATATCTCATCAGAACGAATATTTCAGCAACGAATAATTTTTTATTTCATTTGCACGAATAGGAAGATGTTTCTGCTGCACGATTCAAGCAACGTCAGGAGTTGACGGTACGGGATCATTGTATGATTGCCTCGATAATTCGACGTCTCGAAACGACTTTGGTTTATTCTCGGCGGATTCGAGGTGGCCCACCGGTGGGGCAACATCGCCTCATGGCCTTCTTACTGCACGCACTCAGTCTTCCATTCGACAAAGCAATGTTGGACCTTGTATTACTCAGCGGAATCCTCGACCTGTTGAAAGACATTCAAGCTGCGCCGGAAGTACTGGTTCACCATCGTCTACGACATGGGGATCACAACAACCTGGATATGGGCACGAAAATGATGGGATGGATGCTCGTGGAAATCATTGTCATCAGTTCCAGGTGAGACCTTCGAAACATTATAAGAAATTTCAATGTCCGAGTTTGCTTTCAGCAGATTGTTCAACACTAGCGTTTATTGTCAATGGCTGTATTCAAATACTGCTTATAACGAAGTGTTCAAAATATGCGAATAGCATATTTGAATTGTCTGAGGGAATTGTCTCAGATATTCATTTAATGGTATTATGACTCTGGTTAATGACATGGAGTAGCGATCAGAGGTTGATGGATCCAGTCCAACCACTCACTAAATAGTCTTTAAGGAGCAAGGGCCTAGAGCACCTTCTCGCAAACATGCCCTGATTATCATTGAACAGATAGGGAGCTTTGCATGGATTTATGCAACGATCTAGAACTTACAGAATAACTAGGAACAATGTCGTATGTACCTCATGTAAGCTATGATGTCATTATAAATCTATTTAGACACCATATTGACATTTTTTCTGTTGAAGCACTTATTTCAACCATTTAGTTCGCTCACAATTCCTTCTCAGTGAAATCAAAGTGACGAAAGCACGGCTGTCACTGATTCAGATTCACATTGAAAATGATTCGACAAAATGACGTAGTTTCACTTGCGGCGGATTATGGCATCTGATTTTGAACTTAATTTGCGTTTGCAAACTGACGCTTGTGACTTGAACATTCAAATATCTATGAGTAGATGATAGCTGTACCATCTAACTTAAATCATGTCACTAGCTAGATATCTATGACTTGGAATGGATATCTGAACCACTAAATCAGAAATGACGATCAGACCCAGCAAAGTTCGATTAAAGAATGCCAAAATCTTTAAACCGATTTCCTGAAATTGATTTGCGTCACTTTGTGGAATCACCGACGATTTATATGCGTTCTTCGGGTACAATTACCGGCAAGTTTTTAAAAAGAAATTCATGACGAAGAGTGTTGTCAAAATCTAAATCAAGAACCGGGAGTTATCTCAAGTAATTGTAGAGCAATTGAAATGTAATTGAAGAAGAAACGGAGCAATTAGTAATGGTAAGTATTACATCATAATTGAGTCTGGTAGCACATATCTAAGCATGCATGTTAGTAAACTAATGAATAACTTGATGCGGACATTTCAGGTGCTTTATTTCGCACATCAAGGCAGCTTTCGAGGTGACAGACACTTAATCAGCGATGCAAAATATCAAAAAAGCAAAAAAACCGTCACTTTGTCATGAAATATATAAATCGGTCCTTTGCACTTGCTTTTCTACACAGACCTAATCATTGCTTAGGAATGTTATTTGTGCGTATCTCATGACGACTAGATTTTATCCTATGCTTCCTTGTGAATCGTGTTTCTCTCACGGTCTGCATATTCATCTTTGCAGTTTAATGTCCATCAATTCAAGTGCTGCGCGGCATCTCTTCGACTTTTTGGCACACCATGTCACTCGCTTCCTCAAATCATTGACTAACATGGCAGAATGGCGCAGCTCTCTCTTTCCGGAACTGCACAAACTAATGCCCAGTCTGACTGATCCTACAGCTCTCTCTTGTCATCCTGAAGTGATTGCGCAAGCCCTCAGCCGCTTTCTTTCTCTTCTTATTGTCCTTCTTCATCGCCCTGAACATCGCCGCTACGTCGCTGGTCACCGATTCTGGTTTGAAGCTCTCCTCAAGATTCTCTCTCGCCAATCTCTTCCCTATCCAATGAGGCATCAAACCGCCTACCTGCTGCGCATGCTGATGTTACCAGACTCCGCGAAAGTGATTGGGCTTGCAGACACCAGAAGTATCAGTGAGAAGATACTTCGTACCGCTGGAGGACTTGTGATGAACGGGGAGTCCTTCTGGGCTGACTATCTGAGTCGAGGACGCGAGTACATGCGCCAGTGTGAGACTGTGATGAGACGCCGATTCGTCTCCGTTCCCAAGGAGGACGCTAGAGGAGAAGAAGATGTGTCAATGGAAGATTTCCCGCCCATTTTCGACGGTCGGTTCGCAGCGGGTTGTCTGCTGTCTGAAGGCGGGGAGATGGCGAGATCATTGAGGAGTGGGTGAGTCTTGCTTTTTATTTAATACTAAGAATATAATCAATGTCGAGCCACATTCATAGCAATCAGTGCGTGTTTCATGGAGATTTCAGAATTCTATGAACTCCTGAAAATGTGATGGTTTTATTATGTGGTCTCCGTGGCACAGCCGTTCACAAGTCATAATGAGTCATATGTAACTTATGTCTTTTGTATTCGGAGAAAATCTCATCTCTGTGTTATTGTAGTGAAAATGAAAACGAACTCGTTTCTCGAAAGGAACGAAAAGAATAGAGATGGGATTTTCTCCGAATGCAAATAACTTGAGCAATCCCTTATTTTCAATAACTTCTGTCTATCTCATTTTCATAGGAAGCGGATAATCGTCGGAGCAGTGAAGATGGCAAGTGGACTGTGGGAGATTCGTGTAGAAGTGTGTGATGCAAGCGTCGATGGTGTAACTCTTGGACTGTGCCTGACACCTGCTCCTGGCCCCGCCCCTCCGATACCATCTACGGTCATCTCTTACGACACACGCAGTGGCAATATCGGACTGACAATGCAAAGCAGCTTCTATTCGACATGCCGCCCCGGCTCCACGGTAACAATCCTGTTGGACGCGGATCAAGGTCAATTTGGAGTGCGCACAGGAGACAACGACACACGCTGGTCAGGCCTCGTCATTCCAGGATCTTCATGGAATCTCATCATCGAATTAGCTACGGAAGGAGATACGGTAAGCATTGGCAGCTGAAATAGATAAAGTCGCACTTGTGTAGATGCGAAACGTTCGCATCAACGCATTTGAAGTCAACATAGTTCATTTCAATCAAATTTTCACTTCTGAACATTTATAGTTAAATGAAACGATTCTCTAATTTTAGCTCATTTTCAAGAATGGAAAGGTATGCTAGTGACCACAACAACTTTTTATGGCTTCTTGGTTAGTGAGGTTAAAGATCTGTTCTTCAAAACTACTTCGAGACTATCGAAGCAGACATCAAGTTTCTCAGAAGAACGTGCTTTGATAATTCAAAAACCAACCAATACCTGAGTTCTAATAGTTCATAACAGCAAAATGGTTGGAAGACAGGAATTGTTGATATTTGAGATGGACGGATTGGTCAGGGTTACTGCAGTTCCTGGAAACCTGGAAATAGCGTGAGAAACATTTTGTTAGTTGAGTTTGATATCTGTAAAATATGACTCTTGTTGAATGGCATGTTGGTTGAAAATCAAATTGTGCGGCTTGTATCGTCAGCATACCTACTCTTTTAAGTATGCTACTACCACTGCCTTTATTTTTAATGGTTTGGGAAGAGCCATTATTGATAGATGTTGGTTTATTTTCTTTTTCATTGTTGTTCTTAACAATAAAATTTCATCTTACATCCGTTTTACTAACATCCGTTAACTAGCTTCAGGTAAAAAAGGAAGGAATGATGGTGCTGTACGATGTACCTATACACTTATACTCCTAGTCTATGGAGTACTGATGAATCGATGTCACTTTCGTGTGCTTGATAATTTTCTCTGGGTTAATCTGGGTTTAGGTTTGACTTTTATCGTATATTTTGATGAGAATTTGGAAATAAATTCTTAACCCAAGACCGATTACTTGTTCTGATCTGCCTGACCTCTTAAAACCTCGAATAGCTACTGAAACGCGTACATCCTTTTTTGTCATGATTTTAGCTATATAGATTTATTTTATCATGCATTCTGGAATTTTATTCAATATATCCTTGAAATGTCCCGGAAGATGGTCATTGAGGTTCTGTAGAAAGCCTGTTCATTCTTTGTCTTTGTCGTATGGTCTCTGAATACTGGAGTTAAAGGCTATGAGACTAAAAAAGATTCCGGCGAAATTTATGCTCATTCCCACTATCATGCTGAATCAGACTACGGAAATTATGACAAACCTCTAGTTTCGACAAACCTTGCACACAATATTTATGCAACATGCGTTGAACAATCGTTATTAATGCGAAGATGAACAAGTCATGATTTTTCAAATTTTGTCGTTTCTTTTATGATGCTCTGTATACACATTCTTCGCGTGATCTACCCGTCTAAACGGCGAAAATTTGTGATACGTTGAATCGTATTCAGCAGCTTGGTTTATTCTTTTAAACTTTTAAAAAATAATGCTGCATAAGGATTTTTATAAATTATCAAAATTCTAGCATTGTTATAGAAATAGATGTGCGTAAATATGATCTGACAACCATTTTGTGTCAGTAGGAAGCATCATTCAATTTGAAATCTGATCACTATCAATTCATTACGTATACTTTGATAATTTTATTGCGAGTATTTTGTCGCTTTAGTTTCTCTTTATAGTTGCACTATCAAAATGGTCTTCAAATTTCTCGGCAATCATTTCATGATGGCTTTACACAAGCACAGTCGTCGTGAAATTGTTAAGGTGATCCATTACATGTTTGCCTTACTTTTATAGAATTCAGCCGTGATTGAAAAGAAATTTGCAATTAGCAAGTTACTGAAATTTCGACGACCATTCATTAATTATTACTTTAAACACACTACTGGCAAATCTCCTAAGATAAGTGCACCTGCAATCATTGACAGATGCTGCTTTTTGCAAAAGCAGTGTTATTAGAATAGTTCTATTTACATAGTGATTGAAAAGGTTTAAAGAACGCTCACAAAATACGTGCATGTGGCATCAGAGATTTGCCATGCGTGGTTGCTCGGAACGTCACGGTTGCTCGAAATAGCAAACTGTGCGCTGACTCGATATTTTCACCTATGATGACTGAGGACTCAGTGGGACTGGACATATCACATTTCTTAACCTATTCCCGTTATTTTCAAACTCATGGACATGCACATCACATGATGAGCCTCCACGTGTGCTTATTGATTAACAGTTTCAAACATGCTTAACGACTTGACTGTTTTATGAAAGATTAACTTTGACTTCGGTAAACTTGGCTCCGATCGGAGATCATTTCAATCAATAAATTAAAACTCAATGTGATTTTGGCACTTCATGTAAACTATCTATAGCTGCATAATATAAATGCTTAGACATTGCTAAGTCGAAAAGAAAAAAAATATCGTCCCAACATTGCTTCAGAACTATGTCCTTGCATGAAACATCAATGTCTTGTCTCTTCAGGTCCGCCTTATCTCACAGCGTCGTTTGTCCGCTTGGAGTTGGTCTTCATTGCACCCTGCCGTTCCATTCACGGAACTCCCTGCAGATCCATTCTTGCTAGCTGATCAGTTATTGGATGCAATTTACCATCTTGCGGGCTCTTCTATCACTTCACTTGTGACGCGCGCCGTTGAGGATGAGAACGACGATGATTGGTTGTGCACCGGTGCTCTTGCATACCTGTCGGGTTTGTCACATGGCCCTGCTCCTGGATACGTCTCCTCTTTCATGCTGCCTGGACGCGAGGAGGAATCAGTGCGAGGTGTCCTGCTGGGAGTCTTCCCTCATACTAGGAGTGCACAAGCACGTGCCATGGCAACGTATCGGTGTCGAGTACAACCAGTCCTCGGAGGACGTGAAGAAATGGTCACTGGCAGATGGGCCAGACTAGCTGTCCCAAGTGAGGGTAGGCGCGATACCAGACCACTAAATGGTGACATGCTGGCCAAGGTACCTCCTCAATTCTTCATACAAATGATGGCTAAGGTGAGTCTTCTTCATGAAATGATATTCTAGATGTCAGCACGAAAAATTAATTATGTAATCCTAATGCTGCTGCCAAGAGATAGACAATGACATTTGCAATGTACATGTAGTTCTGTTCTGTCCAACAGGTAGTTCTGTCAAGGATTGTTCAAGAAACTGATTGTAACACTGATTGATCCCTCAATAACTGATTGTAACACAGGGATCACACACGAAAGTCGATGTAGGTGTGACAAAGCCATTCACCTCCTTTCAATGTCTAATTTTCGCGGAAATCAGCTTCTCGACATCTGTGGTAATGCTTTGCTTAAGGATATGTCCCAGACTGTATAAACAGCAAATGATATTATTGTTAATTAGGATTAAGACTGTCGTGATAATGATCCAGAAATTTGACCACGTTTTTTGTTCTGTGTCGATATTTGTTGAAATATGCTATAAAATCGAGAGGTAAACTTATCCCATATTTTCTATCTTGAAAAAATATTTTAATTTTTTCAAAACAACATTTTAGTAAATTACTTTGTTATAATCATTCTGACACAATTAATCTCAGGCATTTTTAAGTATGATAGGATATCAATCACTTGCCAAATATAGAAAGTTATCTGGAAGCAGGGTTAATATGGGATTAATACTGCGGGGGGATCCCTCGCGGTGTTATTGGCGGGATTTTTAATGGATCCCGGACGGGATTATTTTTGGGTTTTTGAGGGATTCATTTTTTGTGAGAATTGAATTTTCGGATCATCAGCGTACTTTTTGTACACTCTTCGTCAACTTGTATGCAATAATGATGTAATACGCAGGTAATTTCTATGTGCATGTAATTAGTTTGGATCAAGAGATGCGCATGCATATCGAAATTTTATTTACCGTATTTAATAAACTAAAAAATAGCCAATATCCGCGATCCAATCGGAATGCGACTTGAATGTCTTCATCTTAGTGAATTCCGATTGTAAGCTCGATTTATGTTATTCAATCATCGGAATAATTACTGTATCCAGAATTCACTACTAGAACTAGCAAATAATAGCACCCCTCACTTTTTGCTTTTATTGTCTTAAGCCCTTTGTTAAGCCTGATTTATTTAACCCTCAATTAAAACAACGTCCGAATGAATCAATTTACAGGTTAAAGCTGCGTCTGCACAGCCAATCACCGCCTGTGGACGTATGGATCGGACTTGCCATTGCCAATGATATCGATTTACGCTGAGAATGACGTCAGGGACATCCAACGAAAGGGTATTAATTCATCAAAGTATTCAGACCATCTCTGAGAAGTTGACAACGCATAGAAGATGATTATTCTTCATCACCATATTACCCTTGTAACATGCGTCATGACTTTGTCGTATATGAAGGCACAGAAATCATGGAAGGACACGGAAAAACAATGAATCCCATAAAACCCGTCATTAATCCCTTCGTCAGGTTTTTTCATTTTACCCGGGTCGAAGCCTAACCTGTCTAGAAGAATGAGTGTTTACCCGTGTAGTAACGAACCTTCATTTCTCTCCATAAACTCTGAAAATCATATCCTCAGAACATGCGGACGTGATTAATTAGATCCTAATATTCGCATCAGCCTAAATATGGTCAATTTCTCTCCTGATGTCTTATGAATTAACTGAATTCTGCTCTTATCATATTCTAATCATTCAACTAGTCTTTCAAATGTTACCATTGTACGTATTGGAATTTTGATTCTTTGAAGATGAATAAGGTCTCATGCGACAGAGATGAGAATGAATAGAAGATGTGCAAATTCATTATGTTAAAAACATAATGCAGGAGTGCTGTAATTTGTTCCTCAGTTTATTTCCTTTGAGTAAGATTGATTCTGAACTTGTTCATTATATCACGGTCGTTTACAGGTTCGTCGTTTCGCTGCTCGAGCATCTTTCGTGGCTCCGGAAATCATCGTACGAGGATTGGAGAAGAAGTTGGATGACGATATTTTCAGTGCTCGAATGCAGGACGGATTGGTCTCAGAAGATGAAGAGGAGGATCCGAAGATAGAAGAGGAACCTGTGAAGGAGGAAGTGGAGGACCGGGAACCGACGTGTCAATTTCCAGAGTTTGTGCGCGAGTATTTGCAGCTGAAGGTCTGTCTGATGGGCTTGCATGCGTCCGTGTGCGGTGGGGCCCGTGGGAAGGAACGTTGGAGGGAAGATTCAGGCTGTTTGGCCGGATTAGAAACTTTGATGTTAGAGGTGAGTCATTGGAGCTCAGAGCTAATGCCGATCATGCGCTTCAGAGAGTCTAACAGTGAGGATAACATTGACATAGCGGTCCTGGTGAGCGCCCATTGGACTGCTGATAAACAGGAGACACGGAATCCAGACAGCCTCCTCGAACTCTGGCGTGAGTAGAAAATATGTAGACGTTTAATGGAAAGCTTAGTTTTCATATGATGCTTTTTAATTTTTAGATGATTCCTGCGAAGTGATGTCAACTTTGCGTTCTGAATTTGGAATGGAGTAAGTGCGAACAATCCTCGTTGTTTGAATTTATGGTTGCACCGGATAGTGGTTTTGCTATCTGGTAACCGGATAGTTCATATGTTAACCAACTATTATGTAATGGCGTTGTATATTGTACATTTACACGCATGTTAATCGCTTTTACCTTAAATTATAACAGACTTGTCCATGTAGTTGACCAGGTGACGGGAGATCATCTTTCTGAGGAAGTTATACAAGGTAATTAAAGCTCCCCTTTTCAGTTTAGGCCAATATAATCAAGTTAAAGTTAAAAGTATGGCAGACAGGCCTTCGGCGTCCAGCGCCTTCAACGGTCATCCAAACATCCAAACATCGACCGTTGAAGGCGCTGGACGCCGAAGGCCTGTCTGCCATACTTTTAACTTTAACTTGATTATATTGGCCTAAACTGAAAAGGGCAGTTTTAATTACCTTGCATAACTTTCTCAGATTTGTCCATGGCACTCTGCAATCTCAATGAAATATATAAATATGTATATATATTTATCGTAAGTTAATTTCACAAGTAAATGCGAATGAAACTTAATCTTTAAATTTCGGATATGATGGTAATTTCGACATGGACCAAGATGAGACAAAAGTGGAATTGTTTTTACTTTGAAGCAATTATCTTTGAAAATGAAAATATCAATTATCATTTAGGTTATAATACAATGAAATTTATGTCATATGTCAATTAACTGTCAATGAATATGTTCAGTTTTCATGGATGCACTATCCGGTACCGGATGTCCGGTGAAACCCCATTTGGATTAAATATTTGAATCAATTTTGTCGGGTTATCACAAATAAAATAGAATAATGGCTGTAAACACCGTGCATCGCTTAAATGATTCATTATACAGAATAGAACACCGAAAATCTAGAACCATTTTCTCTGCGCATTGTTCGTGCATGAGGCAATAATATTCGTCAACTGTGTGACGACAAATTAGGAACAGTATCATGCAAGATATGATTTTTACAAAATAATAGAGCTTTTTCGAAAAGTTTAAAGCGAGATGCTCTCTACGGTCAACAAAATCTAACATATCGCAATCCTTGCATACTTTAACATGTATCCCATTTCCATGGATTATTCAAAAAGTCCGCTTTATAGCACACATGCATTTTGAGTCAAAAATAATGCCAAAATGAATAAAAACAGCAGCGGCAAAGTACAAAATAGATTGAATAATGGATTTGTATATAAGAATAAGTCTGTCATGAGGCAAAAAAGGTTACAGAAAACGCATTATATACAACATTAGTAGTAATAAAAGGTCCAGAATAAACACAGCGCGCCCTCCCCCCCCCTCTGGAACGACAGAGGTTGTGGTCTGTCGTGGTGTGCCGGCCAGGTGGGTTCGCAAACTGTTCGCTGACTCCCCCCCCCTCTGCAACGACAGAGTGTGAGACTCGAGTGAGTTGGTCCGACCGCCTGGTTGACTTGGGCGACCGTCCAGGTTGACGTGGGCGACCGTCTAGGTTGACGTGGGCGACCGTCTAGGTTGTCGTGGATGGTGAAATGGCTGCCAGATTCGGATTCAGCGTAAAATTCTGCATCTGTGGTGTGATTTCCAGCTCAATCGGCGAGAAAAAATTTTTCTTCAAAATTTTAACAGAGTTAAAATTTGGGACGTTTTGGTGTGTAGCGCCCAAACGAAGCATCGGATGAGAAAACGGAGGGCAGATTCGGATTCAGCGTGAAATTCTGCATCGGTAGGGTGAGTTTCAAGTCAATCGGAGTGAAAAAATTTTCGCTGACGTCCCCCCCCCTCTGGACAGCTTGCTTCGATTTTGGCTTCCAGTGGACGGATTTTGTCGTGCGATAGCTCGTTTGAAAGCTAAGAGTGAGACAAATTCAGTGAAAGAAACGGCTTGTTCCTATCTGTCTTCGTTTGGATGTCAGACGCCATTTAAGATTTTGGGAACATTGGCAAAAAACGACAGAGTTAGAATTTGGGACGTTTTGGGCTGTAGCTTCAAAACGAAGCATCGGATTGGAAAACGGATTTCAGATTTGGAATCAGCGTGAAATTCTCTATCTGTATGGTGAGTTTCAAGTCAATTGGCGAGAAAAAATTTTCAACATTTTTCGAAAAAACGACAGAGTTAGAATTTGGGACGTTTTGGTGTGTGGCGCCCAAACGAACCATCGGATGAGAAAACGGAGGCCAGATTCGGATTCAGCGTCAAATTCTGCATCCGTATGGTGAATTTGAACGCCATCGGAGAGAAAAATTTTCGCTGACGTCCCCCCCCCCTCTGGACAGCTTGCTTCGATTTTGGCTTCCAGTGGACGGATTTTGTCGTGCGATAGCTCGTTTGAAAGCTAAGAGTGAGACAAATTCACTGAAAGAATCGGCTTGTTCCTATCTGTCTTCGTTTAGATGTGAGACACCATTTAAGATTTTGGGACATTGGCGAAAAACGACAGAGTTAGAATTTGGGACGTTTTGGGCTCTAGCTTCAAAACGAAGCATCGGATTGGAAAACGGATTTCAGATTTGGAATCAGCGTGAAATTCTTTATCTGTATGGTGAGTTTCAAGTCAATCGGAGAGAAAAAATTTTCAAAATTTTTCGAAAAAACGACAGAGTTAGAATTTGGGACGTTTTGGTGTGTGGCGCCCAAACGAACCATCGGATGAGAAAACGGAGGCCAGATTCGGATTCAGCGTGAAATTCTGCATCGGTAGGGTGAGTTTCAAGTCAATCGGAGTGAAAAAATTTTCGCTGACGTCCCCCCCCCCTCTGTACAGCTTGCTTCGATTTTGGCTTCCAGTGGACGGATTTTGTCGTGCGATAGCTCGTTTGAAAGCTAAGAGTGAGACAAATTCAGTGAAAGAATCGGCTTGTTCCTATCTGTCTTCGTTTGGATGTCAGACGCCATTTAAGATTTTGGGAACATTGGCAAAAAACGACAGAGTTAGAATTTGGGACGTTTTGGGCTGTAGCTTCAAAACGAAGCATCGGATTGGAAAACGGATTTCAGATTTGGAATCAGCGTGAAATTCTCTATCTGTATGGTGAGTTTCAAGTCAATTGGCGAGAAAAAATTTTCAACATTTTTCGAAAAAACGACAGAGTTAGAATTTGGGACGTTTTGGTGTGTGGCGCCCAAACGAACCATCGGATGGGAAAACGGAGGCCAGATTCGGATTCAGCGTGAAATTCTGCATCCGTATGGTGAGTTTCAAGTCAATCGGAGAGAAAAATTTTCGCTGACGTCCCCACCCCCTCTGGACAGCTCGCTTCGATTTTGGCTTCCAGTGGACGGATTTTGTCGTGCGATAGCTCGTTTGAAAGCTAAGAGTGAGACAAATTCACTGAAAGAATCGGCTTGTTCCTATCTGTCTTCGTTTAGATGTGAGACACCATTTAAGATTTTGGGACATTGGCGAAAAACGACAGAGTTAGAATTTGGGACGTTTTGGGCTCTAGCTTCAAAACGAAGCATCGGATTGGAAAACGGATTTCAGATTTGGAATCAGCGTGAAATTCTTTATCTGTATGGTGAGTTTCAAGTCAATCGGAGAGAAAAAATTTTCAAAATTTTTCGAAAAAACGACAGAGTTAGAATTTGGGACGTTTTGGTGTGTAGCGCCCAAACGAACCATCGGATGAGAAAACGGAGGCCAGATTCGGATTCAGCGTGAAATTCTGCATCGGTATGGTGAGTTTCAAGTCAATCGGAGAGAAAAATTGTCGCTGACGTCCCCCCCCCTCTGGACAGCTTGCTTCGATTTTGGCTTCCAGTGGACGGATTTTGTCGTGCGATAGCTCGTTTGAAAGCTAAGAGTGAGACAAATTCACTGAAAGAATCGGCTTGTTCCTATCTGTCTTCGTTTAGATGTGAGACGCCATTTAAGATTTTGGGACATTGGCGAAAAACGACAGAGTTAGAATTTGGGACGTTTTGGGCTCTAGCTTCAAAACGAAGCATCGGATTGGAAAACGGATTTCACATTTGGAATCAGCGTGAAATTCTTTATCTGTATGGTAAGTTTCATGTCAATCGGAGAGTTTCGAGTCAATCGGCGAGAAAAATGTTCAACATTTTTCGGAAAAACGACAGAGTTAGAATTTTTGCGATGGCTGCCTTCTGTAGAGCCAAAACGAAGCATCGGATGGGAAAACGGAGGCCAGATTCGGATTCAGCGTCAAATTCTACATGGAAATGAAGTATTTCCAGCTCAATCGGAGCACTAGAACCGGAGATAGACGGGATTTTTAGTGTTTGGATGATGGGTATTACGTCATCAGCTGATCGCCACACACTATATAAGCTGGGAACCGACGGAGACTTTTCATTTAGAGGAGAACGATTGTCAGAGGTAGGTCGTCTCTCTGAGCTCCGATGATAGCTTCGGACATTCCAAATCCCGAGTTTCTGTAAGAAACCGACTTAGAAAATTTCATTGCTGATATCAGCTAAGGCGTCAGACTTAGAGATTCGCCAGGAGATGGCCTTCGTCTCCAGGCCATAAAAGACTCCAAAACTTTAAAGGCTCGTAACTTTGCTTCTACAAGTCCGTTTGACTTGATTCAAAAAAGGTTCGGTCGCTATTGACCTGCCCTAAGTGATGGACTACTTATAAAATTTCATAAGTAGTGCTAAAAAGTTGAAAAATTTAAATTCACTAGTTTTGGAGGTTTTCTGGGGTTTTCGACCCTGCTGAAGTCAATGAAAGCATTTTTAATGATGTCTGAGCCAGTCTTCTCATGCTATAAGCGGCTTTTCACTGAAAGCGAGCAAGACACGGAGAGTTTTGCTGTAATATTCCACTGACAGGGTGTTCCTTCGGGACGGCGGACGATGCCGTAGTGATAAGTGTGGCAAGGGAATGTGTCATATTTGAGACCGTAACCGCTGGGGCAACTCATGTTGGGCATTTGACACAGCTCTCAACGTAGCACTTTGAACGCCAATCGGTTGAGTCTTAGCTATCTTGTCATGGGTGGCCTCTAAACATCTCCATTGCAAAACGCTGGTGAATCAAGCTCTCTACGGCTTGCTATCAAGCTGATCAAAGCAATAACTTGGGATGTTTCCTCAAGGTTTTCAAGTATGCAGAGTTCAAATCTGCTATCAGATTTCAAATTCAACTAAGACTAAGGCAGCTTTGAGGGGTTAGATCCCAGCTACTGTTCACTACCTTTGACTCGGCGTTGCTGTTACCACTTCGGGGCAGTGACAATGATGTCTTAAGCTGTAAAGAGCGGGTATCGGGGAAGATCTCTCACTTCCCTAGTGATCAGTACAAGGCCTTCGGGCTGTCGACGGGATCGAGTGCCACTCACTACACTCAAATCTATCATTCCTCACTAAGTGTAAATTACTGACTATACATTTGTCCTGCTATCAGGTTATTTTTGACTTGCTATCAAGTTGAATAGTCTCTTGCTATCAAGAGATTCACTTCTACTCATAAAGCACATCATCGCTGTAATACCTCCTTTGCTCGAGCGTTCCTTCGGGACGGCGGGTACTGCCGTAGAGGGATTGTGTTGCACGGGTTGTTCGTCGTTTGTTAGACCGAAACCTCTGAGCCGTTGCTCATGTTGGGCGTTCGACTTCATACTCAACGTGACGCTTTCTCTCGCCAGGTCAGAGTACTTCAGCCATTCGACAAAGGTTAGTCTTTATGATATGGAGTAGAGTGAAATGTAATTCATTAAATGTCCCTTCAATGATTGCTCCCATGATAAACGTTGATGAGACAAATGAAATGATTCTCATCTTCCCTTTTCAATGATTGAAATCTACTAACACACTACCGTATAATCGTCCACTATGGGGCAAGACATGATAGAGCCTCCACGCGGTTTGCCCTGGGCAGTCTTTAGACTGGCGAATACTATCATTAAGTTGAATCTGTTATCAGTCAACTTGAACGTTGCAAATGAAGTTCGGTGTAATACTTCCTTTCGACGGGTGTTCCTGTAAAGGGCGGCGGTGAAACCCGTAGCTATGTATACCGCAAGGGACATTTGGCAATGGTCAATCTTGTTAAACCTCTCTGCGTCATGTTTGCAAGTGATTGCCGCTGTCTCAACGTAGTATGCATTCGCGCCAGGGCGACATTTAGCCAACTGTCGAAGGTTGCCTAAAACTTTCCATTGCATACGTTATGAGAAGCATGAGTTCTACCTGTCTCTATCAATGAGACGAATTGATGAATGGAATGAAATGGGAGGACACTCACGCGCCACACGCAACATAACACACTTCTCTCTTTCGTAGTCTAACAAGCTCTTTACACATGGATCGCAGTCGATTGCTATCCCTGTATCAGAAGTGTAAGCTATCTTAATTTTATTTGACACTATTTCATCTATCATCATCGCCCATATGAAATGTTTTAAGATTTACAAGTTAGACTAAGCGTGCTACTATTTCCAAATGAAGAAGTATACATGGTTAAATCATCCACTTAAGCCCATCCGTAGTCTAACAAGCTCTTTACACATGGATCGCAGTCGATTGTTATCCCTGTATCAGAAGTGTAAGCCATCTAAGTTAGTTAGTAAGTTTATTTAACACTATTTCATCTACCATCATCACCCATATGAAGTGTCATAAGATTTACAAGTTAGAAATAAAGTTTCAATAGTGTATGCGTTAGAAATAAAGGTGTAACTGTTTGTAAAAATAAGATCGCAAGATTTACTAGTTTACAAGTTAGACTAAGTGTAAATTAAAAATAAAATTATAACTGTTTCAAGAGTTTACAAGTTAGAAATTAAGTTTTAGCTGTTTGTATATCAAAATAAAGTTTCAAGAGTTTACAAGTTAGAAATAAAGTTTCAATGGTGTATATGTTAGAAATAAAGGTGTAACTGTTTGTAAAAATAAGATCGCAAGATTTACTAGTTTACAAGTTAGACTAAGTGTAAATTAAAAATAAAATTATAACTGTTTCAAGAGTTTACAAGTTAGAAATTAAGTTTTAGCTGTTTGTATATCAAAATAAAGTTTCAAGAGTTTACAAGTTAGAAATAAAGTTTCAATAGTGTATATGTTAGAAATAAAGGTGTAACTGTTTGTAAAAATAAGATCGCAAGATTTACTAGTTTACAAGTTAGACTAAGTGTAAATTAAAAATAAAATTATAACTGTTTCAAGAGTTTACAAGTTAGAAATTAAGTTTTAGCTGTTTGTATATCAAAATAAAGTTTCAAGAGTTTACAAGTTAGAAATAAAGTTTCAATAGTGTATATGTTAGAAATAAAGGTGTAACTGTTTGTAAAAATAAGATCGCAAGATTTACTAGTTTACAAGTTAGACTAAGTGTAAATTAAAAATAAATTATAACTGTTCACGTGTTAAAGCGTTGATGCAACGATGAACAATTAATAAGCTGAAAAGTTTTAGATTCACTTTAACATTATCATATGTTTACAGATAGAAATGTATTACAGCAAAGCTACTTCATGAGTTAGTTTGCCAGGAGTGTATCATCTCAAACTTTTACTCCGACTGTGGAACATTGATTTCCATGATGAAGATTTAAATAGTTAGATTCGATGGCGAACAAGATTTACTAGTTTACAAGTTGGACAAAGTGTTCTACTATTTGTAAATGAAAGATATCATTTCAACAGTTTAGCAGTTAGAAATAAAGTTTCAACAGTCTACAAGTTAAAAATAAAATTATAACTGTTTCAAGAGTTTACAAGTTAGAAATTAATTTTTAATGGTGTATACGTTAGAAATAAAGTTTTAGCTGTTTGTATATCAAAATGAAGTTTCAAGAGTTTACAAGTTAGAAATAAAATGAAGGTTCACCAGTGTACAAGTTAGAAATAAAGTTTCAATTGTGTGTACGTTAGAAATAAAGCTTTATCTGTTTACATGTTAGAAACAAAATAAAGTTTCAACAGTTTAAAAGATAAAAACTAAAGTTTCAATGGTGTATACGTTAGAAATAAAGTTTTAGCTGTTTGTATATCAAAATAAAGTTTCAAGAGTTTACAAGTTAGAAATAAAGTTTCAATAGTGTATATGTTAGAAATAAAGGTGTAACTGTTTGTAAAATAAGATCGCAAGATTTACTAGTTTGCAAGTTAGACTAAGCGTTCTACTATTTGTAAGTGAAAGATATAGTTTCAACAGTTTACAGATTAAAAATAAAGTTTCAACAGTGTGTATGTTGGAAATAAAGTTTAAGCTGTTTGTGTGTTAGAAATAAAACAAAGTTTCAACCGTTAACAAGTTAAAAATAAAGTTTCAATAGTTTACAAGTTAAGAATGAAGTTTCAATAGTGTGCATATATTAAGAATAAAGTTTCATCTGTTTGTATGATAGAAATAAGACAAAGTTTCAACCGTTTGCAAGTTAAAAATAAAGTTTCAATAGTTTACAAGTTAAGAATAAAGTTTCAATAGTGCGTATGTTACGAATAAAGTTCTATCTGTTTATATGTTAGAAATAGAATGAAATTTCACCAGTTTACAAGTTAAGAATAAAGTTCTATCTGTTAGTATGTTAGAAATAAAACAAAGTTTCAACCGTTTACAAGTTAAAAATAAAGTTTTATCTGTTTGTATGTTAGAAATAGAGTAAAGTTTCAACCGTTAACAAGTTAAAAATAAAGTTTCAATAGTTTGCAAGTTAAGACTAATGTTTCAATAGTGCATATGTTAAGAATAAAGTTTTATCTGTTTGTATGTTAGAAATAAAATGAAGCTTCACCAGTTTACAAGTTAACAATAAAGTTTTATCAGCTTGTATGTTAGAAATAAAATGAAGTTTCATCAGTTTACAAGTTAAGAATAAAGTTCTATCAGTTTGTATGTCAGAAATAAAACAAAGTTTCAACCGTTTACAAGTTAAAATAAAGTTTCAACAGTTGACAAGTTAAAATTAAAGCTTCAACATTTACAAGTTAAAAATAAAACTTCAAAAGTTTACCAGTTAGAAATAAAGTTTCATCAGTTTACAAGTCAAAATAAAGTTTCAACAGATTATAAGTTAAAAGAAAAGTTCCAATAGTATGTGCATTAGAAATAACGTTTCAGCTGTGTGTATGTTAGAAATAAGATAAAGTTTCAATTGTGTGTACGTTAGAAATAAAGTTCTATCTGTTTGTATGATAGAAATAAAACAAAGTTTTAACCGTTTACAAGTTAAAAATAAAGTTTCAATAGTTTACAAGTTAAGAATAAAGTTTCAATGGTGCATATGTTACGAATAAAGTTCTATCTGTTTATATGTTAGAAATAGAATGAAATTTCACCAGTTTACAAGTTAAGAATAAAGTTCTATCTGTTTGTATGTTAGAAATAAAACAAAGTTTCAACCGTTAACAAGTTAAAAATAAAGTTTCAATAGTTTGCAAGTTAAGACTAATGTTTCAATAGTGCATATGTTAAGAATAAAGCTTTATCTGTTTGCATGTTAGAAACAAAATAAAGTTTCAACAGTTTAAAAGATAAAAGCTACAGTTTCAATGGTGTATACGTTAGAAATAAAGTTTTATCTGTTTGTATATCAAAATAAAGTTTCAAGAGTTTACAAGTTAGAAATAAAGTTTCAACACTGTGTATGTTAGAAATAAAGGTGTAACTGTTTGTAAAAATAAGATCGCAAGATTTACTAGTTTGCAAGTTAGACTAAGCGTTCTACTATTTGTAAGTGAAAGATATAGTTTCAACAGTTTACAGATTAAAAATAAAGTTTGAACAGTGTGTATGTTGGAAATAAAGTTTAAGCTGCTTGTGTGTTAGAAATAAAACAAAGTTTCAACCGTTAACAAGTTAAAAATAAAGTTTCAATAGTTTACAAGTTAAGAATAAAGTTTCAATGGTGTATATTAAGAATAAAGTTTTATCTGTTTGTATGATAGAAATAAAACAAAGTTTTAACCGTTTACAAGTTAAAAATAAAGTTTCAATAGTTTACAAGTTAAGAATAAAGTTTCAATAGTGTGCATGTTAAGAATAAAGTTCTATTTGTTTATATGTTAGAAATAGAATGAAGTTTCGTCAGTTTACAAGTTACGAATAAAGTTCTATCTGTTTAAGTTTACAAGTTAAGAATAAAGTTCTATCTGTTTGTATGTTAGAAATGAAGTTTTATCTGTTTGTATGCTAGAAATAAAGTTTCATCAGTTTCCATATTAAAAAATAAAGTTTTTAGCAGTTTACAAGTTAAAAATAAAGTTTTAATAGTGTATGCGTTAGAAATAGAGTTTTAGCCTTTGTATGCTAGAAATAAAGGTATAGCTATTTGTAAAATAATAAAAATTGTAAGTGATTAGGATATTTCGTTTGCTGAAAAGAAGGTGTTCCGCCTGTTAGTGTTGGTGTATTAATATTGAAGAATTTGGTAGTATCTGTTCAATTGAAGACTATAATGGTTCTAGCAAATATTAAAAACAGCAGCCATTATATAATTTATGAAACTGAACCCTTTCCTGCTGCTCTCATTCGAGTGGTACCCTATACATATTACCATCCTTCATAACGGGCATTGTATCATAACAGGCTTATGTGATTTCAATAAAGTATCACGGATTGTTAAATTCCTAATGTGTTATCTGTTTAATGTATAGCTAATGGAGGCATGTTAAACGTTGAGTTTTTCCTTCATTCACTGACGACTCATCATATGAATGAGTTAAGGTGAAAACGGTATGCATCATCACTTTGACTGACAAAGGAATGCACACGTACTGAATGGGGAAAAGATCAGGCTGTCAATAAGGATGAATAGAATCTTATCGAATGGTCTGACATCTACGACAATGAGGTGGATCCATTTTTAGACATGGGTTATCGCTTTGTCTGATATGAAAACGTTCACACGCTCGCATATTCAGCTGTGAATATAATTTACTATTGCTATTTTTAGTGACTATCTTTACAAGAAGAATGACAGTGATGTAAGCAACATGCTTCCTAAGCTGAATAGAGCTGTTTGTGTTATTCTATTAGACATGCCGTTTAGCAAATCGGCGATACAACGATGTTGCCCACCTGTTAGAAAAATTAGCACAAGCGAGTTATGTGAAGTGTTACTTGATGATGCAAAGATACATCACATTTCATTTTTGATTGAAAATCAAAGTGCTCTTCTGAAACTGGGCAATGGCATTCATTGTCAATTGAGTGAAAATTTGATAAAACTGTAGTTTTTCATTGCTGTAAAATGTGTTTACTGCTACACGCATGATTGGTGTAGGAATACCAATGACCCTTAATAAACATGAACAACACTTTTACATTCAAAGTGATCTGATTTCACCTATTTCTTTTGATGAGAAAAAAGAATACATTTTACGCGATTTCATTCATGACAAAGACGCTTCATATGGAATAGTCCAGATATTGTTTGAACCTATTTTCTACCATCCTATCGTCAAACAAATGATACCCTCTATTGCTATCAAAATTACCAATGGTTTACAAGAGGGCATCCACGTGAAAGATACTAAATCCCTCATAACGTTAGTGTTTCGGAAAACAAAGTGAAGTCTTTATACAACATTTATTGAAATATGTACATGAATGTGAAGCAATAGACTTTATACAACATCCACTGAAAATATATACATGAGCGCACTTCAATAAACATTGTTATATACAAAAAGTCTTTTTACTTCGTGAAGGGTGGAAATATACAGGGATAGGAAAAATGTCTTTCAGTGGAAAAGTCATCACATGGGGAATGTACAGATGTGGACACATATTCACAAGGAAAAAACAATCTCATGCGATACATAAAACAACAATGTTTATCTACAGAAATCAACATCAAAATACTGAGTTAAGGATGAATCTATTTACACGTCTCCTGAATGTGGTAGTGTGAGTTTAATTCTTTTGGGTGGTGGTATGTTTGTGTCAGGATGTCCATGTGGAAGATATATGTTGTGTTCTAACCAGCACCTCTTATCCTCCCATGCTGAAAGCGCCCGTTTCCTAAAAGTATGAGTTTTGATCTCATGCGACTTAGATTTTAAGATTGTCATATTGACAAATGTTATATTTTTATTTCTATAGGCTTTCCTGAAATTCTTATGTTTCATATTTTGCACAATGGATTTTGATATGCCTTTAGCGCGCTTAATGCTATCATCACTATCCTTTAATTTCACACTGTACATTTTTGGACGGAGGAGAATCATTTCATCTATTTCCTTCCCTGCTGTCTCATCCTTAAAGCAGCCAAGTTTTGCCTTATTTTTGATGGAGTAGAGTGGATGATCAGCAGGATAATTTGATGTATCAAAATATCTTTCTAAAGATTTTCCTACTTCATTGAAACTTAAATCTTTTTGAGTGGTAATACCTAAAAAGAAACTATCTGTATCACCACCCAACAAACGAACCTCTTTTACGAGAGGACATGGTTTTAGTATTTTATAAAAGAGTTGGTACATTTCAAGCTTAGAATAATCTAGTACAGCTTGGCCAATATAGATGGGCTTGCACAACTCAACTTCAGATTTTATCATTTTAACACCTACAAGGTCCTCATCGATAATGTCTCTATCGATGAATAGAGGTGATGAGACCAATTTGTGATACTTTTGATCATCATTAACTAGTTTATAGTTTACACGTTTTCTAACATCCTCCATCGTCTTACCAAATAAACTGTTGTTCTTATATTTATAAAAATCTTTTTCAAAGTTATTTTGGGCTAGTGCACGTTTCTGGCTGTTGCTATCAATATATGGTTTGAGGAAGGCTTTCTGTCTAAATTTAATAATGCGGTGAACTCTTTTTTTAAAATCATGCCCATTTCTAAATAAAATTTTAAGATGCTAAAGTGGACTAGATAGTTTTCTTCATCATACTGGGTGAGTAAAAGTTTGCGGCAAGGCTTATAGTCGGGTTGTCCACATGATTCTAAATCTTTATGAAATTGTTTCATAAAGTCGGAAAACATATCTTTACTCACTTCACCTGATTCGGGTGCGAGTGGAAAATCTACGGTTTTATGTTTAATATTATTTGGATAGATTAGATCTATCTCAAAATAATATCCCCAATCACCTTCATCTGGAATTGCTAGTATGTTAGAAGGGTTGGAGAAATGTTGAATATCACTATCATCTAACCAGCTAAACTCAGAGTGAGGGAGCGGTTTGGATAATGAACTACCATACAAATTATTTTGGTCATAATACTTCAGATGGGTATGATCATTACCTACTGTTTCAGATTTTAACCTATGTTTATTTACAAATGTGAGACCACCGCGAATTCCTCGCTCAAATAAATTATACATCTCTGGATCTTGTAAGAGATGAATGGTCTCATCAGTCATTTTAAAAGCAGACTTAAATGACATGGCTGGCAGACTGACAAAGTGGACGGGATCTAACTTATCTTCTTCTAATGCCACTCGTCGAAACTCCTGAAATACATCAGCCAGCAAAAATACATCTAACTTAAGGTAGGCAATCATATATTCGCCAAATGTATGGCAGTCAAATTTTATCCATGCATCTTGTGCATGATCATAATCTTCGGTCTTACATTCTGCGCCGGTCAAATCATTTTTAAATTTATCTATGGGCGGAAGAGAAGTCTCGCCGAGTTTACTAATTGCATCAAAATATGCATATGGAAAGACTCCTTTCCGTGTGATGACTTCATCGGTTAGATTTGGATATTGTTTCTTAAGATTTTGTGTTAGTGGAAGAGACTTTAGATTTTGCACGAGAGAGGCCAGTGATGCAGTCATAAATTGGTAGGAATCTAAAAATTTTATATCAAAATAGACCGTCTTATTTTCTTTAGTTTTATCGACAGGCACTTTTGCTGTCATGGCCATAAACTTCTCTCTCGTTTGCGCTATTACATCAAGCTTCCACTCTTTCATTTGACCTAAACCTCCTTTTATTATCATATGGCTGTCGTAGCCCTTGAAATTATGGAAAATGACGGGTAATGTACGCCGTTTCATCCTAAGTGAAAAATTACATTTTGAACAGAGTGCGTTTCTAAATTTACCAGTGATGTGATCATGGTCGCGCACTTTCTTAATCTTATCATCATCAAATGTTTTCCTACATTTGGGGCAAATGTTGCAGCTATCAAATTTTGCTTGATCATCTGCTGTCATATGCAATGATCTGCGATAGAGTTCACCATCATACTTTTGTTGAAATTTTACAGCCTGTTCGAGGAATTGTAGGAATTGGTAAATACAATCCTCACCTTGCCAGACGCGCATTTTA
This sequence comes from Prostheceraeus crozeri, assembly GCA_907163375.1. Classification (NCBI taxonomy): domain Eukaryota; kingdom Metazoa; phylum Platyhelminthes; order Polycladida; family Euryleptidae; genus Prostheceraeus; species Prostheceraeus crozeri. The sequence goes on along the minus strand of CAJQUW010000614.1, from coordinate 367,342 downwards.
TTTTGCCTACTCCTAAAGTGATCATGCCATACTTCATAGCAGGAAATGGCTGCTGGTCGATGGATGTTATCATCGATATAGCATTCGATGTCAGCATAGATGACACGCAGGGGACTTAATTCATCACCATTCTCTCTATATGAAAACTCCTTATCTTTGGGCATGCGCTCTATTTGTAGTTTACCCCGCTTGCACCATTCATAATGACTTAGAAATTTATTTTTCGACCAAAATGGTCGTGTGCAGCGGTCGCATATGAAATGTTCACCTTTAATCGATTTTTGTATATGGCTGTAAAGGCGATGAATTTTTGGAATGCCACAGTAATGCCACTGTTGAGTATTGTCCTCATACACTAGCAAAAGGTTGACAACTCGATCATAGCTACTTTGGCGGTTGTTATACCTAACGCCTTTTAACCCTTTCTCCCAGACGTGAACCACTATCTTAATTTTATTTAATTTCTCAAATTTCTCTATATCTTTCAATTTCATGTCTTCACTATTGCAGTCATCAAACTTTAATTCATTTTCCCACTCTTGATACTTACTTCTACGGAAACGATTATCACTTACATCATTGTAGTGGAGAATGGATAACACTGCATACTTAAAACATTGCGATTCGCAATCTACAGAAATGACTGCTTTTTTATCTTTTAAAATTTTTGGAAGATTGAAGGAGCCTCGCCCAATATAACTTTCTAGCAAATTGATTTTAAACTTGGCAGATTCTATACCATCAAAAATGAGGCCACTATCGCGTTCGTTGAATTTAACTATATTTAGTTTTAGTCCTTGGATATGAAAATTTAACCAAGAATCTTCATCGATTACTTCTGTAGCAGGAGAGGAGGGTATGTAAAACTCCAACCGCTCTACTATTTGACCAGTATGATGATCGATTTTTACATATTTTATTTTTAAGTAGATGAGCGCTTTTATTCTAAAGTTGTCTAAATTTCTAAAGAGCGCATCTATCAAGGATGAATTTTGATGAAACCATTCCTCAAAGTTAGCAATGGTTTCTGAGGAGTCCATCTGGTAGTTCCTCACTAAATTGTTCATTGATATTTCAGAGAGTCGGATAGAGGAGGTACCGTTGGCGTAGGTATCGTTCGTGTGTGTATGTCGAAGTCTATGTGAAGATAATTCAAAATGTGACTCAAATGATTGAATGCAGAAGTCGCAAGTAAAGGAGACGTGTTCAATAGAGTCATCCTCACCTCGGGAGATTGATGGCGACTTGGGTTGACACACACGTTGTCTGATGTGTCGGAGCAGATCGCGTTTCCTCGTGAAGATGTGCCCACAGTCAGCACATTCCCGCTCGTCGCCTTCCCGCGATAGTGTTGAGCTGGAACTAGCATCACCTAAAAGAGAAATCATTCTATCATCTCTATTAAAGTCTTAGTGTTTTGTTACAACTTACCTTCACTCAATAGCTCTAAACTTTCCTTGAGAAAGGAGGGCTTTGGTGATGAAGTCGATGCCTGAAATTGAGGAAGATGCTATTAGATAAACGTTCGAGGGAGATGAGTGAGGAAATCTTCAACCTACCATTTTAATGGTGTGGTCGCACACCTCGATCTCCATTTCTACCAACTTGTTGGAGATGGGAGGGAAGTCGCCTGCTGTTGCCGGTGGTGGTATGTGAGAGTTGGCGGGGCGGTTAGGAACGTTGTCGCTCAGAAATACCGTTGCGAGATCTGTTGAGAAAAGGAAGGAAAGCGATCAGTAACATGACTATTCAATTCCAAGTGTGGCGTGCGTTTTGTTTAAGTCCTTGTCCCCCTTTACCATCACTGTAACTTACCATCAAGAGAATCTACTTCCACCATCACCGATGGTTCAAGAGGAGGTAGAAGGGGGATGCGAGCCGAGGGTGGAAGAGTCCGCGGCTTGGGTGTTGGAGGGATGCGGCGACGAGGAGCAGGTATGGGTGGTGGTGGAGGTTGGGCGATGACCATGTCCGAGGTGGATGGCTGCTCAGATGGTGGAGCTGAGGTAGATGGGCGAGAGGGTAGGGTCGGAAAATCATCATCATATTTCCGCCTCGCGACTTCCTCCCACTTCTCCTGCCTTGCCAAAGCTGTAGAGTGGAAAAGAGATGAGATTGATGAATGATAGAATGCATGCTATCAGCCATGATGATACAGAACACATGACAGCATTCATTCATTAAGATACTTACATATTCCCAGTCGTTCATAGGCTCGACCAAGTGCCCCTTCAGGAATAGGTTCTCTGTTCATGATCCGCTGCTGTACTGAAAAACGGAGGGAGATATTAGAGTGCATTATAAATTTTAGAAATGAGCTTCGCTTTTGAAAATCGCGGAGTAAAAAGACGTTAAGGGTCTTTTGTTGAAAATTAGTAAGGATATGATTCTTACATTCTTGATGTTATTCAAAGGTTTATGAAAATTAATTCCTATGCTCAACACACATGATAACCGAATGATGTTAGTTCAAGAGTTCTATTAGCACAACCTGCATCCTTGCCCCATCACACAAAAACTTACATTGCTCAATGAGAGTTTCCTCCATCTTGGCAGAGACGCGATAAGATTCAATTTTTCTCGTGATACTCGTATCCATATCGAAGATTAAAGTAGTTAGATTCGACGTCGAAGGCAAATTCACTGAAAAGGATACGTAAGATTTATTTCATTTTACCTATGATGATCATGTGAATAGTCATTCAATGAACATGAGTCAATCAACACTTCGAAATGCTCCATACCATAAAGACTAACCCTTGTCGAATGGCTAAAGTACTCTGACCTGACGAGAGAAAGTGTCACGTTGAGTATGAAGTCGAACGCCCAACATGAGCAACAGCTCAGAGGTTTCGGTCTAACAAACGACGAACAACCCGTGCAACGCAATCCCTCTACGGTAGTACCCGCCGTCCCGAAGGAACGCTCGAGCAAAGGAAGTATTACAGCGATGATATGCTTTATGAGCAGAAGTGAAACCCTTGATAGCAAGAGACTATTCAACTTGATAGCAAGTCAAAACAACCTGATAGCGGGAGCTCACCAACACTCACCTTATGAAAGATAAATGTGAAGAGTAGAGCTGGTGCACTACCTTTTATAAGATTTTCCTAAGCGGTGAATGGATGAGACGTCTCGTCCAATCACAAGACGATCAGGAGTTTCCAGTGCGCTCACACACTTCCAATTAATGCTGATGTCACAAACTCTCTTTTATGAACGTATGAGCATATATTTGAATCTGTCAATGTACATTCCTATTGCGATATGATTTATTCGTTGATGATTTTACTATGATATCTTATGTGTTCAGAGCTTGCTCATACACTTAGTCTAACTTGTAAACTAGTAAATCTTGCGATCTTATTTTTTACAAACAGTCACACCTTTATTTCTAACATATACACTATTGAAACTTTATTTCTAATTTGTAAACTCTTGAAACTTTATTTTGATATACAAACAGCTAAAACTTTATTTCTAACGTATACACCATTGAAACTTTATTCTTAACTTGTAAACTATTGAAACTTTATTTTTAACTTGTTAACGGTTGAAACTTTGTTTTATTTCTAACATACAAGCAGATAGAACTTTATTCTTAACTTGTAAACTGGTGAACCTTCATTTTATTTCTAACTTGTAAACTCTTGAAACTTCATTTTGATATACAAACAGCTAAAACTTTATTTCTAACGTATACACCATTAAAAATTAATTTCTAACTTGTAAACTCTTGAAACAGTTATAATTTTATTTTTAACTTGTAGACTGTTGAAACTTTATTTCTAACTGCTAAACTGTTGAAATGATATCTTTCATTTACAAATAGTAGAACACTTTGTCCAACTTGTAAACTAGTAAATCTTGTTCGCCATCGAATCTAACTATTTAAATCTTCATCATGGAAATCAATGTTCCACAGTCGGAGTAAAAGTTTGAGATGATACACTCCTGGCAAACTAACTCATGAAGTAGCTTTGCTGTAATACATTTCTATCTGTAAACATATGATAATGTTAAAGTGAATCTAAAACTTTTCAGCTTATTAATTGTTCATCGTTGCATCAACGCTTTAACACGTGAACAGTTATAATTTATTTTTAATTTACACTTAGTCTAACTTGTAAACTAGTAAATCTTGCGATCTTATTTTTACAAACAGTTACACCTTTATTTCTAACATATACACTATTGAAACTTTATTTCTAACTTGTAAACTCTTGAAACTTTATTTTGATATACAAACAGCTAAAACTTAATTTCTAACTTGTAAACTCTTGAAACAGTTATAATTTTATTTTTAATTTACACTTAGTCTAACTTGTAAACTAGTAAATCTTGCGATCTTATTTTTACAAACAGTTACACCTTTATTTCTAACATATGCACTATTGAAACTTTATTTCTAACTTGTAAACTCTTGAAACAGTTATAATTTTATTTTTAATTTACACTTAGTCTAACTTGTAAACTAGTAAATCTTGCGATCTTATTTTTACAAACAGTTACACCTTTATTTCTAACATATACACTATTGAAACTTTATTTCTAACTTGTAAACTCTTGAAACTTTATTTTGATATACAAACAGCTAAAACTTAATTTCTAACTTGTAAACTCTTGAAACAGTTATAATTTTATTTTTAATTTACACTTAGTCTAACTTGTAAACTAGTAAATCTTGCGATCTTATTTTTACAAACAGTTACACCTTTATTTCTAACGCATACACTATTGAAACTTTATTTCTAACTTGTAAATCTTATGACACTTCATATGGGTGATGATGGTAGATGAAATAGTGTTAAATAAACCTAAGATGGCTTACACTTCTGATACAGGGATAACAATCGACTGCGATCCATGTGTAAAGAGCTTGTTAGACTACGGATGGGCTTAAGTGGATGATTTAACCATGTATACTTCTTCATTTGGAAATAGTAGCACGCTTAGTCTAACTTGTAAATCTTAAAACATTTCATATGGGCGATGATGATAGATGAAATAGTGTCAAATAAAATTAAGATAGCTTACACTTCTGATACAGGGATAGCAATCGACTGCGATCCATGTGTAAAGAGCTTGTTAGACTACGAAAGAGAGAAGTGTGTTATGTTGCGTGTGGCGCGTGAGTGTCCTCCCATTTCATTCCATTCATCAATTCGTCTCATTGATAGAGACAGGTAGAACTCATGCTTCTCATAACGTATGCAATGGAAAGTTTTAGGCAACCTTCGACAGTTGGCTAAATGTCGCCCTGGCGCGAATGCATACTACGTTGAGACAGCGGCAATCACTTGCAAACATGACGCAGAGAGGTTTAACAAGATTGACCATTGCCAAATGTCCCTTGCGGTATACATAGCTACGGGTTTCACCGCCGCCCTTTACAGGAACACCCGTCGAAAGGAAGTATTACACCGAACTTCATTTGCAACGTTCAAGTTGACTGATAACAGATTCAACTTAATGATAGTATTCGCCAGTCTAAAGACTGCCCAGGGCAAACCGCGTGGAGGCTCTATCATGTCTTGCCCCATAGTGGACGATTATACGGTAGTGTGTTAGTAGATTTCAATCATTGAAAAGGGAAGATGAGAATCATTTCATTTGTCTCATCAACGTTTATCATGGGAGCAATCATTGAAGGGACATTTAATGAATTACATTTCACTCTACTCCATATCATAAAGACTAACCTTTGTCGAATGGCTGAAGTACTCTGACCTGGCGAGAGAAAGCGTCACGTTGAGTATGAAGTCGAACGCCCAACATGAGCAACGGCTCAGAGGTTTCGGTCTAACAAACGACGAACAACCCGTGCAACACAATCCCTCTACGGCAGTACCCGCCGTCCCGAAGGAACGCTCGAGCAAAGGAGGTATTACAGCGATGATGTGCTTTATGAGTAGAAGTGAATCTCTTGATAGCAAGAGACTATTCAACTAGATAGCAAGTCAAAAATAACCTGATAGCAGGACAAATGTATAGTCAGTAATTTACACTTAGTGAGGAATGATAGATTTGAGTGTAGTGAGTGGCACTCGATCCCGTCGACAGCCCGAAGGCCTTGTACTGATCACTAGGGAAGTGAGAGATCTTCCCCGATACCCGCTCTTTACAGCTTAAGACATCATTGTCACTGCCCCGAAGTGGTAACAGCAACGCCCAGTCAAAGGTAGTGAACAGTAGCTGGGATCTAACCCCTCAAAGCTGCCTTAGTCTTAGTTGAATTTGAAATCTGATAGCAGATTTGAACTCAGCATACTTGAAAACCTTGAGGAAACATCCCAAGTTATTGCTTTGATCAGCTTGATAGCAAGCCGTAGAGAGCTTGATTCACCAGCGTTTTGCAATGGAGATGTTTAGAGGCCACCCATGACAAGATAGCTAAGACTCAACCGATTGGCGTTCAAAGTGCTACGTTGAGAGCTGTGTCAAATGCCCAACATGAGTTGCCCCAGCGGTTACGGTCTCAAATATGACACATTCCCTTGCCACACTTATCACTACGGCATCGTCCGCCGTCCCGAAGGAACACCCTGTCAGTGGAATATTACAGCAAAACTCTCCGTGTCTTGCTCGCTTTCAGTGAAAAGCCGCTTATAGCATGAGAAGACTGGCTCAGACATCATTAAAAATGCTTTCATTGACTTCAGCAGGGTCGAAAACCCCAGAAAACCTCCAAAACTAGTGAATTTAAATTTTTCAACTTTTTAGCACTACTTATGAAATTTTATAAGTAGTCCATCACTTAGGGCAGGTCAATAGCGACCGAACCTTTTTTGAATCAAGTCAAACGGACTTGTAGAAGCAAAGTTACGAGCCTTTAAAGTTTTGGAGTCTTTTATGGCCTGGAGACGAAGGCCATCTCCTGGCGAATCTCTAAGTCTGACGCCTTAGCTGATATCAGCAATGAAATTTTCTAAGTCGGTTTCTTACAGAAACTCGGGATTTGGAATGTCCGAAGCTATCATCGGAGCTCAGAGAGACGACCTACCTCTGACAATCGTTCTCCTCTAAATGAAAAGTCTCCGTCGGTTCCCAGCTTATATAGTGTGTGGCGATCAGCTGATGACGTAATACCCATCATCCAAACACTAAAAATCCCGTCTATCTCCGGTTCTAGTGCTCCGATTGAGCTGGAAATACTTCATTTCCATGTAGAATTTGACGCTGAATCCGAATCTGGCCTCCGTTTTCCCATCCGATGCTTCGTTTTGGCTCTACAGAAGGCAGCCATCGCAAAAATTCTAACTCTGTCGTTTTTCCGAAAAATGTTGAACATTTTTCTCGCCGATTGACTCGAAACTCTCCGATTGACATGAAACTTACCATACAGATAAAGAATTTCACGCTGATTCCAAATCTGAAATCCGTTTTCCAATCCGATGCTTCGTTTTGAAGCTAGAGCCCAAAACGTCCCAAATTCTAACTCTGTCGTTTTTCGCCAATGTCCCAAAATCTTAAATGGTGTCTCACATCTAAACGAAGACAGATAGGAACAAGCCGTTTCTTTCACTGAATTTGTCTCACTCTTAGCTTTCAAACGAGCTATCGCACGACAAAATCCGTCCACTGGAAGCCAAAATCGAAGCAAGCTGTCCAGAGGGGGTGGGGACGTCAGCGACAATTTTTCTCTCCGATTGACTTGAAACTCACCATACCGATGCAGAATTTCACGCTGAATCCGAATCTGCCCTCCGTTTTCTCATCCGATGCTTCGTTTTGGCTCTACAGTAGGCAGCCATCGCAAAAATTCTAACTCTGTCGTTTTTTCGAAAAATTTTGAAAATTTTTTCTCTCCGATTGACTTGAAACTCACCATACAGATAAAGAATTTCACGCTGATTCCAAATCTGAAATCCGTTTTCCAATCCGATGCTTCGTTTTGAAGCTACAGCCCAAAACGTCCCAAATTCTAACTCTGTCGTTTTTCGCCAATGTCCCAAAATCTTAAATGGTGTCTCACATCTAAACGAAGACAGATAGGAACAAGCCGATTCTTTCAGTGAATTTGTCTCACTCTTAGCTTTCAAACGAGCTATCGCACGACAAAATCCGTCCACTGGAAGCCAAAATCGAAGCAAGCTGTCCAGAGGGGGTGGGGACGTCAGCGAAAATTTTTCTCTCCGATGGCGTTCAAATTCACCATACGGATGCAGAATTTGACGCTGAATCCGAATCTGGCCTCCGTTTTCCCATCCGATGGTTCGTTTGGGCGCCACACACCAAAACGTCCCAAATTCTAACTCTGTCGTTTTTTCGAAAAATGTTGAAAATTTTTTCTCGCCAATTGACTTGAAACTCACCATACAGATAGAGAATTTCACGCTGATTCCAAATCTGAAATCCGTTTTCCAATCCGATGCTTCGTTTTGAAGCTACAGCCCAAAACGTCCCAAATTCTAACTCTGTCGTTTTTTGCCAATGTTCCCAAAATCTTAAATGGCGTCTGACATCCAAACGAAGACAGATAGGAACAAGCCGTTTCTTTCACTGAATTTGTCTCACTCTTAGCTTTCAAACGAGCTATCGCACGACAAAATCCGTCCACTGGAAGCCAAAATCGAAGCAAGCTGTCCAGAGGGGGGGGGACGTCAGCGAAAATTTTTTCACTCCGATTGACTTGAAACTCACCCTACCGATGCAGAATTTCACGCTGAATCCGAATCTGCCCTCCGTTTTCTCATCCGATGCTTCGTTTGGGCGCTACACACCAAAACGTCCCAAATTTTAACTCTGTTAAAATTTTGAAGAAACAGTTTTTCTCGCCGATTGAGCTGGAAATCACACCACAGATGCAGAATTTGACGCTGAATCCGAATCTGGCAGCCATTTCACCATCCACGACAACCTAGACGGTCGCCCACGTCAACCTAGACGGTCGCCCACGTCAACCTAGACGGTCGCCCACGTCAACCTGGACGGTCGCCCAAGTCAACCAGGCGGTCGGACCAACTCACTCGAGTCTCACACTCTGTCGTTGCAGAGGGGGGGGAGTCAGCGAACAGTTTGCGAACCCACCTGGCCGGCACACCACGACAGACCACAACCTCTGTCGTTCCAGAGGGGGGGGGAGGGCGCGCTGTGTTTATTCTGGACCTTTTGTTACTACTAACATTTGCGGCACCTTTTTAATGATGAAATCAAAATGATCAGACCACGTCAGTTTTTCGTTAGAAGTCAACCCAAAGCTTAAATTGTATGTGCAGTCGCCATATTTAGCATGGGAGAAACGTCTTCTTGAGAAGAGTTCACAGTTTTCTATTTAGAAAAATTGATTGTCATTCCATTTCGCGAACACCAACCTTGGAAATGGTCAATTTCTTCATTTCCAGGACGCAAATCATCCATAGCAAACGGATTATCAGGGAAACTTCACCTGCATATTTGACATTACAAACTGATAGAAAGTGCACTGTATGATCACGGATTAATAGCAAACAAAGCGGTTGAAGAACAGACCCTTGGGGTACTCCACTAGATACTGGAATAATTGAGCTCCGGGTTTTACCCTATCTGACTATGCTGACGACTAGATAGATATTTGTTGATCAAATTGACAAAGGCATGTTTATCAGGTAAAGAAGACTTAGAAATACGAGACATAGCAGGTGATGAGGAATACTATCTAATGCATGTGTCATGTCAAATGCTATTAAATAGATTTCACGAACATTCTTGTCATCCAAAGATTCAATAAAGTTTCATATGTGCTCACCAAAGCACAATTCGAAGAGTAATAAGGACGTTGCCTAAATCTGACAGTTATCGTAGCAGTATAAAAGTGGACAACGATGCTTCATCAAAAATATATTTCAAAAATTTTAATGAAAACAGGCAACAGTGAGATTGGTCTTAGCCGATCGTTAAAATTTGGCAAGTTGTTCGACGATCAAAGGAATCTCTTGGGCAATTCATCGCAGCGTAATTACCGGAAAGCCACAAAATGAATTAATTTGTTAAAAGAAAATTTTGAAAGGCCTTTGGCGTCCAGCACCTTCTGTGGTCGATAGACAGGTTGTCAGCAGCCGTTATGTAGAAGGCAACAAATATTAAAGCATGAGAGATGATGTGACGTGTTTCACATTACGGCGGTATACAATGTGATTCTCGACCCCAGAAGGCACTGGACGCTCAAGGCCCCTGAATATTTTCTGCTAAGCAACACATTTAGTGACCTAATGCTTTTCTCGTGATTACTTTAGGCATTATGAATTGCATGCTTCTTTTGGAAAATTATACGAGTGATTAGTCAATTATTTGTGCTCATCGTTCAAATTGTTTCTTCCAGGATACCTAATACCAGTGTAATCGGCAATATGATGGGAAGAATTATGGGACGATCTTATCGACCTTCATTCGACGGCTCTCCCAGGATGACTCGTGAACGTGGTCCTCTTGAATATTGGTTGGACCGTGCTCGGCGTATCGCCTCACGTGACCAGCCGACAGAGGCGTCTTCCTCATCATCAAGGTCTCCAGCGCAATCCACTGAACAGGACAGTGGTTCGACATCGGAGACCCGATTAGCACGTCTACATCGCCGGTGCATTGATCTTCATTGTGACCTACTTCTTGATGTACGAACTATGTCTCCTATGAACTTCTTGAGGCTACAAGAGCTACAGCAGAACATGGACACGGAGGTTGGAGGTCGAACAACGCGGTCTGTTGGCACTCGCACACAACACTTTGGTCCAACATGGACCCGGACGCCGGAGGGAGGAACCACGAGAAGCTTGGCAACGTCTTCCGTCAGGATGGGCATCTTTCAGCAGTTAATCAAGATCAGAAAGCTACCAGAAGCTTGCCCTGCAGATCTGCTACATCGTCTGTACACATACAAGAGAATCAGTATGGCCAGGAGCTTCATGGCGAAGTTGTTGGAGGAATTGCCGCATTGGTATGTCTCCTTCAGCTATATTTTCAGTTTAGTGTGTAAATAAATACAGGTTAGCGGCAAAATTGGTCACCCAAAACACCCGGTTGTGGGTTTTCGGGTTTCAACCTTAGCGGGATTTCGGTAGTTCTTTTTTTTTGTACATGTACATAGAACATACTTTCTATGATTTAATGTTTTCTGATTTCCTTTAGCAGTCATTCTTGTCATTTATGGTGAAGCTAAAGTCGAGTGCCTCTCATTAGTGATTTAACCAGTCAGATAGCATAAACCCATGGTGTTAGAGTAGAATCTTTCGTACAAACACGTGCTTCCAACCAAGGATGTACAGCACTGGTGTATTTAAATGTGCTGGAAATAGTATAGTCCGAAACTGTGACGTTGATTCTGTTGTTGCTACTTTATTGTTTCAGCAAGACATAATCACCAGATTTCCCCATCCATGCCCTCCTCCTCCTCGCCAACTTGCGGTCTGCTCTCAAGAGATATATAGCCTGGGGATAATTGATGATATTGATTACTCATTAGCCTATAATCATGCCAGTTTCAATTTTTTGTACATGTATATGTACATATATATAAATAATATAATAAATACTTAAAAATAATATTCGTTGAGTTACGTCTTCACGTATCCGGATATTGTCATACCAAAAGTATAAAAAATTCCAATTTCTTCGGATACCAAAGGTATATTAAATGCATATGTACATAGGACGTTTCGCCTGACCGGACTTGATCACGTATACGCACAGAATGAAGAACGATTTACAGACTCGAAGCATGCTTGAGTAAAATTCATAAATCAATCAGTAAGAAAATATGAACTAAAATCCTGACTATGCATACTACTACAAGGAATCCTAAACAGCATACTACAGAAATGCTATAAAATCGAAAAGTGCAAAAATGCATTACTTATAATTTACAGATCGACCAGAACAATCGTTCATCAACTAAGGAGATATTCGTGAAATATAGTAGAGTCCTTCCATCACTTTCCTCTTTTTGAAATTGGAAAGACGACCATGGATAATCTGTCTCACGATGTTGCCATTAGGTACATTGCCACTGCTCCTCTTAGAAATGTTCTTGGACTCCCGAGAACGATTTCTTAAGCAAGTGTTCCTTTATTCTTGTCCCAATAGATCTACCGCTTTCACTAACATATTGATTGAGGCACATAGAACATGTGATTTTGATAGACCACTCCTTTCCATAGGCAACGGTTTGGTGCTTCACCCATATCACAAATGTTACAGTCATTCCAGACTGTCTCTTCTTTAGGAGGGTGGAAGATTTTCTTCAATGATTTACCCCTGAGAAACTCAGTTTGACCTTCTCATACAGATCTATCCGTTCGTTGAGATTGATCATTCTTCTTTTTATTGCCTCAATAACAAAAGGAACCTTCAAATAAATCCGATTGCGATCATGATTATCTCCACTTTGTTTACTGCATTCCTTCTTTGATTTCAAATTCACCACAACATGCTTCAAAAAACTCATGGTGTAGCCATTCTTCCGGAAACCTTCAATCACTAAGTCAGTCGAATTGTTCAAGAATTCAAGAATTAATTCAGAGGATTCAAGAATTAAGAGGGAATTGCAGCTGAAAAGAATCATTGTTCTATTTTTTCCAAGTTGTTCTATGCAGAACGTAGTACCTGGGTTTTCTCGATAAGTGCCCGATATTAGTCAATCACAAAATAAGCTGACGCTCAAAATGACAGGACCGTCGGCGTCCAGCGCGTTCTATCGGTTGAGGTACAGAGCTCTCGGTCGATTTACATCATTGATGTGTCTTCACAAGACATGGATTTACAACTGCGCAGCAAGTGCTGAACCTACACATGTATGAATTGAAATAATTGTAGTACACTGTGGAGTGATCTTGTATTTTGAGAATCGAATTGAATAAAAAATCATCGATGCTTAATAGACGGAAGCACACATTTAATAAAGCGCATTTATTATTGACCCTTCTAATATAATTTGAAGTACTTTATGGAATCACAGTTTCACTCGAAACCTCAACAGTTTTATCCGCGTATTTCGGAAACTATATCAATGTAATCTGACATTTGGTGGATATGATGATGATCAAGGTTGTAATTTATCTTGTATGCCGTATGTCTTTACGTACATCGCAGCGATGAAAGCACATTCTGAATAGAGAGGGTGAATTTGTTCGGGGGCGGGCATGTGTCACAGAAGGTCAAGTTCCTGCTCTACACAAATGCGCTTTATAATGTCGGTAACACGTCATAAAATGTTTCCTCCTTCATTACAGGCCACTCCACTTGCAATCAAGAATGCTGAAAGCCACTGGTCTGTTGGCACCGACACGTTTGGTGAGATTATTGAAATTGTTGGATTGGCATGGGTTTGATCTGCTCTCCTCAGACAAGCTGACGCCTGGTCCGACCATCTCTTGGCCTCAGCTGATGTCCGGACTGATGCGACAATCATCAGATGTTCATACGGTCACCTCAGACCTTTTCTCCAACCTCAGACATGAACTGCATCGCTTGCAGGTGAATATGGACAGTAAAGAGATAGTGAGTGAGGAGATGCTGCTTCATACTGGTTTCCAACCACTTTGTCGACTCCTCATAGACCTCAACTGTGCCATGATCGAAGGCCATTATGCGGAGGTCCGCGGCAAATGTCCGATGCGGATGTGCACTTGCTGTGTCGCGTATCATCGTCTACTAGATCTGTTGCTGAAATTTGGAACATCTCCAGGAGTTGAATTGCACAGAAGAGGACTCATGTTAGTTCAAATTCTTATCCTTTTGAGCATTAGACGTCGGCATTGCTCTGTGAAAAGTGATAGCATGAAAGGAAGGTGGTTAGGACCTGTGGAGCGGATATTGGGACATCAGAAGGAAATTCAGATCACAAGAGTTATGGTAAGCTTTTCGTTCAAATTAATGGTCATCGTAGCTTATCATGTTTTTGTAGAGGTGACCAAAAGCCCTTGATGTCAGGTAAAATGGTTTTATTCTTAAGCGCTTTCAAGGCGCACCGCGCCCGTCATCAGAAGAGTAACTGACATGCATGCATTTGAGCACATGTGATACCGGTCATGACAGAGCATCAAACATCGGCTTACATGAAAACGTCATAAAATACTATGTCATAAAGTTAAGATAAAACATGCTACTAACAAAGCTAATTCAGCAAATCAAACAATTTTTCCTGACATCAAAGGTTTTCGGTCACCTCTACAAAGAATATGAAGGTAAACTTTTGTTTGAATTATGCGGATAGCTGATCGTCATATAATGTAGTTTATAATGATTGGAATGCTGCTGAACAGACGGAAAGCAGTGATTCATGCCGATATTGATATGACTAAAATTCAGTAGAAACCCCAATTCGCAGGAAGAAATTAAAGAAGGAAATATAGACTGCACTTACGTTAGACTCCCAATTAATTCCTTGCGTAAAATTACACGTTTGTTCAGCTTTTAATGTCTTATTGGCTAGAAAAATATCGAATGTGCAGCGAAAACTCTTAGTGAATATCATTCTTTGTCAATCTGAATTAACTAAATGCACCCATCAATCTTTCAGAGTTGATTACAAGTTTGTTTCAAGTCCAGAATTATTTGCCATAATGTGTGCTTAGTAGTTAGAGTATTACTGCATGCATCTACGTCTGTTGCATGTCCATGAATAATCATAATGAAGTACTACAAAATGTACTAAAATGCGTATTTGCTGCTACTACTCATACTAGTATGTCAATTTCATCATCATCAAGCTGTAAATTGAATGTTTTGAACGTGATTAGAATGAAACTCGTGATAGGACAACAGAATTATGGATTTCCATGCTTTATTCGCAATTAAATTTATCAATTCCGAAAATGCGCTACGTCCATTTATTGCGTTGGCATGTAAGTGACGAACATGGCATTTACAGCGTACAACTTACTGTGAATTAGATCACTATGGCTGTGCTGAGGTACCGGTAGCTGTATTTGCTTTGATAAGTAATTCATTAATATTCTTTCAAGTATGAGTTCATTTAACTGTAATTATCGTTTCACAGGTAAAATTTATGTGTCACATCATATTTCCACAGATGTGAATCAACTTATTACTTAAAATCAAGGTAATAATCAAAAAATTATTTTTAATCATGAATTAATTTTCTTATTTATCGAAATGAAGAAAGTAAACTAAATGCACATTGTACGAATGCATGCTTCATATCCTGTCAAACGCAGCTAAAGGGATTTGAATAAGAAGTTGATTCATTTACATTGATCAATTCGGATTGAATTATTTAAAACTAATGATGATTATTGGATTTTGCTTACTGGTTTTTGCCTAACACTTGGGTTAGCAGTTACGTTTTAGCAAGTTAACAGTTACGGTTTTGTATTCAACTGCTCTTACGCATGTCGTTAATCAAAATATTTCTATCATAGATTATTTTAATTGATGCGAAGCGCAACTCTATTAATGTTTCAGAGTCCAATTCAGCGGATATTCATCAACGAAAGTGGAACTCGCATCCTCACAGCTGATTCCATCGGTCAGCTCCATTTCTGGACTTCCTCCCTGTCATCGGGGGCATCCCAGGCCCTGGTTTTTCGCTCACATGAATCGATGGCCGGTGAGAGTTGGCGTGGTGTCGGGAGAATGGCTTGCTCAGCTGATTGCCTTGCAGTGGCCGCCGCCTCAGGGCAGACTGTGAACGTGTGGAACTCGCCACACTACGAATCGCCAACTATATTGCAGCACAGTCCCGGCGTCGTATCATTCATGACTTGGTCTGATGGAGAAGATGAACTTTGTCTTCTATTGGGCACTTCTGATGGTCAGATCTGGGTCTATCAGATGTCACCAGATGGAGGATTGGATTACGGGGAGAGGTTGGAGGAAATGGAACGAACTGGAGACTGTGTCACCGCTTTATCCTGTCTCCAAGTGAACACCGTTCTTGCTGTCGGGTACAAGTCAGGTTGTCTGCTGGTGAGACGAGGAGAGAGACGATTTGGACTCTGGGAACCTGGACAATTTCAAGTTGGATGTGCATCTTTAAGAGAGGAAATGCTGTTGGCTTATCGACGTGGTTCCAGCCAAGTATCTCTTTTCTACCTCGATAGAATGCAAGGTGGAAAAGGTAAGTGAGATGTTTACGTTCTTCTTCAACAATAATGACATGAATCCACATAAGGCATATAGATTCCACATTTTCCACCGATTTGATAATCTAGTGAACTCGGCATGGGTCGTTGTAAGTAAACTATCTCGCTTGTTCCATTCATCCATGAGTGAGAACTCCAAGGTGAAGCTATTTAAGTCCGCGGTGCAACCAGTACTTCTTTGTGGTCTTGAGACAACCGCTGTGACAGAGACGCGTGCTAAAAGACTTGATCAGTCAAACCGAGCACTCGCTTGTTTTGCCCTCGTTATCCACTTCCCTGACATAATCAGAAGCGATTGATGTGCATCAGCATGACTCCTGCAGCGAATTTTGGGATCCTTTGTTGGCTGTGTCGCTGATGGGACATGACTATTGCGATTTTGGGGTGGCGGAGAGCTTCTAAACACCAGCACTTGCGCAGTTTACGAGATTTTGTGCACATTACGTAATGTTGAACGAGTAGGAGGAACTTGTAGATCTGGCATCTGAGTGATTAAATTCTCCCATATTTGAACACCTTACACAAATCCACAGCATTGATGACCCTCTAGCACAAACTGATAAACTATCTTTAGCATTGAGAATTCTTGCCTCCAACCTTCAGCATCCTAACGTGAGACGATCCGTTGAAGCGATGCATACACGTCAAGGCTTTAACAAGTGGATATTTGAACTATCCTTATTGCTTACTTCCTTTTGTGACCCTTCTTAGTCGATTTTATTTCTTTATAAAGTTTTTGATCTGTCTCATTGCTTTATAGGCTGCTATACTCATATCTCTATTATCCGTAGTTTTATATCATTTATTGTCTTTTAGCACTGTCAATCTGAGCAATACCCTCGACGGAGTGATTTAGTGTCGCTTGTTCTGACCTGCTATGTGCACTGCACCAGTAAATCTGTACTTGACAAATTGACAAAGGCTTTGTATATCTGCAATACACATTCTAGCTCACCGAAACCGTTCTCATTTCTTTATACTTACAATGAGGTTGGGCGATTCTTGAATCACAAAAACAACGTGGTCCACTTTCTTAATCAATTAGCTGGTGATTGTAGAAATATGGTACACCATCAGCTACTAACCCGGTTATTGTTGTGCAGTCGAAAGGTAGTTGAAACTTTATCCAGAGATTTTTTGCATGAACGACAGGCTCGACAACAACCTGGGATTCCTAGAATGTCATGCAATGCATGCAGCTATTATACATAAGTTACAGAATAATTAAGTGGATCGCAGTGCTTGAAATCATGAAGGACAGCATTGACGAAGAAATAAAAATGAAAAGAGAATGTGAAATCTTAATTCCTCTGTCTTCCATGAAAAGGATGCACGCACATATGATCGACTTTTATAACAGATTCAAATTTTCCTAAATAGCCATCTAATCACATGAAAAATATTTGGCAACATGTTAAATCGAATTTGATTATCACCATTATTTTGTTTGTTGTAATGTAATTCAATTCTCTGAGTCTGTGATTGTCTGTATAATCGCATTATTTCCAAAGACTTTAATTGAACAAAGAAACTGATAAGGAGTGCAGTCCAAGAATGCTCTTGGCACTTTCGTTTTTAACCACTTTTATCCGTGTGCCGTGTAAAGTTTGTTCCATTCGGTAGATTTTGTTGACATCATTGCTCTAGATTTCGTACTTGTCGATCATATTTGACATTTAAACACTGCTTTCATTATGATAGACGTACTCTTTGTGTTCAGTTTCAGAGACCATCATTTTGGATCACTCATCGCCCGTTTCGACTGTCTTGTGGTTAAACAACGACTCTGCTCTGTCTCCTGTGGTTGGTGCTGGCGGACAAGATGGTCAGATTTCGATATGGGACTCAGAAGGGGCTCATCCTCTTCTTGTCGGCGGTCACTCCGCTGCAATAACTGTTCTCTCAGCTGTAGACTCTCAAGTGTCTTTGTTATCCAGTGGCTGCGCTGATGGTGTTGTGTGCATCTGGGCCAATAGATCCTTACTTGTGTTTGCCACCTGTGGCCAAGGAGCAGTCACTTCCTTATCTCTCGCGTCTCAAGGTCTGCTGATATCGTGGGCACGCGCTGCAGAAATCCGATCTCTTCCCAAGTCCCTCCTCGAGACTCTTGCTTCTCATTCTCATTGCAGAGCGGCTCGCAGTCTCACCAGACTGACAAAGGCAGAACTGATAGATCCAGAGCTTCTTCCTGATGTTTGTCCGAGTATTTTACCATTTGCAGTGAAATTGAGCGAAATATTGAAGCACCAGCAGGAATCGGAACGTCTTGAGATCTGTGGGGATCACCGTGTGACGTTCTCAACAAGCACAATAGCACTCAGTATCTTCACGGCGCTGTTGGGCTTTGAAGATGAGGATGCTGACGAACTGAAGAAGAGTTGGCTGAAGAGGTTTCTGGCATTAATGAAATTATCGGAGCACCTGTTGATCAGATCGGACGCAGAAGATGAGTGGAACTTCGAGGAGGATGTTGCATTGGTGAAATGGTATCGAGAACGACCCTACGAATGGGATCATGCTGTGAATAGTCGCACCTGGCTTTGGGGCTGTGGCACTCGCGGACAATTAGGTGCAGACGTTGCTTCATCCTTGGCATTATTGGAGCTACAAATGAGCAGTGTTCAGGAAGTAAGTGACCGCCTGTATCATGCAATGGAAAAGTTGCTGTAATCATTCAAATTTGCCAGTTATATGTATTGAATCGCGACGCGGCACATCCGATTTTACTTGCTTCAGGAGCTTTATCGTTCTTAATTGACCAGACAATGGTACAGTTTACTTTTCGCATTGAGATAGTTCATTTTGTCAAAACTCCTGGGAGAAAGAAAAGTTCAGGTCTAGAAATGATGTTTTAACGTCACTACTCCCCCTTACTAGGGGCTTGGACGGTGTTGACACAGTCAGACTTTTCTGGAGCGTTGTGGTACATTTAGTCCGGATGCCCTTCCTGCCTACTTGCAATGACACTTTCAGAGCTCGACCTCTGGAGCAAAGGATCGCTAGGCCAAGCACTTGACCACTGTGCCACGGAGACCTCTCCGTAAAGTAGAAGTGTAGCATTTATTCTTTAAAATCCCTCGACAGGCATTTGGCGTCCTGTGCCTTCTGAGGTCGATAGTAACGCTGTCAGCAGCTGCTGTGTGAAATAGAGAGTCATGAGTGTTCGTTCTTTACCATCATGTTCAGAAAATGGGAAATGTCGTAGAGCAACGAATTTCAAGAAGATCGATCTTTGACATAGAATTCATGAACCTCATCGGGCTTACTTGTGTAATAGGTTTAGTCAAACAGTTACTTCGTACATGATGCTGTCCTGACTTACACTTATGACATAAGTTAATCTATGTGAATTGATCATATCAAGCATGAACCTGCTATTGCAGCTAGGATGATAGTGTGACGCAAGATATCTTGTCATATCAACGTCACAGTTCCATGATTTAGTTTAAGCAACACCAGTCCCGAAATTTTCATACAGTGAAAGTGTTGATTCACGCTATGCGATATAACGGATCAGTGCTCCCACTCAAGAACGAATTCGGTCGGTCCAATCCCGATTTTCATAAGAATTGCCTTGAATTTCTCGAATTTCATAGACATGGCCTGAATTTCAAGTCAATTAAATTCGGACCGTAAATTGAAACCTTAGTGTGCCTCTAAGAAGCGTGTTGTGATGTTTACTGACCAATAGACAAAGTCATAACCTGTCAACATGGAAAATTGTAAAGCATTCTCATAATTGTAGTATCTCTTTTCAAACAGACTTTGTAAGCAAACTGACTGCAGCAAACTTGAATTCAGAATTTCTAGTGGTCTTCGAAAAATCAAAACTGTTTTCCATATCTGGGTTACGCGTTTTGATTGATATCTGATCTTCATCGTCTTCAAAAGTGCGGTGAGTATCTGCAGTTTGTCACTTGCTTGTGAGATAGTGAATCCGCAGGTCTAATTGAATATGCGTGCCATTCACTGGGTCATCCGTCAACCTTGCAAGTCATTCTCTAGTCTGGTGTTTCCCTCAGATACATAATTCAAGTGTGATCCTTTTTACGACTGGCAAGTAAATAGGCCCGAATACGTTTGCTTGAACTAACATTTCGGGTTTTATCATAGCTGAAGCAATGTTGGAGATAATCAAAAATAATGATGATAAAAAAGTAGGAAGGCAATGTAACTTAAATACATGTGGCTTCCATGGCACAGGTGTTGAGTGCTTGGCCTAGCGATCTTAGGGTCCAATGATCGAGCCCCGAAATTGTCATCGGAAGTCGACAGGAGGGGTATCCGGGCTAAAAGATCATAGCGCTCCATACAAAGTCTGACTATGTCAGCACCGTCCAAGCCTCCAGTATGATGGTCTGATGCTGTTGTCACATCTTACCTTAATTATAAATGTCTGATTAGTTAACATGGATTCATCCTTTTTCAGGTGGTGGCTGGGCATCGAATCACTTATGTGACAGACCGTCATGGTCACTTGTACGTAGTAGGGGATGAAGCAAATGCATACACGCAGCAGAATGTTGGCCAGCTATGGAATGCTCGCCCAAAAACTGACCTCATCGGACTTCGAGTCGTCCAGCTAGTTATGCCTACTCTTCCGCGATATTATGACGGACCAGGGCACGTTCTTGCCTTGACTTCCTCCGGAGATGTGTTAGCATGGGGCGAAGGTGCTCGAGGGAGACTCGGCCTTGGATTCAATGATTCTATTCGACGTCCGCGACGCATTGTTCAGCTTGCTGGAGCCGGTGTTGTGCGATTGTCATGTGGTCCAGTTTCTAGTGCTGCTGTGACCGCGTGTGGCCGCCTCTGGTATTGGGGAGCTCATGATGCGTGTCCAGAAAAGGTAACTGCTTATCCCGTCATTCAGTCTGATGTTTCATGCGCCATATTCAGGCTTGGAATGAATACATTCGCCTAATTTTACTACTTAATTATTACAAGGGATAGACAACTTGTTATATGCTGTGAATATGAAAGTGACATACTTTTGTATAAATCTTCAATTGAAAATTCTAAATTTGCCAGCATCGCTGAGATCCTTATACTTCGGGTTATTAATGAAATATCATTTCGACATTGTGAAAGCCGGAGACATTGAATTGTGGTACGACGTGGTAAATGGCATCTCAAATATTTTCTAGAATAAATGATGTATAATATAGCGTCCTGACCTATGAAATAGAAGTTCACTTTACAGATAACATCTAGAAATGATGCTTTAATGCTATATCAACAGAATGATTTAATTTTAACAATTTGTCCATTTTTGAATATAATGCTATGATTCGAATTGGAATGACATGGATGGGAATCTTGCGGATTTTTCCGGGATTCCGGTCATTGTAGCAGTGTTGGTAAGGCTAAATAGACATTTCACCATTTTGGGCTATCCTCTCCGAGTGTTTCCGGCTTTTTCATTCTCATTTGCTTTGTCCCTGAATCATCGTTATCACTTTCTACTAGAAGTCGCTTTACTTCTTGCGTTTGTACGTTATGAATGAACTTTATTTCAGTTTTTGCCCCTTGCAAGCGGCAACTAGCTTGGTTTCTGAAAATATATTACTATTTTAATATTTATTTACAGGAGTCGTGATTTATTTGACAGTACTTTCGAGATGTTGAACAATGAATGTATTCAGCCACTTTATTCCTGAGGGAAGAGAAGTTACGCAGATTATAATTTTTTGCCACAACTGATGATTCTCTTCCTATGATCGAGTTACGCCCTCAAAAATTGATCGCGAAATGATCGATCTTTAAAGTAAAAATGGGTTTAGGGTTGATTTTATTTGCGGAAATATGCAACAGAAAGGAATTTGAAATGAATCGGAAAGATGCGTACTTCTGCAAGAAAACCCGATTTCATATTTGCATGCTTTTCTGCCGATTAGGATTAAATTTAATTAAAATTTAATCCTACTTTAATTTAATATTTTAATTTATTTAAAATTAATTTAGGATAAAATTCAGGGTTCACCATCATGTTCAATTAGATATGATAATTCCATCTTCTCATGATTTGTTTTCCTTCCGCAGGGTTTCGTGGCCGACTTGTCATTGCCTCAAGTCGTCGCTGTGGGTGCTAAGATCTCTGACATTGCGATGCGCTACAATGGAGGATTGATGGTGACTACAGAGGGGTCAGTGCTCTCATATTACCAAAATTCGAAGCGGCCTGTATTGATGCCAACGCTAGAAAATCTTGCCATCGACCGTGTGTATACAACAGATCTCTTTTCTCTCGTCTGGTCTCGGACTAACGCTCGAATTTACTCCTGGGGTCAAGCTGGCTATGTGGGCCGTCCAGATTTCATTCATCTTCCCCGTCCAGTAACAGAGCATCGAGTAATCGACGTAGGAGTGAACTGGGACTCTGCACTAGTACTTGCAGAGGTAGAGAATGAAAGGCATGTGCTTGGCTGGGGAGCGTTTGCAAAGTGTGATCTCGGACCGACTGATGCAAAGGCAGCTTATTCGGTGGTGACATTGTTCCAGTTCAGTAACAAAGATAGCAATTCCTTGCCGGAGAGAGTAAGTCTGTGAACGATGAGACTTTGCTGCTTTACATAGCATTTATAGAGCTATATATAGGCTATGAAGCCCATGTATAGGCTTTAGATATACATATTTTTGAAGGAACGTATGAGTATGATGTTTCACAGATTACAACTTTCTCTTTTGATGCAAAGTGTCACAGAAATGTGTCATGATTTATTTATATACTGCTTCTTCAGTCATGCAGAGGTTATTTATTACAGCGACATCTAGTACTCGGTAGATAGCACTTCCCCTCTTGTGTTGTGCTGTTTATCATTTTCAAGTGCTTTGTATGTCACAACTTGATAATGAGAAGCTCGCAGATCCTTGAAAAATATCGGTTTTAATGAAATACATTCATCTCAACAATTTATTTACTTGATCATTGTAAAATATATGAATTTCCAAAATTATTATTCGATTTTCTTGTTATACGCTCGTATATGTCATGGTGTTAGAGAAGTATCTCCGTCGAACCTGTTTCATTCTGCATCTGATTCTTGTTGTGGAAGTTAATTATTTTGGGATTAGTGTATTTCGGTCTTATGACCTTCCTCTGGTGGAGAACGTTGACCTGTTTGAATTTTGAGTCAATTCTTGAATAACATTTCGCATCTCGTGCATATTGTTCATAAACAAATCATCATTTATGTTTGCCATTTCTTCTTTCAGTTATCCTGTGGCTTCAACCATGCCGCAGTGTGGACCACGCCTCCGCCTCAGGAAGAAGCGGAAATAGAAGATTGTGATAACCTCCTGAATTCTCCATCGCTGCATTTACCTTCAGCTGCTCCTCCGTCCTCTTTTCTCAGCCGTAAATCTCTTGCCTCCTGTCTCAACCGGCTGACTCTGCTCGCCCGGTGGACCAACTTGGTAGAAAGCAATTGGCAAATGTTGGCTTTCGATGAGAACCTGGTCAGCGCTTGTTCTCATCTCCCAGCAATTTCCAGTCTGGTTAATGGCTTACTGGGAGGACGCGGTCAACTCAGAGAACTTCTCACTCGGCCAGTCTTGCCACCTGTACTGGCTCGCATCATCAGTGTGACGACGACTGCTCCACGTGTCAGCTCTGCTCAGACTGCTATGAAGTTGGCGAGGCCGAGAGAAGGCTTAGATGCGCCTCCTATCTTCGCCCAAATGGCACATGAGGTAAGAAGAGGCAGTGTTAGAGGAATGCTTGAGCTTGCTCACCCCATTCACATTGAAAAGTACGAGGATTCACATCCCCAATGGCGAATAAAGGGTTGCCAACACTGGTCACTGTCCTTCACTATTTGGTTACTTATTTCTCAAGTCAATGGAAAATGAACAGCTTTTTTTGTTTATTAAACATTTTGCACCAGACAAAATGATGGTAGCAGCCAGGGGTGTAACGAAGGGGGGGGCGGTTGGGCGGCCGCCCCTCCCAATACCGAAAATTTTTAAGATACATGCACATTCAGAAACAAGCTAAAATGAGCATTACCGCTTGACTCGAGTATTAAGGGTCAGAATTCTACAATTGTAATGGATTCTTGAGGTGATGCATACATGCCTCTGTATCAATACTCATTAATTTGTCGTCCAATTTTGTGGCTATTTGTTATCAATACTCAATTAGTAAAAGAACACAGTTTGCATCAAACTGAAAATGCTTTGGTCATAATTCATGGCACTTTATTAACTAAAAATTGAAGTATTGGTCGAAAGTCACGAACGAGGTGACAACACGAAGCCCAAGCGCCTACTTCATTCTGCAAACTTGTCATTAACAAGAGATGGATCAATTGAGAATTTGTCTGCATATGTGATATAATTCTAATAATGCATACAAGATATATAATAATAATATCATTTGTTGTTGTTTATAAGTAGAAATTATCGAAATAATGTTATTTTTTCAGTTTTTTCTACGCACAAAAATTGATGTGATTTGTCAATACATATTTCGCCGATCTGGACTTGTCAATTGTAACATAAAGAAATCCTAAGTCAAAAATGTTTTGGAAATCAAATGCTGCATCATTTGAAATCTTTACACTGAATTAGAATTATCACTGTCGTTATTGATATCTATTGCACATATACCACAGTTCATTCATAGTCGCAGTTCCTTAGTTCATAATAGAGCTATGAAGCATTAGAAATTCTCGCTATGAAAAAAATAATAGAGCTAAGAACTATGGAACTGCGACTATCAATGAACTGTGGTATATGTGCATATTTGTTAGATATCAATAGCGACAGTGATAATTCTAATGCAGTATAAAGATTTCAAATGATGCAGCATTTGATTTCCAAAACATTTTTGACTTAGGATTTCTTTATATTACAATTGACAAGGCCAGATCGGCGAAATATATATTGACAAATCACATCAATTTCTGTGCGTAGAAAAACTGAAAAAATGACATTATTTCAATAATTTCAACTTATAAACAATAACAAATGATATCAAAGTTTTTCTTTATCAAGTCAATAGAAATAACAAAACAATAATAATGTATAAATAATATACATAATTAATGTATTTATTCTAGTATTAATATAAGTATTAATGTATGTATTGTATTATGACAATGTATAAAATATGCATATAGGATGAATGAATGGTCGAAATTCCGCCCAACCCCCCCCCCCAAAATAATTCCTGTGTGCGCCCTTGGTAGCAGTATAAACTTTCCTTTAAGAGCACTTTTCGGAAACTTTTCGGATCATAGGCTTGTCCATGCCCACAAGCATTTATTGAAAAGTGGTGCACGATCTCACAGTACCTCTTGTATCCTCCTTTAACCAAAACTACCCGTTTCAACGTGTGTGAAGTTGGCGCAACTCTTTTTTTACAGCGTTATTCGAAGCAAGTTCTACTTAATTAATTTCAGCCTTCTCATCGCGAATCTGGACTCAGATCCAAAAATTCACAGTCGCTTTAAAGAAATTCAATTTTGAAGATGAAAGTGGCTTCGTTCTGAATCCAATTCATTCAAATTTCGTCATTCATCAAAGTGGTTGTGCTGTGAATATTAGCGGAGCCACCTAGCGGAACGAATTTCACTCTGTCTCACTGCAAGCCGCAGTAGATCAATTCTATTTTATCACTTCCTGATCAGATTTGCAACACTGATCACAAATGTATGCCTCATAACAAGTTGTTTTTTAACCGGAAATCCGAATTCTGCTTTTTCTGCAATCTGATTGTTAAGTCAGCTGAACTTTTTTTGATCTTTAGAATTTCTCAGGATCTCGCAGATTTCCGGTTGAAAGCTGCATGGTTGTGAAAAATGAAGTATATATTTGTCATCAGCGCAACAAATTGGATGAGGTTAGTGATAAAATAAAATTGATTTACAGCGCCTATCAGCAAGACAGAAATGGTCTCCTCTGGGTAGGTCCGGGTTTTGCACGTGTACGACTACAGGTATAACCTTCTTCAAATTCATGCTGATAACGCTGACATCTTAAAGAATCTAAGAAAAGTTTTTTGCCCAAGAGACTTAGTCCTCACATTTCTATGTTGCTGAATAAAATGCAACCGAACTTGCTCAGTATCTTCCAAATATAGATGGGCGCAAAATATCATCAAGACTTATTGACAACGTGCAAACTTCTTGAAATATCTAACAAAACACGTCCTTGATCAAAAAGTGGAAGACCGAATCTTCACTTTTCTATGCTACTGAATGAAATACATACAATGGAGGGACTCAGTGTGTTGTTTTATTTACAAAGGACA
This sequence comes from Prostheceraeus crozeri, assembly GCA_907163375.1. Taxonomy (NCBI): domain Eukaryota; kingdom Metazoa; phylum Platyhelminthes; order Polycladida; family Euryleptidae; genus Prostheceraeus; species Prostheceraeus crozeri. The sequence goes on along the minus strand of CAJQUW010000614.1, from coordinate 341,011 downwards.
TTTATTGAATTTTTTTGAGTAGTTTTACAATGGGCGGATTGAGCTGATTTTTTGTGTAAACCCATAATAGGATGAAGTAAAGTCTCATACCCAGTTTCATTGCATTTCTATCATATTATTTATCTGGGATAATCGGTCCTGTTGTGAAAATGTACAGAGCTCTCGGGATTTTCAATGATGATTAATTCTCATTCAGTTCTCATGATGTTAACATTGTAAATCGTGCTCGGAGACAACTAGGACTGATTCGTCGATTCTTCAACTATCTAGAACCAATCGCTTTTGTCTGGCTATACAGGATGCACGTTTGTAACGTTCTAGAATACGGCAATATTGTGTGATGTCCGTATAAAGTGAAAGCATTAAACTAATCGAGTGTTCAGAGACGTACGTCTAAAACTTTTTTTCACATAAGTCATTTCGATTACCGCGGCAGACTCCGCTTTTTAACTTGTTGTCACTTAAAGCTCGTGCCATCTTATTTTTCTTTTCTAAATTTTTCATGAACAAATTGATATAAACATATATGACTTTCTTGAAAGTTCAAATATGTCTATAACCCGAGGTAACCGCTTTCGTTTACATCAAAACGTCCTAATCATTATTACAGGCAATATTTCTTTGCAGCATACGATATATCTCCAAAGTTAGGAATATGTTATCAGATGACGAAATCAGTTTTCCGCCAGTTTATCTTTTTAAAAATTGTAATTCAGAATCTTCTTAAACTTGATATTTGGTGATGGCTTACTATAATATAGCAATTTTGGCGTTACACAATTCCATTGCAAATTACTAGAGGTGCATCGGATTTGAAAATTTTGAATCCGGCCGGAACCGGATTTTTACCGGAGAAAAAACCGTCGATAAAACAAATCGATATCGTATCATGTAAATTTGCTTTTTCATAGTTAGTACAATGCATTTATAGTAGTTACTGAATCGGACGTTTAAAAGTCACATTTGAAAGATATGTTGCCCTACCTGCAATTTTATAAAATTTTGTAAAAAATTTTATAAACTACAAATTTAGGTATCTAAATTATTCTCGACACTCAATGGGGCAAGCCATGAAACCATTGCAGTTCAACATCGACAGTCCGCTCGGCTATTTTAGGTGCATTGATTCAAAATGATTTAAATCTTCAACCATCATCAGAACAGCCAATTTTCTAATATTGTTGTCGTTATGCGGCTCAGTAGGTTGGAAGCTTGATTTTATAAAGACGTTCACAAGAAAATTGGGACACGAGGCCCCCTCGCACGCATGGATAGGGTTAATGCAAGACCAGAGTTGATTAATATTCTATTACTAAATTTCTCAGTAAGAACCAGATGAATGATAAATTAAATGTACCCTTCATACAACAATATCGTATCGATTCCATATGGCCTATATGTACATGTAAAGTGCACGGTGTGTTTTGATGAAACAATGCATGGGGTATTTTATACTATATACTGGAAATAAATAAAATTATAAGTAAGAAAATAAAATATATATTATAGAGCTCCTTAGAAGAACGATAAATACCAGCATTTCAGATGCTGAAAATCCGGCCGTCTTTGGAAAAAGTTCAAATCCGGTGCACCCCTACAAATTACATTCCAATATTGATGATATGATTTCCTATTTTGTGCTCGTGAATTTTCTTGTGAAATGCAGATATTCATTATTATTATTGTAAATAATCCGTTTCAATAATCATAATGTCTGTTCTCACCAAACGTAGTTGTTACATCTATCTGCATATTTTAACATTGAACGAGCAAACGTAATTGTGTGTTGTATCCTTGAAACATTCTTGATTCTGATGATATTTCTCTCTTCAGTCTTTGCTCCTGCCTCCGGCCTCTCTGAGGATTTCTCCTGGAGGTGTAGCGTGGCGTGTTCGACTGTTAGGTGAAGCCGCAGATGACGTTGGTGGTGTCTACGAAGACATGATGTCAGCTGCATGTGAAGAAATTCATTCCAATGCACTTCCAGTTCTCCTACCGTCTCCGAACACACGTGGCCTGACTGATCCCGACTTTCTTCTCCATCCTCTGGCGCCTACGCCTTTCCTCACCGCTCTCGGCATTTTTATCGGTCTCGCCATTCGATCTCAGAAGCCACTCGCTCTTAGACTGTCCCCTTCAGTGTGGCGTCGGTTCGCAGGTCTCCAACTCCACACAGATGACGTTGAGCGAGAGGATACAGCATATGTACGCTCCATGTTATCTCTGATGAACGAAGACGCTGAAAATGAAGGATTGAGCAAAGAGAACTTTGAAGATGTGATTCCAGAGAGTCAGTTCTTGGCCACTTCGATTGATGGTCGGCAGGTGCCAGTGACGGTGAATGGAGAATTCCGCAAGTTGGACTTCCAATCGCGACAGGAGTATGGTCAGGCGGTCATCGAATATCGAGTTCGTGAGAGTGAGCAAATGAGTGAACGGGTCCTGGAGGGCATCAATCGACTGATACCCGTCTCTTTGCTACGGCTTGCCCGCCCGGACGAATTGGAGAAAACTGTCTGCGGCGAGGAGGAAGTGAAGGTCGACAGTCTCAGGGCAATCGCCAAATACTCCAACTACGATGAGAATGATGAAGTGGTGACTTGGCTGTGGCAATTCCTTGAACGTTGCTCCGCTGCGGAGAGAGTCCGGTTCTTGAGATTTGTATCAGGACGTTCTCGTCTACCAGTGGATCCGCGAATGGTTCGACAACTCTTCCTCATCATCCGCGTAGGCGGAGACGCAAATGTGGACGATCTGCTGCCTAGTGCCCAAACTTGTTTCTTCCAGGTGAGGATAACCATGTCTATTAGTTTATTCTGTGAGACTTGACCATATGGTTTACATGCTGTCATCTTTCATAGCACAAAATGCCCCCATTGTGCACAAAGCATGTTTCCCACACCATACCTCGTTCAAGCAATCGCTGCCTTGCTAATACGTAAAAGACAAAAAACTCGATGCATCTAATATCCCTATTTTTCCAATGACCTGGCGAACTGACCCTGTACAATATTTTATGCCTACCAGCACCGCGGCAAAGCGAAGATGTTATTCGTTAACATTCATATATAAGCATTCAGGCTGTTGAACCATTCTAGAATTCATCAGCTAATCTGGGCCATTCCGAGTCGCATTGATGAGTTCTATACGGACAAAACTCAGTGTCTACGTCTGTTACGGAATTTAGTGCTTATACTGCTCGACTCTGAGGACATGTTTTTAGTCAATGCTCAGGCGAACTGGCACTCTGCAATGTTTTATAGAGTGAGAATGTGTGTGGACAACATGTACATTTGCATGCATAAATATGATATATTTTAGAATGTCAAGATCACAGATAGATACAAGGCTTACGCATTATTTGTTTCTAGTGTAAAGTTTGAACTACCGATCTTCAAAAGTAAAAGGTAGTTTACCTAAAATCATCAGGCTAGGACCCCCCCCCCCGAGCTCCCGTTGTTTATTGGGCCCGATATGCGCAAATTTGTTCTCTGTAAGATTTTCCTGAAACGCATCATTGGCGTAAAGTGCATCTGCGGTATGTCAGTGTCTCTTAATCTGTGACTCGTGAACCCATCTTCTTAGAGCTATATGATATGGCAGAGGGCGGGAGTACCATAATTCAATGCGAAAGTAAAACTGATTCCATACTCTCCCGATATGTATAATGCCAAGTAAAATGAATAAAGAATAAAAAATGTCGCCAGACGTTTCGGGTCCAGACCCTTTGTCAATGGCAGAACACTTCATTCTTGGAGCTAGCCAGAAACATTTGATCATATGCAAAATCTTTAATTATGAAAATGCATTGGTTAATATAGAGTAGGACATAGCTATGAGCATGTGATTATTACGTGCATAACTTAAAAGGTCGATGAAACTGCTGATGTCATCGTTATGAATTCACTTTGTAGAATTTCTTTCTGAAAGTTCTCAAGATTCAAACTTTTGAAACATCGCACTGACTGTGAACTGAATTAAAGTTTTATATACATGCCAAACTAATGATGTCCAGTTTGTTTGATGTTAACCTTAACGTTCCTAATGAAGACTCCTCTGATTTATAATTTGTGAGCAGAAAACCTTGCTTCATAAATTCTTCTAGACCTGACTTTCTTTGGTGTCGTAGTTCTGAATGAAGAATTAGTGTACGGGTAATGGAGAAAAGGAGAAAGATAACCCATTGGTCACAGTTTTAGTTTATCGCTATGACACTGTGTGGACAACCTGTGGTGATAAGTAAAGTGAAATTAGGCAAATAAACATTTTAGTTTTGAAAAGTGAGGATCTTTGGCTAGAGTCATTTGATTGGAGGTATCCCATGTCCTGGTATTAAGTGGAAACTTTCTGGCGCGAGTGCTTGCGTTGGTCACTGACCGAACATATTCATGCGAAATAATGACAATAATAAGTCCAGAGAGACAGAAGAGACGGACATGTAAACAGACCTCGGACTAATGCAATTGTCTGATCACGCGCATAGAAAGCTAACGACATTTTTTAGAGGTTTACAATAATACTGTATATAAAAGTCAGCAGTGTGCAGTCAAAAGAAATTTGATGAGAGAAAGTAACAAGCGACAGTACAAGAAAAAAATTTAATTCCGAGAGACAATGATTATAATGATTAAAAAAGAAAAAAAGATAATTGAATGAATAAATAAATCAACTAAATCACAGTGTCGTAAAAGTACCCAATTGCTTCTATACAACGTGCTTTTTATAACTGATGGTAAATTTTATTTAGATACATTCCTACATACCATATTGAAGATGATTCTCATCATAATGAAGATCAATAAGAGTCTCAATCTCATTGATCCGAGTGAATTTGTATATATTGTGACCGTGATCATTAAAGTGCAAATTTTGTATAGATGATTTTGTTACATTCATTTCTATATTAGATGTTAAGCATTTACGTTCTTTTGCTCCATTGTGAGGACTCCCATCCAATGAACTCTTATCATGTCGTGATCATCACTCTTCAAATTTGTAAATATAGGCCCTATAGATCTCACGTATTTTGTATATGGTATATGATGTATATCATGATGACTCTGAAAATTTGTAAATATGTAGGTCTCATATAATTTGTTTATGATGGTATATGATGTGCATGTACATCATGATCACTCGGTAAATTTGTAAATACATATCTCATGTATTTTATATTGATGCCAAACTTTGCGTATGCATATCAGGGGTGGGCCGATATGACAAAATGTGACAATATGTGACATTTTTTCATCTCAAAATAAAATGTGACATAATGTGTATTTTTCATTGTTGGTGTGACAAATTTACATAACCAGAAAATAATTTGACAGAAGTAATGTTTTTACGGTGGTATGACATAGTATAATGAGGTTTAAACTCACAGAGGAGCATCAACTTCGTCTGAGTGAAATAACAGCTTTATTCTTTGACTTCGATTTGTATTCGGAATATGTAAGATAGATATGCTTCTCTGTGCTCCTATTGGTGACTTGCACTTCCGCCAGGTAAATCGTGATGCCACTAGTTTGCTTGTTTAAAGTTGACTTTGAACTTGATGGCTCAATTGCAACATTCATTCCATGTGGTCATGCGTTTTTCGATTGTCATTTCCAGATCGCAGTATTCCTTGCGAAGTTATAGTTCCGATAATGCACACAATCCAAGGAAAATAACAATTGTAACAAAACTCGGTGTGATATTTCTTCACTGAAAACATAATTACGAGTAAAAGTGCTCTTTTTTGTGCGAATTTATATTGTCTGTGAATTCTTTTGTTGAATTTATTCCGAATGCGTGCTTATTGTTTACCATCAAAATGAATTCAAGACATTAAAAATAATCATAATTGCAATAAGAATGCAATGCTTGAGTGTCATTTTTCACTTAAAACAAAAATAAAGGTGTTAAGGTCTTACCCATGGTTTGTTTCGCTGTTGCCGCAAATCTCGGGAAAACTGTTAGATAACTTAAAATGGCAATTTCTATGAAACTCCTTATATGATAAAGAGCAGTAATAATAAATTAAAGGTTTCTAGATCTTGTCCCGTTATAACGCCGCTTGATGTGCATTCATCGATAGGGCAGCAAAAATGGCAATTTCGATAACTGCCAATTTCCTGGACATCATGTGTCAAATTTTGTACATATGTTTCCATCAGCATGTGACGAAATGTCACATTTATGTCAATAGGCATGTGACAAAATGTCACATTTATGTCAATAGGCATGTGACAAAATGTCACATTTATGTCAATAGGCATATGACAAAATGTCACATTTATGTCAGTAGGCATGTGACAAAATGTGACATTAACGCTCATCGATTTGTGACAAAATGTGACAAATCTTGAATATCAAAATGTGACAAAATGTGTCACAGATCCAAATGGGGCGGCCCACCCCTGGCATATGTAACACGTTATCAACGCTTGCTTGTAAGTGCCCTTGCGGCCATCGCTTTGCGTTTCTGTATATTTCAGAATAAACATTTATGACTTATGACTTAATTTGACTTAAGTGTAATCAGAGCCACTTTTGGCTTTCAGTTAACTTGCATACCGCGTTTGCTTGTGCATGATGTTATCATTTTGAAATGAATTTGTTTATTGCTGCCATCATAATCAAAGCATTTTTCTTTCCAGCTGCGACTGCCGCGCTATTCTTCCCCAGATGTGTTAACTTCGCGCCTTCGTTACGCCATTGAACATTGTCGATTAATCGATACCGACAATTACATGTTGAATCGCCATGACGTCCGAAATCTTCCACAAGTGCCATTGATGTTACCTCAACTGGGTGCGCATTTTGACAATATCAATTTCCCTGACGAAGATGATAATGGAAACGAAGATGAAGCATGGGAGGATCTGAATCCGGTGTTGTAACCACTCTCAGTATTTTACAGACTTAGCAGGATTGTAGTCTCCAGTTTGTCTTTCGGACAAGTCGTAGGTGATACCTGTCTTTCTTGTTTCAATAGAACTGAACATTGACATCTTTTCAAGTAATTTGTTCTCATGGTTTGTTTTACTTTTCTGTTGAAACAATTGTGTGATAAGATGGGATTGAGTACACTTTCTTTACATGGACGATTTTATTATTGTTTTCTTTTTTATTTAAAATTTCAATACCATCGACATCTAACATGAGTTTGGATTGCATTTTTCAGAGAGGTAATGATTTTAGTGATCAGGAAATGTCATTTCATTGTGTATTTTGTTTGATTTTATAATCGTTGGATAATAACAACATGATCGATATCGCAATGTACTAAACTTTTCATTTTGGGAATGACGATTCATAATGCAAGTGCTGTAGGAGGATGTATGAGTTTGTCAAGGGTCCTCATGTCGGTAGAACTATCGGATGCTAAATACATAGTGCCCGAGAATCGTAAGGATACTTTTCTCAAATAGAAAGAATATTTATCAAGCAGCTATTTGGATTCGAATCAAGGTCACTATTAGCTAGAAGCCATAGCCTCAATTGAATTCCTTATGCCCTAGACCTACTCTATGGATAGACTTTCAAATTCTGGTAGGCCTATTCATTGAATAGAACTTTTAAAAAAGCAGATTCTTATTTTTAGAATTTACCTGCAATTCCATGTTCATTACCCATGAAAATATTTCCGGTTTGTGTTACAAAGCAAAGAACATGTTGGCATCAAGATGTCATTCTTTGTGTATAAGTTAAAATCCGGGAATAATGACCCGCTTCACCTAGTACGGCGTAACCTACAAAGTTATAAAAAAATCATATTGCTTTGTTAGACATCACAAAGCTTTCTGCAACTTTTCAGAATGAATGACGTCGTTGTGACAATATCTCATGTGATTTCAAGGTCATTAGTTAATACCTACTACGCATAGTATATGCACACATGTCTCAAATTGCAAACTTTTCAGAAGCAAAAAACCCTGTAGATTGCAATTCTCATTGAAAATGGAAACCATTTTAGCATGTGGTTTTTTAACATGCTTCTACTATCTACAAGATACATATTTTCAAATACAAATTGAATACAAGAAGGGGCTGCAATTGGGTGTATTTCATTTTATGAATGCACATGTGCTATATTATTTGCCAAAACACATGTGCGGTATTAAACAAGAATGCACATGTGCGATATCACCTGCCAATATTCCAGGGCCAAACTTTTAACTGACTTTTCCTTAAGATTTAGGTTAGTCACTGAAAATTTGACACAGGATCCGGGTAATTAATATAACTTTTATCGAAGAAACGAAAATTGCTAAAAATGCACATGTGCGATATTGCCGTGACAACGACGATGAGCAGAACTAAGAAAACTTGAGTTGCTGTTTAAGTTTCTTCAAAAAAGTAATCCGCATTGTAATGTTTTCTGATTTCGCTCAAAGCATTTAAAATGACTATCTTAAATACATGTGGGTTGAATGATTCTAATTCATTGTTTTATGAGCCATCAGAAAATGTCGTTAATTTTGACAATTCTTTTCCAGAAGTATCTTTATGAGCTTCCTAGGCTGCGCATTCAAAAGTAGGCCTATAGTACATTTAACAGTACCGTAGTCTAGTAAATCTAGCATGTAGCAAAATCTAAAAACGCATTTACGGTACCTTTATATGATCATTTAAAATGTCTAGACGGGGTAGCCTACCACAATGATCGCTAAAAGGCTGTCCACGAGTGTTGATAATAAACTTTTCCACTTTACATCTGACATGTACATGTACGTTTTCACACTCGGATATTTATGCTAAATGGTGAGTGCAAGCATTTTTACAAGGCTGTCAAATCTAAAAACAAATAATTTTCAGCGATCTCTGTTAATGTTTACATTCAGAATTTAAATGTCCATCAATATTTGAATGAGCATGTTTGCTATTAATCTAATTTGAACAGAAAATTATATTTGATGTTTCTGGACGTTACTTTAGTACAATTATTCTTACTATTACATTTCATTCTTGAAATAGTAATTGTTCTGTCAATTTTTTCTCTTATGAAACAATATCATGATTGTTTTTTTTAACAGCTCATTTGAAACTGTTTTAGATACACGAATATATAGTTGGACGAAGCTTTGCATTGCTGCTTATTTTGACTTTTTTTGGTAATTAATTTGTTGCTGTAGTAGTTCTATAAATTAAGAAGATGTTGTACGCTCTGTTCTGTATTCAAAAAGATTCTGAAAAATGTTAGTTATGAAAAATTGATGTGATGGGTAAAAACTGAAAGGTTTTTAAATAATAGATGATCCTATATTTTTTTTCATATAAAGCGTTGTAATTAACCATATATATCATATCTGTCTGTAAGTTAAGCACTTCGAATACAGGAATATCATATTTTCTCCTTTAACCATAAGATAGCTTTTTTGAGAGGGCCTTGACTAATAATCATAATTTCTAGGGTGATGAAGGTGGTTAAGTTGATGGTCAAATATTTTTGTGAATATATTTGTCTGTGTTACATATCTATTCTTAATACAAAGGAATGGTGAAGGTTTCTGCAAATAGGTGCATTTTTTATTTATTTGAGCATTAGCCTATTTACAAGGAATAATATTTCAACGTTTTCATTACTTAACACTCCCATTCCTCTGGCAAAAATTTCCACAAGGTCGTCTGATGTATTTCTAGGATCAACAAATGATGGCGCGAAGAATCTGAAAATCCGTGATCACACCGCGGACATATTACAAGCTTTGCAAAAATACTGTGAAACAATTAAAATTGGCAATTTAGTAGCCAATTATACAGATTGTTTCATAAAAAATGGATCACCCTTAAACATCGTCTTAACTTCGACTTTATCTAACTCCGCCAAACTTGAACGAATTTCTCTGAAATTTGGAAGATACGTCAGTTGTGCTTACTAATATCATTGTTGGAAATTTCAAGCATGAATATTGAGTTGTTTTCCTGTTATAGATAAAAAAAGTAGTAGATAGTTTGATCTTCATTTAGCAATGTTACACAAAATCATACCTCACTCTTATAAAATTACATTTGTTTCCTTTGTTATGTAATATGTTGTTCTGCAAGCCAAAAGCTATCAAGCAAAACAAAAATAAAGAAAATCGGTCAATCAGAGCCAGTATAGCACCATTATTCATCTACAATAATGTAACTGCTACATGTGATTAACTGGACTTCATGTTCCATAGCTTCCTGACTTCGTTGCGGTGGTGTTGGCAGCACTCCTGATTGCTTTCAGCTAGAAATCTATCTCTTACCGGTTGAAAACAATACAAAGCACAAATGAACAATAACGAGATCGCATTCACAAAAGGCAAAGTGTCAGCCTTGCCAGAACTAGGGTTTTCTTTGCGAGCTACAAGCAAGCGACTAAATGTCCCTTACACAAATGTGCATCGATGGCATAATGATGATTTTCGACTCTGTCGTAAAGAGGGCTCTGGCCGTCCACGCAAAACGTGTCACAGGAGTAGTAGAGTCAACTTATGCAAGTCTCAATTAGGGCTTAGGACATTATCTCGGCCAGCTCGTTCTCCTGATCTGAATCCCATAGAAAATGTATGGAGTATTCTAAAACGTAACGTCCGTCGTTCACTGCTACCTACAGATGGCGTATCACAACTTACGTCACTGTTAAAAAGAGAGTGGACAAAGTTAGATCATTCAAAAATCAACGATATCATCGAATCAATGCCTAGACGAATTGGTAATGTCATTGACAATAAGGGTAGGGCCACAAAATATTAGCTTCTTAAGAACCGTTACTGTTTCATAGCTTATCAGATTATATAAGGACATTTAAATATATTAGGGACATGAAATAACATGAAAAATGCTTTCTGTATAATGCTTATGTTTTATTTAGTCAAATTTTAGGATGATCCACTTTTTATGAAACGGACTGTAGTTGGCATCGTATGTCATTACTAATCAAAGATCATATAATATTTGTACTCTATGCTTGCAGCCTATATTAGGCTGACATGACACAAAAGTTCGGATTATTGAGATTTGAGACTACATCCTTTTATGCAGAAAATACGCTTCCAATATCATACTTACGCTGCTTTCTAATAGTGGCATCTTTTTAATGCAGCATTGATATACAGGTTGTCTCAAAACGAAGGAAAAAAGTTTTTCGTAAAAATGACGCACTTAAAATTACGCTATTTCGAAGACAATTACAGTTTTCGAATCTTCAGAAAATGAGGTTTTTTGTGATATACGATTTATTACTTAACAAAACAAAAATCGCTTGATTTGAAGACTTTTAAAAAAGTAAGGTCTTAAGTCACAAAGCGTCCTCAAAATGCCTTCCACCGGCTTGTAGCATCAATCTTCACAATAGCATCAACATGCTTTGTTCTTCCTTTTGTCAATAACGTTTGAACGGTTCAAGCAACGGTTCATCAACGTTCAAGCATGGTCTTTGTATGAGGTGGGCATGATTTCTGTTCCCTTCGATCATGCATTGTTGCTTGTCCTTGCAGTCGATTACAGCTGTGACGTAGCTTTTGCACATGCCTCTCTCGATCAATGACTGACGTGACTGATCAATTCTTGTAGTCAGCTTTCATCATTCACAACGAAAAGTTCCGAAAGTAATTTCGTGTTCCAAGAATTTGTCTTTGCCATGGATCTCAAGATGAAAATTGATCTTATTCGCTGTTACTATGCCAACGGGAATTCATCGACAAACGCGATTAGACAATTGAAACGCGAAAGGAATTTGATCAGGGATCCTTGCACTTGCTCTGCGGTATCAAAGTTGGTTTCGAAATTCGAAGAAACTGGAAGTGTCTTGAATCAGCGTCATGGGAGGTCGTCTTTAGAGGAAGAACGTCAGGAGACTGTCGAAGGCGCAGTTCGTGGTGCTGATGGTAAGACGTCTCTCAGAAGACTATCAAATGAGACCGGCATTCCAGCTGCATCAGTTCATCGAATTCTGAAGCAGATGAGCATGCGACCTTATCGACTTCAGCTGCTTCATGACTTACAACCAGCTGATTTTGATCAACGAGTTGAATTTGGACAGTGGTTTTTGAGAAACCAGGATCTCCTACCCAGCATCTTCTGGAGTGATGAAGCCTACTTCCATCTCGATGGAGCTATCAGTCGGAATCATTGCCGGATCTGGAATGAGGAAAAGCCTAGAGAATTTCTAACCAAGCCCCTTCATCCCGAAAAGTTATGCGTGTGGATCGGATTCAATGCTTCATTCATCATCGAACCTTTTTTCTTTGACCAAACGGTGAATTCAGCAAATTATCTCGAAATGTTGGAGAACCACGTTCGTCCCGAGTTGGGTAGAAGAAGAAGGATACAATCAACAATTTTCATGCAAGACGGGGCTCCGGCTCATTATGCAACTGAAGTCCGGCGATACTTGGAGGCGATATTTGGTGCTGACCACGTAATCTCCGGAGGGCGCGAACGAACTTGGCCATCACGGTCGCCAGACCTCACACCAGTGGATTACTGGTTTTGGGGAACCCTGAAGGCTAGAGTCTTTCACTATCAAAGTCCGAGAAGCCTGGAGCATCTGCGACATCGCATTCAAGAAGATTGTTCACGGATATCCGTTGCAGAATTGAGAAGCGCCATTGCTTCTTTTCCACGACGTGTGGATTTGATGCTACAAGCCGGTGGAAGGCATTTTGAGGACGTTTAGTGACTTAAGACCTTACTTTTTTAAAAGTCTTCAAATCAAGCGATTTTTGTTTTGTCAAGTAATAAATCGTATATCACAAAAACCTCATTTTCTGAAGATTCGAAAACTGTAATTGTCATCGAAATAGCGTAATTTTAAGTGCGTCATTTTTACGAAAAACTTTTTTCCTTCGTTTTGAGACAACCTGTATATCGCCTTAATTAAGGTCAACTGAAACTTATATAATTAATTGTCAGGTATGAAGAACGAAGAGCTGAAGAATAATGGAAGAGAATAATCATTGCCTTCACGTTCAGCACTTAAAGCATGTGGTCTTTTACTGTCCTAACGATTATGCCATTAACGGATCATAGGCGTCTTGATGCATTGTGAGGGTGGAAACAGCCAGTCGATGTGGGGCTTTTAGGCTTACGTTAGCATACTAATCTAGTCAATTTCGTGATTTCCGAAAAGAAATGAGAAGAATTTTGTGCAGTTTCAAGTTTCCTTTTGAATGAATTTCGCCTATAAATTCATGCCTACCGGCATAGCCATAGTAAGCTATTGTAGGTACGGACAGCCACTCCAGTACAAAGACAGTTGAGCCTGAATAGTGAACGTTACATGGTCCATAAAGACTGCGGCTATAAGCTCAGCGAGGATGCATGCATTTCTGTTTTTGGGCCTATGAAAATGGTAGACTTCCATCACATGCACCGTTGTAGGGTGTAGGGGTTGTAGGCATAGTATACAGTACAGTAAGCTGCAATTTATAAATTCATTTGCATTTTAAATAAAAATGTAATTTTTATGAAATGTTTTTAAATGTAAATTTTTTACATTTAAAAATAAAAAGAAAGCATATTAAACCTGTTATCATCGTTATAGGGCCTACTCAGGAATATGGGCCCCACGCGCTGCATTAAGAGATATGCATGATTCACGTCATATTCGATAACTAATTTTTCATTTGATTTCAGACTTTTGAAAATATTTGCAGGATTTAACAAGATGTTTTCAAACATAAATAATATCAAATTACAGACAAAATAGTAATAACGAAGTTCACTAACCAGCATTTTCAATGAACTTAGTAGAGATTTAGTTTAGAACTTTAATGTGATAGAAAGATAAACTTGTGTGTAAATGAAATCAAACTTAAAAAAGTAATGATTACCAGTTCTGAATGCCATTTACAACATTACTTCTTTGTGGAGATGATAGTGGATTTTTGTTGTCTGTGGAGTGCATGGTGATGTTGACTTTTTGCTTTGTTTAAAAGCTGTTCTGCGTGCACTTTGAGGTATTTTGTAATAAGGAGGACGTGTGTCTCGTCGTGTAGGTGTTGTGTGTGCATCCTGAGCGCTTTGATTGCTTGTAGTTTGTCAATGTTTATGTGCATTCCAAGAGGACTCGTGATGGCATGGTGTACGTGTAGATGGCCACGATCGTCTTCTGTTGTTGTCCGCAATTGGTGGAACTGAGGCAAGAAGAATGTTGAGTCCTCTCCGACTACGGTTTTTATAGAACTATGACTACGGGAGACGGCCTAAGCGTGGAAAATACCGGTAATTTTTCAAGCTTCGATTTGATTTCAATTTCAATTTTTATTTATGTCACAAATAGATTTTCCGCAAGTTCATCTGCATTCTGGTTATTGTTTGAAGCCTCGTCATTGTTACTTTTACTAAAATTTGATTGTGCTTATGTATGAAATCATCTTGTTAAATCCTATCAACGGTTCAAAATGTCTGGCATCAAATGAATAATGTGAAATCGTCAACTCAATAAAATTAGTCTGAAATTAATTCAATTTATGTTCATTTCTTCTGTAGGTGATTAATTAATGAAGGTGACTTATAATCCTCGAACTGGAGTAATGTGAAATGAGGCAAGTCCACTAACCCAGTTCCAACAAAGTCAGAAAGCAATAATTGACAGTGATCATCATTTGCACTTCCAAAGTTGCAACAATAACGGAATTTGGCTATTTAGCTGACTATATGTTCGATATAGGCCTAAATGATGCTTCTCAATATAAAAGATTTCAATTTCCAGAATATTCCATCGAAATGATTTTTTCTGCAGGGCAGGGTTCCAACTCCCCAAAGTCAATAAATAATTTGTGGCAATTTTAAATACAGCAGTTCGCTTTTGCTTATCATCACTAATTAATTAGACAAATGATTAAGTTTCAGAGCAACATGGAAGTCAAAGCACAGTCTATTGCTTTATCATGCTAGAACTGGCATTCATTATCTTGATTCTATTATATGCCAAAAGGAATTGTAATTAGTTTGCAACATTGACAAGATTTATTCTGATTATCTCAGTTGTTAGGAAAGTTACTTTCTATCAATCCAATTTCGTTTTGGCAAAAATTACAACATACTTGGCTGATGGATTTCCTGCCCCTTGTACTGCAGAATTTGATGCTCAAGTTGACTGCGGTATTCAATATTGATAATATCATTATAAGAAGACTCCGTTCTACGTACAGCTGTGTAAATGCGGCAATTTGTCTCTGCCGAATTCAACAGTACACCGATAGAAAAATTAACTATCAGAAGTGTCTGATCATAGAATGATTATTGATCATAAGAAAAGCAAATTGATGTAAAATCTAAAACGTCAAATGATGTAGCACTTATGCTTCAAGCGCTCAAAAATTATTCATATTAACAAGTTAAATATTAATAAGTTCCGCACAAAGCGATTTTAATATGCGCTTTAGAGGAGCCATCGCACACGATTAACGTGAGGGTAAGAGGTCATGTTCTCAAACATACTAGTATTTCATTTTTGTCTCTGATGTGACCTTTGGTGCGTATGTGTGATCGAGGCTAGGAAGTAGGGTTTACAATCCCGGGATCTCGACCCTATTTCCGAGATTAAAAATCCCGGGATTACGTCTTCGAGATCTCGAGGTATTTCGAGATATTTGAAAGATTGGCCCTGAGTTCCTTCTAAGGGACATAGTTAAGAGAGTCAATGGCTTTTTTGAAAATGCATCTAATTTTTTTATGTTCCAAGTTTGATAAATTGCCAATGTGCTGTATTTGCCGAGCCAGCTGGTTAAGCCTAGTTCACACGATGACACTAGTGTCGTGACATTAGTGCCGAGGAGCAGCGCGAAATCTGGGCTAAATCAATGCCGTGACACAAACCGTTCAGAAGCTTAATAAACAGTGTTGTAACACTGCTACTAGTATTGCTTCTGTAAACTGAAAATACTTCGTAAATTGATAGCTGAAAGACAAATCACAACGATTTAAAATAACGACTAAAGGCCCGTTCAAGGCTCGTTCAGACAGAGCTAGGTTTGCGGTTTGCGGTCTTTGAGGGAAAAACCGTCGAAGAAACCGTCATTCAACCCAGTGAGTCTCCCCGAATTCGCTCTATTGACAGGTCACCGGACTGCTACTGCAGCTGCGCTGTGTTGGTTTTCACACATCGACAACGAATTGCGTCTCGGTGATTAATTGACGGTGAAAGACAATTTGAAAAAAATCATCAGTTATCGACAAAATGACATTACAGTTGTATACATCTTGTTGTTGTGATGAAGACAACGTTTCGTTCATCAAAATCGACCCAGTGGTTCAGAAGTTATGTCAAAAAATGCATTTGTTCTCTAAGTGAATGTATGCTCACAAACAAGTGAATGAAACAAGTCCTGGAATCGATACCTCCAACATCGGTAGAATCCGAAAGGGCATTCTCGGCGGCCGGTTTGTTCTTAACGAAATTACAGTCGAGAATGAGTGATAACACAATTCAGTGTCTAACCTTACTTCGCCAATATTTTTTACGGGTTGACTAGTTTTACCTACTGTAGATGTTTGTTTAGTTCACGTTGAAAGATATACATTTTACAAGCACGTATCGTCTTTTGAAATATTTCTTGAAACTTAATGATTAAAAACATATACAGTATATATAAAGCTCGATCGAGATCCCGGGATCCCGGGATTGCGATTAGCCAGTCTCGAAAATCCCGGGATTGAGAAAACGGCTCGAGATTGTAAACCCCACTTGGAAGGATTGTCTTTTCTACTAAATCACCGAGTGAGAAGACAATCCTTTTTTCACTATCACGGTTCATTCCCCCAACTACTGCATAAGCTTTGCATGCACTACTGTCTCTGTACTTTTTGTTTGACGGAGAAAGTTGACATTAAGACAGTGACAGCTATATGCACGAGGATAAATAATTTGCTTGTATTATATTTCGGGTCTAGTTATAGGCCAGAGTCCGGAATCCTATCATTTGATAGAACTCCGATTCCAGCAAAAATGATAGGACTCCGGGACTCCGACACCGACTCCGACTCCACATTCCTGGCACAAAGTATTTTTCAAAATTGTTCAATTTGCTTAGATAATCCAATCCGATTTAATTTCCCATCCAGAAATTTTGTAAGTTAGTTTATAAATTGCAATTCAAAGACAATAAGATAGTCTTTGTTGTACTTGATTCTTCAGATAGTATTGATTGAAATGGATTCAAGCTAACAAACATATTGCAATGTTGAGCATGAATTTTTTGCCAACAAAATTACCATCGTTTATTAAAACTTATTGAAGAATTCCGCCAACTGGTGGAAGGCTAAACGATAAAAAATTTTTGCTGGAAGTGATAATCTAAAGAAATCAATTTCAGGAACATAAAATCACCTGGCACCATCATTTTCAGCGAATATTCTGAATTTCCTAGCCAAGCAGTCTTTTCAAAAGTTTAAGTAGATAGACATAATCTATGCAGCGTGTCTTTGTTTCCACTATAGTTTGAATTTAAGCCAACTTTATATTTATTCAATGTATGCCTAGAAGAGGAAAGAGATCAAATGGAAGCAGGCTTTGGTTAGAGTCAGATAACAAATAATGACACTGCCTATGTGCTAGCAATATGCCTAATTTTCTAACCACTTGAACAATACATTTACATGTATAATAGACATTTTGGCGATTCCTAGATCCTAAATCTAATTTAAATTCGCTGATTTTATCACAAATTGTACATTTGTCGAAAATTATTGAAACGTCAATCATAAGACATGGATTCTGTTTTCACAATCTCTTGTCAATTTCACCTATAATTGATGCCTAAAGTTATCGAAGTTGAACTTCTCAGAACATCAAGAGTAATACACATGTACGTACAGAATTTTTTGTTGAAAATTATGGAAACATGCTTGATTGACCGCATATAGTCGGCTTTTGAATTTCAGCATCTGAACAGTTACTCCAAATCATTGAAATCTAAATGAATTAATGCTCTAGTACGGTAGGCTTACCGTAAACTTTATGGGAAAACTGAGTTTACAAAAGGGGCTATCTTGCGAAGGAGCCATCGAATTGCCCCTCCCCGTTTCCACTCCGACAGCTAACGCAGAGCCCTATATCCGCAGTACAATTGAATGCTGAAAGCTAGTTAGGATCATTGAGATTTCGTGCAAAATGAGTATGAGATTCTATATGAAATAGCAGAAACTGTTCGATTTGTAATATTTTTGTTTTAAATCACCAAAATTAGGACTCTCAAACTCGTTGACTCTCAACAATTGCCGATTTTCTGAAAAATGAATGGTAATTTTTGAACCGGCAAATTTACAACACTGGACCACACTCCCAACGAGACGACAGTCATTAATATTGACATGAATTAACTTTTTCAAGGAATTAAAAATGAGAATATTTCGGTCTTTGGGAAGCAGTTTCTTGACTTTTTTGGATCAAAAGTCAAGCCGATTTGCACTTATGGAAATCTCTTTCAATACTTACTGAATCAGACAATATCGTAGTGGAATTCTCATATTGTAATCTAAGCAATTCTATCTATGGACTGTAGTAAATAGCTTATTGAACGAAATTGATGGTTATTGAAATCGTGATCAAATCAATCAGATGCTCATTGATAAAATGTCATTTGCTTCTCTGTGATTAATTATACCCCAATTCTCGTGTAGTAATGACAGGAAAATATATGCTTATATCATTTTGATGAGTAGGCCTATTGCCTGTTCCTTCAAAAATTCCAAATTTATATGGTATCGTCAATAATAATAATGGTGTACAGTCAATATATCATTTTAACATCGAATGCGAAGCATTGTTACTAAATATTTGTGACGATTCAAAATGTGAGTTTTTATAGGAATCCGTTCAAAATGATTGTATTCAGGGACTCCGATTCCGAATCCGCAACCATGGTTCATAGATTTCATTTTTCATTTCGCTTTCTGTACACGATCATAAAATAACTGTGGCACATACATGTGCATGTACTTTGTGCAATATCATAAAACACGATGTAGGATTACCCAAGCATCAAAACTTATTATAACCTTATCGATCACCCAAAAAAACTTTAATTTGCAATCTTTGAACAAGATCATTAATTTATTTCATTTGACATAGAGACATAGGCTACATGAGCTCACTTTTTATTTGCCACAAATTCTTCATGTTAACTGGTATATATCACAATATATTGCAGTTGTGGACTTTCGCGCACGGAAAAAATGAAATTGTGTTGTGTGGCAACCCTGCTCTCAGCAGGAAAGTTATTGAGACATGTCTGGGCTCACCAACTTGAATAAACTTCGATTCGGTCGTCACAACTTAACCTATCATATACAATTTTACATTGAGCTCGTGTCCTTCATGATCTGGAAATCAGCTTGTCAACAATTCACATGCGATCCATTTCTCTTCTCTCTGACATCATGATGATCAGTGCAATTTCTAAAGAGTGCTTGTATGTTCATGACCTCAAAAGAAATAATGATCTTAGTACTTCTATTTAGTCGAAAATCCTACTTCATAGCACCTAGTGTCACTCAAGGTCAACCATGGGTCTCAAGGTAATTGAAACTGAAGCCCAGACTTTTGAAAGCGAGCTGCATGAGCTAGTGGAATTGGAGTGCTCTCTAATGTGCTACTTGCCAATATTTTTGTTTTTTAATTGTCAAAGCACATGCTATAAAATGCTTGTGTTTAGCTTACATGTGTAATGAAAATGCAATTTTTGAGAATGAACACTGTGTTTCTCTGTATTACTTTATCTTGTTGATTTGTAAGATCTCTCAAATTTTTCGATTTTTAGTTTGGATATGTTGTCAGTCGTCAAATTCAAATATGTCAAAAATTTCATAATATTTAGATCAACTGGTTCTGAATTTATTATTGGAGGCAATCAAACATAAATAATTAAATAGATTGTGACTTATCTTCCTAAGCAAACACGATTGTATGTGCTTCTATTGTGTTTATTTAATTTAGGCTTATAATCACACAAATTTCATTCATAGTTGATTCAATATTTCTCATTGGTCCCATGAAGGGTTTTGAATTTTCTTAGCTGGGCTTATTCAATGAGGAAAACGCTGCCTTAAAGTACTTTTCGTGAGAACATCTGTGGTATAAGCGAGATGAAACTTACTTACAGTGAAGAGATACATTGTCTGATTGATCAGGTCTTATATGGAATAGCTCATTAATTTATTCATACCCGACCAACAACATGTCTGACAAATTGACAAATGACAATAAAGAAATAATCAATAGCAAGCGATCTACATAAGAGATTTTGTCGAATACTTGAAAGACCCATAACAGTCAACTTCTCAATTCGATGCAACACTGTCGACAGGCCACTCATCAATTTCCTCGATGTTTTGATTTTGGTGTTCGTTTTCATTTGTATTTGATTCATCACTAGAAGACGAACTGTCAATTGTATGCGATGCATTGGAACCAGTTATGGCTGCGGCAACTTTGGCCATTTTCATTCTGCGAATTTTTCTTCCTAACCCAGGTGATGGCTTAGCTGGTCGATCTGCAAATCGGTTCTTCCGCCGTGAAAATCGTCTTGCAATGACAGTTACAACAGTTATTGTAACAATTACAACGGCGGAAACCCCAGCAATTACTCCAACAACTACGCCTTCCTTCATATTTTTCAATACATAAAATACAGTTTATACAATTTATCCTTGCACATGACTTATTCATGTAAACTGAAATGCATTGTTCAACGAAAATTTGAATTTCAAGTCAACTGCACATTAATGATATATCGATCCCATCATAAACGTTGAGATACCTTGATCTAGGTTGCAAGCATCCATTAGACCTATCTCATAAATGCTCAGTGACAATCAAAATATCTAAGATGTCTGTGTTAAGTTTCCGCAACGAGGAATTACGTAATTCACAGATATGCACCTTCTGAAGGTTGCTTCTGAAATTTTAGACATAGTGCTAGTATATGTATCAATGAATAGAAACCATAGCTATGGCTTGCGAATTTGCAACCATAGAAAACTATCATGCCTGGCCATGTGAAATTGCATTGGAGCATCAACTTACTTGATGAGCCGACATGTGCGGGAATCCCATGGATTGGGCCCTGAGTACATGTTCCACTTTTGAGCTGTATGTAAGCTGTTGCATTGCAGGCAAGAGACAGTTATAAAAGCAATTTTGGTTAGGTGTACATGAAAGCAATTTCGTCTTTAATTGCCTATTTAGGCTGCATAAAGTGACATGGCGGTGACGTGACAGGTCTAATCCTGGGACCATAGGTTCAACTCCTACCAGCCGCACATCTTTTTCATGGCAAATTGATCCATCTCATTTCATTTATTGTTAATTCATGACATCTGTCCTCCAGGTAAAAGCTCATTTCTACAGTTTTGATATTTTTTAGTTAAGATTCATTTTTTGCATCTGGTCACACTAAATATCCTAATAAAAACAAAAAGCCCTTGGTAGTTGTAACGGAATTTCACCAAACAAGCATTCTTTGATATTTTTTATTTGACGAAATGAATTTTGCATCCGGCCCTGTTGCTGTTCTCAGCTGTTTTCTCAGCTTCTATTCACAGGTTCTATATGCTGTTCGGGCATATTTTGTCATTTGACGCAATGTTTCCGTAATTGTGAAGTCATAGTAATCCCATCGTTCACCCACAAGCTAGACCTGCAAAACAAAAGTGCTTTTACAAAGTACTGATCGAGCAATTGCCTCTTTTTGGTCAGGCTATCTCTCACTGAAGACCTCGGCATTATTCATGTAAACTGAAATGCATTGTTCAACGAAAATTTGAATTTCAAGTCA
Organism: Prostheceraeus crozeri; assembly: GCA_907163375.1. Taxonomy (NCBI): domain Eukaryota; kingdom Metazoa; phylum Platyhelminthes; order Polycladida; family Euryleptidae; genus Prostheceraeus; species Prostheceraeus crozeri. The sequence goes on along the minus strand of CAJQUW010000614.1, from coordinate 319,271 downwards.
ACTGCACATTAATGATATATCGATCCCATCATAAACGTTGAGATACCTTGATCTAGGTTGCAAGCATCCATTAGACCTATCTCATAAATGCTCAGTGACAATCAAAATATCTAAGATGTCTGTGTTAAGTTTCCGCAACGAGGAATTACGTAATTCACAGATATGCACCTTCTGAAGGTTGCTTCTGAAATTTTAGACATAGTGCTAGTATATGTATCAATGAATAGAAACCATAGCTATGGCTTGCGAATTTGCAACCATAGAAAACTATCATGCCTGGCCATGTGAAATTGCATTGGAGCATCAACTTACTTGATGAGCCGACATGTGCGGGAATCCCATGGATTGGGCCCTGAGTACATGTTCCACTTTTGAGCTGTATGTAAGCTGTTGCATTGCAGGCAAGAGACAGTTATAAAAGCAATTTTGGTTAGGTGTACATGAAAGCAATTTCGTCTTTAATTGCCTATTTAGGCTGCATAAAGTGACATGGCGGTGACGTGACAGGTCTAATCCTGGGACCATAGGTTCAACTCCTACCAGCCGCACATCTTTTTCATGGCAAATTGATCCATCTCATTTCATTTATTGTTAATTCATGACATCTGTCCTCCAGGTAAAAGCTCATTTCTACAGTTTTGATATTTTTTAGTTAAGATTCATTTTTTGCATCTGGTCACACTAAATATCCTAATAAAAACAAAAAGCCCTTGGTAGTTGTAACGGAATTTCACCAAACAAGCATTCTTTGATATTTTTTATTTGACGAAATGAATTTTGCATCCGGCCCTGTTGCTGTTTCTATAACCAGAAATTTGAATTCGATTCCTACCTAGTTTTCATAATTTCTAATTGAGTCCCATCCTACGGCATAATACAGTTAATTCTATCAGCTACTATCGTCAGTGAATTAGTGACTTTCTATCGTTTCTATAGCATTTTTGAGGATAAATTGCAGCATAATGCTGCATTTCATTTCTAAAAATAAACTATAAATGCACTAACGGATGGACTTCCCGCGATGTGTATCTTTGGTATATGGATGTGACAATGTCATGGATTCTGTACCATTGGTGGTCTACTATTTCATATAGAAATTCTGATAGCTTCACAATTTTGCCTAATTTATGTCTCAGGGATGCAAATATACCTTCAATTATTTAAAGTTTTTGAAAAGACTGAAGATGTAGTCCAGATAAAATCCAAAACAAAGCTTTGATTTTTCTTTGAAGTATGTACGTAGCCTACACATGTAAATATTTTTTTGTCTGAAAGCTAACAAGCAAAATTTTAAAAGTAATACCATTAATAATTTGTTAAGTAATAAAAAGCTGTAAAACTACTGAAAAGAAAGAAGTGAAAGAAAAAGATAAGCGTCAACGAAAAGCTTTGATTATGAAAATCGTCGTGTGTAAACTATATTTTACTAATCGACTTCTCTCTTTACTTTTGTTGCTGCTAATAACTTATCGGAAAACTGTTCTTTTACGAGCTTCGCTCAGCTCATAAGGAATGCACAATAATGATTAGACAATTGACAGGCTGTAGAACTGCTTGCATCAGAAATTATCCTACACTTGACACGATAGTGCAACCAAACCTCTTAAAAACATGTCCTGGACATCTTTTTCGAGTCCTTGAAAACAGAAACGGTTTAAACTGGCAGGTTGAAGAAAACATTTAGTGTTATTTTTCCCACGACTGTCATTACTCAATATTCTAGTATCGAATAATCGAATTGCACTTTTTTTTTAGAAATAGGACATGATAATTTTATTTTTTTAATAATCGAATTGCACTGCAGGTAATATTGAATTTTGCTTCAGCAGAATATCACCAATGTTTTCACATTAGACCTACAAAACTTTAGTTATAGGCCTGAATCTGCTTGTAAAGTATATGTAGGCTAAAGCAGATTCAACTAATGGTTTTCAGGTCAACGTCGTCAAATGCGAACCCAGGTTTGATTGAAGAGATTTCACGTTATCACTGTTACTCCGAAAGGGTCTTTATGAACGTATATAAGAGCATATCCGATGACCTTCAAATCATGATCGTAATGACCTGAATAGTTGAACAATGAAATAATTGTAATTAATCCATCACTTTCAAAATTATTTTCATTTTATTAAATAAGTTCGTCCCTCTCATGTAAAACGCCCGAATCTCTGCAAGCGTCCGAATAAAACTAATTTATGATTATGATCTTCAACCAACAACAGGAAAATTTCTACCATAGACAGAAACTTCAAACCACAGGCATTAAATTAAGCTCTTCGCTGCTGACACCGCAGGTAGGATTGAAAAGCATTTACTGGACCAAATATCAAAGTTAGGAACCCAAGTATTTGTAAAATGTTTTTGTTGTTATGAACCTATTCGACCAGCTCTTTGGTCATCATCAGAAGGAAGGATTTGACAGGGAGACATAATTCACCATTTGATCAACTTGAAACTTTCCAGTCGCATTCCGTTGAAAATTATTGAAAAGATTTTTAAAGTTATAGGTAGGATCAATCATCAGATGCAGCCGCTTTGAGTCAAATGTGAAGGATTTTACCTCACCATTAACATTCGATTAAGATAATCACCAACTATCATGAATCGTAAATTTCAAATAAGACGTAGGCGTTCATGTACATGTGCTTTCAAAACAAAGATCAACAATTAAACATGAATCACATTATGGACTTCTAAATATCTAGCATCTGGACAGGAAACTATTCCACAAAAATCTATGAATGTAGCAATAGCAGGCTGAAGTTTCATTTTGACTTCAGTCTAATGTAATTTCGATTGGACATTATTCAACATCACTAGCAAAAAAATTGAAAAATTTGAAAACTGCGCCCATTGAAAAATCAGTCAGGCGCTTAGCAGGCTCTTAACAGCTTCAGCATCATGAATGTTGTCACTATACTCCATTGGACTTCATTTGTGTGCATTACGGAGGTCCTCTTCATAAAGAAGAGGTCTCCAATTTTGAATAGGCAACTTTCCCAGTGTGGTTCTTCCTTTTTAATTTCTGTTTTCTCTATCCTATTCTTTCACCTGTATACGGTGTATAAATATGTTTTGAGTTGTCATCACAGTTTCCGCTTGTCATATATTTAGATTTTCCATATAATAGTTTTATTATTTTAAATATCTTATGTAGAAATTTGCATGCAAGTATTTGTCAGTTACTATAGATTATTTCCCTGATGACGGTAGGATGTTCCTATACAAAAAGGCCTTGGGCATGAATTTACTATAAGTTAATTATGAGTGGTTGTTTTGTTTGCTTGTTTTGATTAGAAGTGTAAACTATTCTAAAGCTAGCAATTGCAGCATTTTAATAAACATTCAATGGTTTTGGCAATTAAATATTAATGATCCAAGTTATATTGATTATCTAGAATCCAAGATCTTATAGTTTGTCCAAACAATAATGATTGTTGACAACCATTGACAGACAATATTAGAAAGTCTGACTTCGGCTACACATAGTGAAACTCTAATGGAGATGGCTTTGGAAAACTCGTAAAACCTCCTTATTGATCAATTTACATTTGTACGGGCTATATCTGAGGGTGGGTCATATATCGAATATTCGGTTTCGATGAAACACGATGTGCCATTATGTTCGAGCAGAAGATGGCCAATGGTATATTTTCATGATCGACTTGATATAACAGAAAAATCAATGCATTCAATACATAAGATTACATGACTATTAGTACCCTGGTCATCCACCAGCACGTACATGTATGTCATGAAAAGGAGACGAAGGTTTTTGAAGGAGTTAACCAGAAGCTTGGCCAAGGAATACGCTATTTCTCGATTGGCCCGACCTGTGGGTTTACAAGCTCAGGTCATCTCTCTCGAAACAATTTAGTGGTCGACTGCAATATTGTGAGAAAATGCCCTGGCTCGTTGTAAATAATTCAAAAGTGAGGGAATGAAAAGTTAACTGACCGGCATATTAGTTGTATAACAAATTAATTCCAATTAATTTTTGTCTTCTTCACGAAGCTGTCTTCAGGGAACTTAAATATTGATGTTGAAGATCTTAGTTATCTTATCATTAGCAAGCAAACCTTACATAAAATTCAAATGAAAAATAGAGAGACGATAATAGAAATGGCAGGAATAGAAATTCTTTCAGGTAGTCCATTTCACTTCTGAATCATTGACTGCAATATTGAAGAGAGCAAATGTTTTATGATTTGTGGCAAATATGTAGCTCACGCTATTTGTAAAAAGGTGTTGAATAGAAAAAGCTTGTTGAAAGATAGTTTAATGTAACTGCATTTTGTTATTTCTTTGATGTATGATTGATAATGGGTTGGGCCTGCATTTGATTCGAATTGCAAAAAGGAATGTCCAATCAAAATCCATAATGAAAAAATATAGATAAATAGTGAAGATCAATGCATTTATTAAAGGTGATGAATTTATCGCAACTTGGTAGTTCTACAGTATGTCAGACCTCGGTAATCTGAAGGTAAAAGACTCTATTGGCGAATCAATGACCGCTATTTACATATATCCATAGCCGGTCGATGTAATAAGTACTCAATATTCTGAATAGTACACGGTGACGTATTGGAAGGGCACACTAGGCGCCGCCCACTTTTTCTTGGGCAATCGAACTTTGACGCTAAACTGTCTTAATTATAAAGAATCTTAATTGAAAGATTTGAAACGCCGATCTCATAGTAATCCTTTAACAGGTGCACCCAGCATCTTATAAAGCAATAAGTTACATGGTGTTGGCTCAGATGTGAAAAGACGCCCATGTGCTATAACATCTTTCTAGTGTCAGTTCTGGTATAAAGAGAGTACCATGATTATTCACGCCTAATGTTGGTTCTGATCTCAGTAGAGCACTATCTTCATTCTGTCGAGGTGCCGCCAGCTTCGTCAAGCCATCAAAGTTTTGTCTGGAGCGACTGCCATCTTCGCCCCTCATAGATGCTTCGAAAGGTTTTCAGGATGATCAAAATTGTTGAATCAGTCGTAGGTGGTTCAGAACTTTGCTGTTCAGGTATTCATGTGACAATAACTCTACTTTTTGCATTTACCTGTGCAAGTATTTTCGAGGAATATCAATTTTCTATAAATGCTTGCACACGCATCAACTACGTGGGTCAGTTAATAAATTAGTTTCTCTTTCAAAATTTCTGCATTCATTGAAAAGATATATTAACAAGATTTACATGGGGATAAGGTGTGTATATTTGCGATTCAAAATGAGTACCATGAGCTTCAACACACTTCTCCCAGAGTTGGGGGAGCCTCGTTATTCCACGTTCAATGGCATCTATGTCCAGATTCTTGATCAACGCACTCCAGTCAGCATTAATCTCTTCCTCGGTTCGGAAGCGCCTTCCACAAAGTTCCTCTTTTATTGCAGAGAAGAGGAAAAAGTCACAGGGACTTAAGTCAGGGGAGTAAGGTGGGTGAATGAGCACTTCCCACTCCCACTTCGCCAACATCTTCACAACGCAAGTCTTCAAGTTAGGACTGGCGTTGTCGTGAAGGAGAATCACGCCTTCAGCAAGATGATCTCGTTCTCAAGGCTGGACGGAGTTTCTCGCGGAGGATCCACTGGCAGTGGTCACCGTTCACAGTGGTTCCATGGGGAGCAGGCCAATCGAGAATGTCTCCGCAGCGATCGAAGAACGACACGAAGAGCACCTGCAATCCACCTTGGCTGCACTTCGCCTTCATCGGACGTCCTTCAGGAAGTCGCCACTCAGCTGGCTGGTGCTTGAGTTCGAGCCCAAGGCTCGTCTGCTGCAACGATCCGATTCAGGAAGGAATGATATCGTTTGAATCGTTGGAGATGCTGTGAGGACACCAGCATTCTGTTCACCGTTTGCTCTTCGGTCACAACATGGGGAACCCATCTCGAGCAAAGTTTCTTCTTCCTCAAGTTCTCGTTGACAATATGCCAAGCTGTTCCATGGCTGATGTCAAGCTCCGTAGCCATTTGATCCACCGTGATCCTGCTGAATAAGAGCTTGAACCTCATTAATCTTCTCTTCAGTGGCGGTTGAAGCAGGGTGGCCTGCTCTTTGCACATCAGAGTAGTCTGTTCTGCCGTCTTGGAACTCGCGCACCGATTTCCTCACTGTTTGGATTGAAGGACATTCCTCCCCATAACATTGAACAATTGTTATACAACAATAACGTTGAACAAATATCAAGTGGAGGAGTTCATGGAGGATGGAGTGGAGGATGACACGAACGTCGTATCTCGAGTAGTCAGAGCTGGACAAGACGGAAAGAATAACTGAAAACATCTTGCGTCAAATCGAACATTAAAGCCGTACATAACTGAGAAGTATTCACAAATCGATCGGTTGTCAAATTGATGATAAGAGTCACATGAAAACTTGCTTGCAGTGAGTGATAAGAATTCACCTAGGAATCATTTAATTGCAAACTGGTGCCTATAAAGCAATTGCGTTGTGCGTGACAAGACAGGGAAACTTATTTATTGACTGACCCTCGTAGATAGCGCCTTTATTCTCAATGTGCAAGGATTGACTGAGCTTTTGTAAGGGGGGACGGGAAAACCTCTCTGCTTCATATCATTAGCACCTAGACCTATATTCTACAGGTCCACCGCTCCCCCCCTTTTGAAAATCCTGCCTACGTCCCTGGAAGAATGTGGCTGGCTTCCATTACGTTGTGAAAAAATGTATCAGTCAATGCAACTCCACGAAATTGTTCCCTTATGTCTATTAGAAAAATTTGAGTGCTTTCAGAGAAGGGCTCATAAACTGATTTGCGGAAAAGGATGCCCTAGTGTGTTTTCCACCGATTGCAGAGCGTTTTAGAGAAGTCGGACTGAATTTTCTCAAATCTTGTGAACATAATTCACGTCCCCTGAAACGTTTCTTATCTCGTTGTCTTCCTCGAACTGGCCACTTTTGTATTCCTTTGTGTACTACTGTGAGACGTTTGAATTCATTTTTTCCTTGGTTCTGCCAACAATTTGATGAGTGTCTATATAATGAACCTCATCAGCATTACTTACTTTGTTTGTACTTTTTCGATTTTCATTTATTTGAAATATGCTGATTATCAAGGGGATTTCATGAACCGCATTATAATGCAAGTCTTTGTGAAAAACTTGGGCACTACTGCAGTTTAGTGCACCCTCTATGAAAGAGACGGAAACGCGCCTACTGCAGTTTAGTGCACCCTAAAACAACGGCGCATTCTCCCGCAAACGATGACTACGCACATTACACCGAAGCGCGCGCTCGGTGTAATGTGCGAAGACGAAGACGAAGACACACGAAGACACAAAGACACTCATTTATAACTATAGGGAAGAACGAACGGCATTCATTCTGTTGATTAAATCATGTTGTTAAACGATCTTATTACGCTTGTTCATGACTCGGTCAGTGCTCGCCAATTTAGGGTGCACTAAACGGCAGTAGTGCCAAAACTTGAGGTCGCCTTGTGCTTGTTGGCTGTAATTTCAATTTTTTATTTCAATTTTCATCGGTATGATTTTATGATTCCGAAAATTTATGTTTAACTTCTTGAATCTGAATAGTGTTGTGGCCCCATTTACATCCTTTAGAGCTAATTATCATCTTTGTTTTTGATTATGATCTTTTGTTCTTTCGATGGCAAGTGTGATATGATCACGCTTAAGAAGCTACTCTTACTAAGAAGCATTTAAGTGATAGCAACCTTCGAATTGCTAATTTAACAATTTAGCAAGCATTACCTCTCCAAGGCTGTCGTGACACGGAGGATGTGTAAAATACTATTATTCCTTCTATATTTATGTCAAATCATATCAAATTACGCGGTAGGCACGTAAATTCTTCAAAACTTCGAAAATTTGCATATCTCACATTCGGCATCAACACCAATTGGGTTCAACTCGAGTTCATTCAATGAAATCGAAACTGTATACACATTCGGGATTTAATCAACATTCAGTTGCTACTCTACCTTGGCCAAGGTCCTGCCCAGGTCAGGTTAAATTGCAAGTTGTGCACGTTCATTTATCCATTACCATCTACATGTCACCTCACTTGACATGACATTCGGACTCCTATGCATTCATCCTTCTCGTCACATGCCACATTATACTTGTAATATTGTCCTGCATTTTCCTTCATGAAAATGCAACCTATCAATTTTGAATTTTTGTGAGAGAGAGGCAGAGAGAGAGATCCAATCATAGAAAAGGGGAAATCCATGGAAATTAGGAGTAAATAGGGTATTCCCTTCATTGAAATTCCTGCGCCTTTGCTTGTGTGTGTCTTGTAGCATTCAATCAATAGCTCTCTAAAAATAGTGGCTTATCAACCGTATTGAAGAGACAGCGCATCATACAGCGTATTGTGTACAATGAACCTCAAGCAGGACAGAGATGCGATCATTGCATTGCGACTTCTGCAGTAAACTACATCAATTTATACCGGCATGTGGATGATAAAAGTTGCATTTCTTCAGGAATAGTGTGCACATACTACAATTAGCACGATGGATTATATAACACTAATACTGTTCGCTCTAATTGTGATATCCATCAGCTTTTACCTGCTTCGTAAACACTCAAAATATCATCTACCACCAAGAAAAGTCGGAACTTTAATGATGATATACAAGCTTGCACGTTCCACTAATATTCAAATCTACATGGACTCGCTGGATTATGGCGATGTTTATTCATTCGGCCTGGGCTTCGATATAGTGATGTTAAATTCCTTTGATGCGGTTTATGAATGTTTTGTGAATCAAGCAGATATCTTTGCTGGCCGCCAACAAAGGTCTCATCTCAAAGCTATTGGTCTGGACGGAGGAGTTTTGAATACTGATGGCCCTCTATGGAAAGAACATAGAAGATTCATGCTTCGGGTTCTTCATGAGTTCGGCGTTGGAAAATCATCATTGAATGAATTAGTTCATGATGAAATTGTCGCCCTCATTGACCATATTGAAAGCTTACAAGGAAAACCATTAAATACAAAGAGCATGTTCACAAGGAAAACTACGAATATTTTTGCGCGATTGATGTTTGGAGAACGATCGGAAACGAATGAAGAACACTTCAAGGATTTTACTGATCATGTTGAAAAAATGTTGGAGTTCAGAGTTGCAAATATCATCCCACTGGTCATTCCTTTCTTATTAAAAATTCCGTTTATAAGAAAAAACATTCCAATGGTTTATTCAAATGATTGCATTTCCGAATATATTCGACAGAAAATAGAACAACAAAAGAAGTTATTTGATTCGAATATTCAACCACCAATTGAAATCAACAATGCATCTAACATTTGCGAAGCTTTCTTAATTGAGAAGAATCGACAACAAGAAAACCATCCAGACAATCACACTTTTACAGATTGGCAGATTCGTCGAGACATAATTGATCTGTTCTTCGCTGGAACGGAAAGTTCTGCTGTAACTCTCAGTTGGGCTATCATACTGCTATCAGCACATTGTGACATTCAAGAGCGTGTTCGTAGTGAGATACATGCAGTTTTAGGGCAAATGCGACTTGCTACAATGGCTGATCGTCGGCAACTACATTACGTATGTGCTGTCTTGGACGAGGTGATGCGATATTCTAGTATACTGCCACTGAATGCCCTACACAGAGCCACAGAGAAAACAGAGTTATTTGGCTTTGATATACCGAAAGATACAATGATTCAGAGTAATCTATATGGCATCCATCATGATCCACGCATCTGGGAGAAGCCACATGAATTTAATCCACAACATTTTCTCTCGTCTCTCGGAGAATATTGTGCTTCTAAGTATTTGATTCCATTTTCTTTAGGAAAGCGTGCCTGTCTTGGTGAAAGTTTAGCAAGAACGGAACTTTTCATCGCATTTGTATCAATTTTGCAGAGATTTAGGGTGAAGCTTACGAACGATGAAATTGATGTAAAAAAACTGCTAGATGGTTCGATGGGAATTCTTAGAAAACCTCTTCCTCACGAAATAATATTTTCACCTGTGTAACATCTGTAACAAAATTATACATACAGAAAAGCTGTAAATAATGTGTTGACGTTTTAGTCAAATAGATCATATTTGAACAACTGCGGCCTACTAAAATGCTCTCATGTCAACACAATGAATCTTGTAGGAACAAATAGGTCACTTCATTCATTGTAATTTTCCATAAGTAAGGGCCGAAATTGATCATGTATATGACTAATATAAGCAAACATTACTCGTAATCAATGGAGGAAGCTTTCAACTTTCTTAGTCAACACAAGCTTAGGCATGTCTTATTCATGAACTCATTAAAAAGCAAACATTGTCTCGCTCATTAACTGGAAGCGTTAGGTTGACAGCATTTTCATTTCAGCAGGTGGATATGTGAAATATCATGAGTAGGCTTATACATGTATAGATCCTCACTTCATTTAATAGATTTCACAATAACAATTTAAAAAATTGAACTTTCTTCTTTTTATGTTGAATCAGCAAAGAATCTCTTTAACTCCCCACACACAACACAGAAAATTCTCTAGCTAATTCTACTGCAAATAGAATCTATCCATAGCACACATGCCGGTACGTGTGTGTAAACACTTCCTCCTCAGAATTAGAGCACGTAGAAATAGCTATCGGAAGCCTGCATTTTACGCATTTCATGTGGACATAATTTCTTTCATGATATAAGTGATATAAGATGTGCATATTTAGTACGGTATATTATATTTAAGACACAAGCATTATAGTACTTTGTAAACGGCTGTGGGGCACATCGAACCACCCAAGATTTGGGATTTTGAACATGGTTCATAGTGACTCATTTCAAAACTCATCCGCTATCGAGTGAGCGAGGTGATATCGGTTTTGACATGTGATCATGTCAAAAATTACATCATGTAGTCTTCAGAACTATCAAATTTATTATTTAGAATTATTTGAGCATTTACAGCATTCGCTTTTGGGCGCTATAGCTGGAAGAAAGTGGAAGAATCTTGCTATAACTCTTTAGGAGTCACTAAGATATATTGAAAAGAGGTAGTTGATCTTCATATAACTGGAAAAAATGTTGCATGACTGCACGTACATGCAAAAGCAATCAAAAGAAGAAAATCATTACCCAGATGATCTAGACCAGGGATGCGCAACCTGCGGCCGTAGCAGAGGCAAACTGAGACCGTGACAATGAAAAGTAAATGAAAAAGAATAAGTATATTGCAAATATTTCAGATGTTCACGGCAATCGAAAAACAATCGTCACTATAGTGGCATACTGGTCACCTTGTAGCTGTCGAACACTATGTCCATGCTGCTTGGAAAATGCGCGCCCGCAGACGAGATGAAGGCGTTCAGGCAGTTCGATAACTCATGAATAGAATATTTTAGGGAAGTTACATGCATGTGCATTCATGGCTAGAGTCATCAGCTAAAAGAAACAAGAACAATTGAAGTTTGCTCGAATTGTTCGCGCGTTAGCTTCACGTCCATGACCTGAATAAGAATGAGAGTGCTAATCACATCTTAAGGTTAAAATCTTTTCGGGTCAAACATGACCGTCGGTCGTATATGGGTTAACTTGCCAACTCATTCTTTACGAAGTAGGCCTTTGTGCGATTTTCACTGCGCCATTCATCAGGGAAAGCTAATTTGAGTGGTGAAATATAAAAAGGATTGACTATTGACCTAGTTGTTTGCACACATATTAAGTGCGGCCGTGATTCTTTCGGCCTTCGAAATGGCGGCCGAAAAATGTAAAAGTTTGAGCACCCCTGATCTAGAGCATCGGTCTTAAATTCAACTGGAGAATCTCCAATTCATCTGGAAATGTCTAAAATTCATTTAAGTAGATCTGAAATCGATTTGGAACTATCTGAACCATCTGAGCTAGAAATGGAAGATGTGTAGTTTGTCCTCAGCGAAGATATCGGACAATATTCCTGAAGTTAGAAGCTATCATAGATATTCTTCTCCTGATCACGGATATCTTTAGTTTTCACATATCTCACGAGTTTACAGTCTTTAAATATCTTCCATATGGTCGCTCATGTAGGCCTATATTGCTGTGGTGGACTGTGTGCTTGTGCTTCACATGTTCATCAACACATGGAGAATTTGTATCATTACAATCAAGGATGCATAATAAAGCTTAACTTTCAAGCTATAAAAAAACTCCCAAATGAAGTGCATTATTTTTGCTCCAGATCTTTCACATTGCATGAAATTATACCCCATTGTAAAGGAAAAAATTCATGTTGTCTCAAAAGGTGTCTGTGCTATAGTACTAAATAATGCCATTGCCACAAGCCACTGATGGCAAAGGAATGCTAAAAAATCCGCTGACGAGACTCGTATTGCTACGATCGTTTTAATCGAAATGATATGATGAAATCAAGAGCTTTAGAACAATTCTATTGATGTGTCTATGCCTCGGCTGTGGTAGAAAACGCAAAAACTATATCACAAAAATTAAAAAATTTTCATTTTTCAAGATTGCTTTATTCGAAATAATTATCAAAATCAGCAGTTTTAGACCCTTTCTATTGGTGTGCAGCATGCCTCGACTGTGGAAGCGGTCAAAGTATAGGGCCTGTCACCAAAAATCAGAACTTTCAAAATTTTCCAAAAAAATTCCATAATTCTCCGATTTTTTTCAATATTTTCCAAAATTTTCCATGGAAAATCTTGATTCAAAAGTTTCCGGAAAATTTTCATCACTACACATGTGTTATTGGGTCTCATGTCAAGTTTATTTATGAAATCGATGTGTATATCATAGTCAAGTACACATTGGGATCCAATTAATACTGATTTGCTAATACTGTATGGCTGCTATACTTTCATACTCAAACTATAGAGAGTATATTCTTAAGCGTGATCAAACAAGCAACCTAGGTGTCTTTGACCTAGGCCACTGGTATAGCAAAGATGACTTGCATAGAGTAGATATATTAGGTAGAGTGGTAACTCCGCATTTATTAAATCCCGTACACTTTCGACTTTATTAAATGAACTCAAGGGAGATAGTCGGAATTGTTTCCAAATGTGCAAATTTTCGCAATTATCCAGAAATCACAACGGAATTGAGTGATCATGATAGTAATGCAGAAAGAAATGATGTTGTTCTGCAGATCGTCCGTGTCATGACAGCTTTGGAGAGGTAATGTTTGTTAAATAAACAATTCGATAGGTAATTGCTATTACTTTCATGTTCGGCCTTAGTACTTTCTTAAGCGTGATCGTACCACAGGCAACCTGCCAAGCAAAGTCACGTAATCAAAGACAATGCATGATTTCAATTAACTTTGAAAGCATGGGTACTCTATGGTTGACACTCTATCTACTATATACTTACTTTACGATTTCATGACATTGAAAGCAGTAAATGCATGCATTACTACCCATGGGTCCATCATCAGACAGATTCAAGAAATGACACATGAATTTAGTGAATTACAAAATAATCCCGATGAAAACTTAATAAGACATGAAATCTTAGCCGAGAAAGCAAGATCTCGATTTTTCCTTGAAGACTTCCATTATAATGCGGTACATGAAATTTTCTTGATCATCAGTACAATTTCCGCGTAGTTACGATGCTTCTTGGGAAATATTCATTCCTTTTGATATCCAACTTGTTTCATACTACTTATAAAGAAGCTTCATGTCGATGGTACATAGATCTGCAAAAAATTTAGATTATTAGAAACTCCTTAAATAATTTTTTGGACCACAGTTAAGCGTAATCTCCGCGAAAAGCTGAATCTTGTCATACAAAAATTCTCACTGTATACAGATAGCTTTTGAGTCGAACTTCTACCTAATGCATACTTACTCTATGGTTTTACTTGTATGTTGAAGATCTCTCTCTTTTTGCCGGCATGACTGCGATTTGACGTTAAGAAGAGTACCACTAACATAAACAAAGGGTAAGTCTGACTTCTATTCTGAAAATCAGCTGTAGCTTCGGCATCTACCGATGCATGACAAAGCATATCAGATCCATTCTTTGCAAAGATGCAAATATTGATCATAGCACATATCCTGGAAATTAACGGTGGCTAATTTCTGCAAAATTGTTGGTTATGATAAAAATTTTGTTTCTTCGTAGAGCTGGATGTAAATAGCGCAAAGACAAATTTTCGAAGAAGTTTGTAACTTTTTTTATCATACTATTTGCAGAATATAAATTCCTACAAAAAAACGAACGATCGCGAATCAAAGAGAGTTATGTTGCTTATAAATTTGTATAGAATTCAAAAATTGACTGAAAGTTGCATTACCTTCTTAGTGCATCTTGAGGTATATAACTAGATAACGCTGTTGTTCTGAATTGTCTTTCTCCATTGTCATGATACACTTCTTGTTCGACAGAATTGGTGCATATAAAATTAGGTTATCATTGTTATCACATATTCACATTTGCATGTATATACAAAGTTCTCAAAGAGACTTTTCACATTTGAATGTCAACTTGTATTGGCCAGGTGACATGCTACACATTAGCTGGGAACTATGCTACTGTACAAGCACAGACTCTCGGTAACAGAGGGTGTGTGGCTAGGTAGGGCTGAATACTCCCTGTCGCAGCACCTCCGGAATTTCAACCAGACACATTGGTCTATGAATACAATTCATCGATTGGTTTTCTGAAATATGCGTATTTGCGAAGGAGATGTTCCCCTGATATCTTAAAATGATTTGTTTCACATTGCCGTCTACGGAGATACATGCTTTTATTGATGTTCATTTTGTTGTTTGAATGAAGTAGAGCTCAGTACAACGATTGCGGAAACCCGCTCACCAATTTACGGCTTCATAGATATAAATTATTCCAGCTCATTGGTCTAGTAGAGGTACGAATTTTAATGGAACAGCTGCAGGAATTCATTAAGTAGGCAGAGAATTTCAGTACGTCTTATGAATCACAAAATCAGCTTATCATCGCTTGCATGTGACTGTGAATATCTTCAGAATGGTCAGATCAACAAGACTCCATCAAATTTGAAGCTCCATTAAATTTGAAAATTGAACTAAATCCTTGTTTCCATCCGCTGTCGGGAAAACTTGATCTGACTCGTTCTCGAAGAAATTCTCCTTATGGATATCTTTTCATGCTTTATCTCTCAGAAGCAACGAGGCACTGCACACAGTTTTCCCCTTATTGGATCCCTAACTTTTGGTGCTGATTTTCTGTAGCGTTTCCTTTGCTATGGCCAACGCTGCATTGGGATGACTCTTCACAAGCTCTTGCGCTTCCTCGTCCTCCACAGAACGACACCCCTGCCAGCATTAGATTGACCTACATTTAGAAACTTAAATGAACTCTTAACTTTGATTTGGATAGTCTGATTGATATTCATATCGATAAATTTGAGTGAAAAATATTGGTCTTAAACTCTCGATTGAATCAAAAACGGATAATAGCAATGGAGTCATGCTACCATATTCACTTTTTTTATTATGTCAGTGATGCAAATTACGTTACATTTCTTCATTTCTAACGCGATGCACGTCTGATATTCATCTGCTGTTTTGTCTTCATCATGCGATCATGAAAATATCAGTTTTATCAAAGACGAACATATTTTCCGCTAGAGTAGTGTGGATGGTGCGGGCTTGAAAGCTACGATATGTGCCATAAGCGAAATGCGTGTTACCAAGCAGATGCTTCAACTTTTCCGAGCTGTACGTTCCAGATACCATATTTACTTGATAATGAAGGGTCTAACCGTACGCAGCAACGATGCGCAAGTGATCGAATACGGAAAGTCTTGTCTGATCAGATTGATTTCAGAACAATTCTAACTTTTTCAGCCAAAAACCACAAGTCTAGTGATGAAACCAAATGCTTTGCGGAACCGTGTTGTTGAACTGTCTTGACAAGTGTTCTCCCATGCAAACGAGATTTTTACAATCATGAAAAGGCTTTGCAGTTTCCTTGAATTATATCAAGGAATTTAGATTTATGAACATAGATGTATTAAAGTGTGCTGGTTATATCTGGAACTGAGATATTGACAACACGTGTCTTGTTTAAGTTTTTGTTTGAGCTTAGAAGTTTATGTTGATTATATTTTGTTGTGTTTTCTAATCGCCTTTGAGTTCTTTTGCAGTTGAATAAATCGAACTGCTTTGTTTACTGTCTAAATCTGCTAAATGAAACTATTTACTATTTTCTCTGTATTTCGTTGTGAAAAAATTCAGTAATTTTTCAGATTATGTGTGTTATCAGAAGCGATTTTAGCAACCCTCGAACTTTGCTCAATATGGTGTGCGAGTTTGGACCTTGTTCAGATGAATTCTGAGACGAATCTTTCTCATGTATTTTTATTTAGTAACGGTTGTTACAGCCAAGACGAATCTACATTATAGTACGAGTTGGAACTATGTTTTTCAGAAGAAATGAAGTTAAAAATCCTCAATCAGTTTTAAGTCGTCGCTATAATTCATCAAAAATTCAGAAAGATCTTCAGCGTCCATCGCCTTCGGCGGTCGATCTTACAATAAATAATCAAAAACTGATTCAGGATTTTTAACTTATTTTTTTCCGAAAATCATCATGATCTCCCGTGGTTTGGTCAATTGTTTTTTTATTTTCCAATGGAATGCAGAATTATTTGGTTTTTTGCATGGTAATATATTTTTTTGATATTAATCTAATTCAAACTCTCTTATTTGAAATCCCCTTGATAAATGTACCGTGTAGGTTTAATATACTTGTTAGTATTATGTATGACGGCATGTCATATATATTATCAAAAGAATGCAATTATTTGACCTACAAAAATTCCTACGAAAAGTGCTAGCCAAAAGGTATGAACTTGATACACTGTCGAAATATTTTTGTAAGGGAACCTTATTGTTTAGATTGCTTAGAGACCATTTTATCAGGCTGAACATGGATAATTACAATCTCACATGGGAATGAACATAGGAATACACATTAGAATGGATGATGTCACGTGAGAGTATCAGTAAGACAATCTACGGAAATGGGAAGCTTCAGCAAGTTGCTTATCTGTGCTCTTCTGTTTATAATAACATTCAGGTGATGAAACTCATTCTTCGAAGCAGTGTTTACTCAGTAAATACTGTTGAATCGCTAAAGAGAAAGTGCCTGACTACAGTTTTGAGTAAGATTTTTGTTCAAATTTCAGTGGAATCTACCTGCCTTTTGGAGGATATTCAAAAGGCAAGATAATCCAGAAATACAGTTTCTGATTTATCTGCACAAAATTGTGGTTTCCGCGGTTCAGTGATAGAACGTTTATCCTTCTGATACTTCTTGCTGCGTTGGTGTAAAGTAAAACACCAAAGCTACGGCCTGTATCACGCACAAGACTTGATCATGTAGTGATCGCATGCTTCCATGGAATCCATATACATCCATCTCCAATTGATACCAGACAGCGTAGAAAATCCGATAATTTTTCTGATGGTAATGTTTCTTAATTGATGCCAGAAATCATCTCAAATTACCTCACCTTGAGAGTAATTGTTTACCTACTCACCCCCTCCCCAAACCCCTGATTGGAGAGCAGTGACGTTGAGGTTTCGTATTTCATTTTTTGATAAATTCTCGTGTTTGCTGTTAGTTTTTTTCTTTTTTTATCTACTGACCATGGCTGATCATAAGTAAGAAAAATTCAGCCAAATGCAGCAAAACAAGCTTTGGAATATTAACCTTCAAATAATGTTGTTTGTTGAAAACAAACAACAATTTCAAAGAGAGTAACGAATGACTTAAAAAACGCTATTGCATGTCGTGAGTTATGACACGGTCTGTATTTTACCTTAAAACAAAAAATTGTTTTGATGCAACTGTGTCGATAATAAAAGTTCTCCAACATATTCTAATTTTTGTTCAATATCTAGCAAGTAATTATTAGAAAGAAATCGAATTCCCATTACCTCTTTTGAATTTTTAAAAACTGAAAGAATATAGATAGTTATGCTGTTTTGTCATGGTAATGGTCATTCAGTGATTGCGAGAGCAGTGTAGAGGGTTGTCATATTTATTGTGTGATTACGAACAGGGTTGTTGACGATGATGATAGCAAAGTCGGTGTTATTTGTCAATTCTTTTAATGACATTCACTACAGTCTCCATTTTCTGTATTCCTTGATAAATATATATGCAGCTGCACGGTCGAAGAAAATTGTTTTTTCGTTTTTTAAAATATAGGAATCCCGAGCAATGGCGACTAAACATCAAATTCATCCCGTAAATTCTACTTGTAAAATCGATAGCTGTATTCGAAATCGATTTACCACTTTAATCAAGGTTACGTTTGATCGTCTACTTTTGAATAAACTCTATTGACAAAATGGCTTCTTTAAATTGCTGCATTTTCCTTTATCTGAGGAGAATGTCTCAAGAGTCACAATTATAATTATGTAGATTTCGATTCTCAATGATTGGATTGACAAAATCAAAGAACAGTTCGATCGATCAACAAATAATCAACATGGTCGATATGTAGAAGGTTCAAGCATTGCACCCTTGTGCTTCACACTCCGTGACAGATCAACACGCACTACTTCTTCAAGGAACAGTTGAGATAAACTAATCTGACTCCCAGCCTTACTGAATACCCGACAAGTGAAAAGAGGAAATCAAGCTTGACTGGAAAATGAAATCTTCGGTACATGCTTGAGAAAGGATTGATCAAGGCAGTGAGGTGTCAGTCGAGCGATTGCATAATCGCCGGCAAGGGGCTCTATGCAACCTTTGTGAGCGCGTAACTGAAAATTTCATTTGCAATCGTCCTAATGTCATTTGTGAGCTCAAAACATGCTTCTAAGTCTTTCGAAATTCTGAATGAAGATCGTAATCTATCATAGCCATGATAATTGAGAATCAGGACCGTTGAAGAGCATTGAATGTGAATTGAACATGCAATCATCTTCGTGATTGTGTGCTGCTATTGGCATTGATGATTTCGATGGGAATATCCTTAAGCGAGCGCAGGGTACTGTTGACAGTGCATTGATAGAAGTTTGTTTGTTTTAGAAGTGATATACATTAATGAGTTGTCTTCATGAGCTCGCTTGCTTGTAGGAGGACATGGATTTTGCATCATTCAGATGCTTATTTAACTTCCCCTAAATACATGTATGTATATGGAAAGTATCTTTGTCATATGTTTTAACCCGAAACATTGGGGAGCGTAGTAATTCTACTTTTTTTACATGTACAAAGGATCCACGGAGTATCCTAGTGAGAGAACTTCAAAAGGAAGCACAAACTTAATTATTTTTGTTGAATATTTCAATTGTATTCTCCATGCTTGCCGCCATCACTTAATGATTGCTGGAGAGAACATTGCCAAGGTGATCAATTGAAAATACTTTAAAGTAGTATGAGAAAACAAACTACCTAATTGTTGAATGGCCCCGGAACACATTGGACAATTTCACTATTCAGTTCAATGTGCATTGATTATTTTCGTTTCCTCATGAAAGATGATTCGCTGAGACGTACTGTGATTTGTAGATGTGGCGTGAGGAGGTTGGGATCATGGAGATGCTGCTCGCATATATTGGACAGTACGAGCAGTTCAACGGCTGGTCTAATTGGCGCAATGTCGTCATAGAAATTTTGACATTGCATGAAGACACGAGAAGGTAATGTTGGATAGTTGATGTTGAGTTTTTGCCAGAAGTACTTGCTTCTAGTATTTTGAAGAATATATGAACTTGAATGTACTTTATTCACTGTAGCTTATATTTCATGTGATCGTGCATTAAAAAGATGGCGTGATGTTGAAACGAAAAACATATCTGAAATAGATGACAGTTCATGATATTGCCAGGTAGTGCGGACGATCGGCACTCTTCATGTATGTAGAGCAGAACATAGCTTATGGAAGTCCACGAACACAATGAAGAGAGAGAGAGAGTCTTATCCAAATCGAACTCAAGGCACGTAAAACACCAACTTACTTGATGATTTCCTCTTAATTAGATAAGTGCTAGGGGAAATTTACGTTTCGTAAACAATGGAAATCGTCTTGTAATTAAGTGTTGTTTTGCTTCTTTTGAATGTAATTTTTATGCAACGGAACTTTTTTGGTATTCTTAATGAATGTTGTAAATGAATGAAGGCAGTCCAATTCTATCTATATTTATTCATGACATTAATTCGCGAAATTCCATTTCATATGCCACATCTTCTCCAGTGGTTTAAAGCACTCACATTGGAATTTAGGTGTACGAAAATTCACAAAATTAGTCATCCTTAAAATTCTTAGACCATTAAATTAGTCACAGGTCCCATTGCAGCCCTAAGATAGGCGCTACAGCCCGTAGGATATTCTATTATGCAGTAATATATACATGCATAATCAATTTTTTCAATTTGTTCTATTTAAGAAAATCATAAACCAAATTATCCAATCATACACATCAACAAAATTTATGTTCTAAATGTTAGTCCGGTGTGTCTAATACATTTGCTAAATAATACGCAATGTTTGTACATATAGCATGGATAATGGTCATCCTAGGCAAGAACGCACACACACAGTCCACAGAATTAAACACGAGGACAGTAGAAAAGGACAGTCTTGGAAAATGGACATTGGCGCTTTATGGACAATTTTATATTTGTCAAAGACGGCGGAAATCTATAGATGCAGCGTTGCCACCGCTGCACGGTTCCCTGCAGCTACGCGGAAGAGACGGATTAACATGAACTTGCGCGGATGATGGTCTCAGAACAATATTCTTTTATTTGGGTTATAAATTTAGAAGAGATGCGTTTTTTGAAGTTTCGGTAGCCTATTTCTTGTGTATATGCGATTAAACCTTTTTTCTACTAGAACTACTACTTTGACCTTATTTAACATGATTCAACTATTAGGCTATCGATGCGGTAAATGTGTGTGTTGGCCTACAGCTGAAAGTGATATTGATTTGTTGTCCGAATTTTCTCGCTAGTATTTGTGAGTTTTATCGATTGGAATGTTTTACAAGGTGAAATAAGATGTTTTCATTTATTTATGATAGTATAATAATCACAACTTATTTAAGCTCAAAACACATTAGCGCGGAGCCTGTTATCGATGTGGTTAGAGTTAGGCTGAAATGGTTATTCGTATTTATGAACTCAAGAGAAATAAATATGTCGATATATTTCTAAATTTGCTCACGTGCGCGGCAGTCATGGTACAACCTGATTTCGTTTCAAGGACGAAGCCTTTCATTGTTTGAAGAGAGACGTCGAATGATGATATAGTGATAAACTCCTTGTCAGTGCATCCATGGCGTGCAATCCTTCATTGAAGTCTGATTTAAAACTTAATGCAACTTGATTTTTCTAGTGTGATGCTGTTGTCATTTAGTGACCACGAGACATAACTAAAAAGTATTGACATTTTTCGCACATTTGTGCATGTTGTGCGAGTATATATAGCGGTCAAGGATACTGGATATTCATAAAACTTAGACCAGGCTAGAAGCAATTTTCTAGCAACAGAGACTTTCCTTTCGTTAACATTTTCTATGAAACAAATTGCCAATCCACTGCTTAGTAGATAGCTTCTAGGAACAACGAATATGTTCCCAACAGTAAGTGCTCATGGATACAATTTCCTGGTATATCATAGGCTTGAGTTTAGACCTTCATATATGCTACCCTGCATCGATAAACATCTGCGCGGATGGGTTGTCGAGGCCCGGTGGCAGCTGTAGATGCAAGATAAAGCTAGATGTTCGACTTATCCGTAAAATCACATGAAAGTTAGATTGAAAACCTATACCCGAAATCGGTCACTTGAAATGGGAAATTGAATTATAGTCGAGTAATCCGTGAATTCGAGTACAGCGTGTTCGAGTTGTTATTCGTGCTCCATTGTGTTACGTCTAGCTTACAAATTGCAATTATTGATGATTAATATGGTAAGAATATTTATGCACTTTCGCAGGTATAAGTTTTCGCAATATGAAATAAAATTAAAAATCTGATCGTCATGAAATTTAAGGCTCAAATGAAGTGAAGGAAAGTCATCATTGCGATTAGGCAAATTAGCCCAATGAGTAATATTGTTAATTAAAGTCGATTTTTTGTTGAAAATGCAATGAAAAGTTTTAATAAAAAATTATGACTGGAATACCGTCCTAAATTGCTTTCGTTGTCGATTAACCACCTAAACTGTACAATCCTGTCATTTCCACGTGAATTGATGTTTTTGCAAGTGAGTGAAAAGGATGCTTAGGCTTAGAAATTATTTATTAGTTCGTGTAAAAGTAAAAACAAAGTTAGTCAAAGTGACGAGAACCTTCGGCGTCCAGAACTTTGGTACAATGATGATAGTGTGGTCCCTCAGTGTACCAATGATGATAGTGTGGTCCCTCATATCAGATCGTATCAAATCAAAAGAAAGTTAACTTTCTCTGTGAAATTCATCAGTGAAGGTCATCAGCATCGAGTAGAGAGAGACAATCCCTATTCTATGGACAAAACCTCACCATGACAGCGCGCACCGCTTAGCAATGTGCACAGCAGTCGTCCCACGCTCTCACATTTACAGGCAGAGCTGTCAGAAGTATCTGTCCTATGCGTCAACGAATCTACTGCAGATCTATTCTTGAGACATAAACGGGTACTAGGACTCTAAGATAAAGGATAACATAAGATACTAAGATAAAGGGATGCTTAAAATGTACTTTAGTTGAAGAATATACAGGGTGTAACAAAAGTTTCTGACCCACCTATCATTTGCAATATCTTGTATTTTTCTCTAAAGTTATCAATTAATATATTATGCGCACTGCTTCTTATGTTAATAGATGTTGTGACGCCCATATTATTGAAAGGAGAACACATGAGTCTCCAGAAAAAACTGTTTATTTGAATGATGACGACATAGCAAATAGTCAATATTTCGTGTGCCCACCTGAGTTATCCACACATGCCTGCAAACATCGCGGAAAATTCAAAACAAGATCACCTAACTCAAGT
This sequence comes from Prostheceraeus crozeri, assembly GCA_907163375.1. Taxonomy (NCBI): domain Eukaryota; kingdom Metazoa; phylum Platyhelminthes; order Polycladida; family Euryleptidae; genus Prostheceraeus; species Prostheceraeus crozeri. The sequence continues at coordinate 296,332 of CAJQUW010000614.1, read as the reverse complement.
TGAGTGATACTATCCCACTCTTCCTGAACACGAGTGATGAGCTGGTCACGATTTCGTGGTCGTGGTGCCCTCAACACCGATTGCTGAAGGCGATTCCACAAATGCTCCAAAGGATTCAGGTCGGGTGAGTTTCCCGGCCAATCAACCCAGACATTGGGAAACATTTCATTGCACCTTTGGATTGAGGCTCTTGCGGTGTGGCAGATGGCACCGTCCTGCATTAGAATTATCGCATCTGGCATCGGGAATATCTGTTGAGCACATTCTGCATACATAGGAAGAATGTGTTCCCTGTAATAATCACCGTTCACAGTTGCCTTTTTATCGACAACATGAAGTCGGGTTTTGCCGTACCGACCAATGCCTACGGCAACCATTATCTTGAGAGAGAACTTTGGAACTTTAATCGGTTCAATCTCCTCGGGATGGGCAGTTCGAATACGTCTATTCTGCTTGTTTGGTTTGGGATGCAGCTCAACAGGAGATTCGTCCGTGAAGAGAATGTGAGAACATTTGATTTTTGCGGCAGAGGTGTCTTCACAGAACCCTTCGCTCAATAGACGATTGCAGAATGCAAAGCGATCTCTTACATTCTTTGCAGACATAAGAGGCTTTGTTGATTGACGATATGCTACCTTTCCCCACTCATGACGGCGAAGATGCCTGGAAACAGTCATACGTGAAATGGATTTGCCCTTCTCATGATATCGATCCGATACGTTCAGGATGGTCGCCATTCTTCGAACGCCGCAACTGACCTTGTCTTTCATTTGTAAGCGAATCTTGTCCTTTGAGGTGGGACTGAGCTTGCGAGGTCTTCCACTACGTTCTCTATCCTTAATGTCACCATCTACACGTCTGCACCATAGTCTGACAGTATTTCGTGAAAGTTTGAAGTCCTTGGAAATTTGTCCTGGAGACTCCAGCTTCTCGAAGAGCTTGGACTTTTGAATGAGTATGCCGCCGGGAAGTCATGTCGTTTGTTGATCACAAGATAAGAGACGATATCACAGGTATGAAGAGATAACGAGAAGTCACTGGTCAGCAGTTTTCGAGATGGCGTAGGGACAAGGAGGCAACAGGTGTGTCGAGAGCACGTAAGGATAACAGAGTGAGTCACTGTAACACAAGTTTCTGACCCGGCTTGGAAACATTGGTTGCGTACTTTATTGGCAAATGAGACTATGATCCAATGAACATCAAGCTATTTTCTTATTAGATGTTGCTCATGGCAACACCAGCTTAGTATAGCAATGGTTAGACAGCCAGGAATTCACGGATTTCCTGGTAATTTTCTGACCCCGTATCATATACAAGGCTTTTCGCTGTCATGGAAATGATACAGACAAGAAACGATCTGCAGTAAAGGGAAAAATAGAGCAAGTGACGTACTATCATAAACATTGGAATTCGACAGTATACTAACTGTATTAGGTACGGTACATAAGAAAATGAATGGCTTCATTTTGCCGGTGGCAATCATTGGCGTCGCTAGGAATCTCAGGTTGGGGGGGGGGGGGCAAGGATATTCATTAAAACATCAGTCGGCCTATTGGCAAGTAGCTAAGTGTAGGAATGAAAACATAAAGGCATTTTTATTCGCAGAAAAGAGTTATATCAAATTATTCAACCCTTATATATAATAATATGAATTAATAACAATAATATAATACAATAAAAACCGTGATATATATATATATATATATATATATATATATATATATATATATATAATATATATATATATATATATATATATATGGCCTACTATGTACCTTATATATAACCTTAAAAAGTTTGTACTGTATTAGTTACACATATTGACAATCCAGAAAACGTTTTAAGTTGAACTAGATAAGACTTTTTACTTTGGAAATCAAAAATTTACATCCAAAGTAAAAAGTTTTATCTAGTTCAACTTAAAACAGCCTCTGTTGTTACTGGCAAAATCAACAGGACCTGATACAAAAATCGTAACTGGGAGAAATGTGAAGGCACTCTATTGTATAAGAAGGCAAAATTGTTGTAGTTGGTAGTAGGCATGTTCCTAAATAAACGCCATTGGGATACAGTTGCAATCTCATCCAAGCCATATCGACGACAGAGTCTTCCGATTTTCTCGATAGAGTCGAGGTCTCCGAAGTGTTTAGGATCTAATGCTGAGAACTCAGACAATTCACTTGGGAAACGGCGGTCCAATTCTGCGATTAGTCGATCCAACAAAGGGAAATAAAATTCCACTTTCATTTGATCAAAATGTGGGAGATGCACTTGTGACGAGGGATTTTCGTCAATCCGACGTGGTATCTTTCTCTGTCGAATAACAGCCTCCTTTGTATGCTGCATTCCAGTTGACGCATACAAGACAACATGTGTATGTGGTAGAGGTAGCTTGAAGTGATCGACCTCGACCTCGACAAACACGCTCACGCAATGACTATATAGCTGTCGCCGCGAAGCCACGAATAACAGAAAGGGAAATGATGACATCGCCTACTGCTACCAAAGGTTTGGGGGGGGCAACTGCCCCCCTTGCCCCCCCGTGGCGACACTAGTGGTGGCAATAAGCGATTATAGAGTGACATGCTGGATCATGGGTGGGTCAGAAACTTCTGTTACACCCTGTATATGTATTTTGGATAACTAGATGTGCTAAACATCGGGACCACAGGGTTTTATAGGGACCACACTATCATCAGTGTACCAGAGCCTTCTTTGCTGCAAGTGTGTCGATGTTCTGAAGGCGTTATGCAGACTCGTTTTGAAGATCTAATACAAAGAAGTGAAAGCTCATATATATGTATATATATATATATATATATATATATATATATATATATATATATATATATCGTGACACCCCTCACGGGAGTGTTGCCACAAAGGCGTAAATTTCACGTATCTTCGCGTGAAATACGTGAAATAGCCGAGTATGGCATGAATTATTTACAGATCGTGAATTCGTTTAAGAAGAATATCTCAGGGCATTACAGTGCAATATTACTGCACGAAATGATTGTTCCCTTCATTGGTGAGACTGTTTAAAAGGAGCAATGTGATATCAAAGCGGGTGATGGTAATGTGAACATAATTTCTATTCAGTTACTGCGCTGACTTTTGAAGTCCTGATTCTTGACAATCGATTGACAGAACCTGCATACAGCATCGATGAAGTACGACATTTACAAGTGACATTATGATGTATTTGCTTTGTGAAATATGCGCACGTATTCAGATAACTAGATTTGACGGCAGCGCACGGAAGGTAATTGAAAATTACCATTTACAAAATTGAAATTAACTCTACATTTTTGAGCCAAAATCTAAGTGACACGTGAGTCACGGTAGTGTTTTGTAGTTTATATTATCCCACTTCATTTTTAAAAGCCCGTCACTTATCCTTGACCTTTCGCAGATTTTGTGAGAACAAAGGTCAAGACGTCGGGTTTCCTGTCATTTTCCTTTAGAGTTTTGCTTTCAATGTCTTCTGTCTACACCTCTATTATGGCTACGCTTTCTCAAAATTTGTCCCCACTTCTACACTTACTTTAAAAGATAAAATTTTTCTGCCACCATTCTGCATTATACATTAATAAACCAAAATTTTCTGAGGCCTTGTCTCAGGATGTGAAGTCCCTATAAAACTCATATGGTCATACTGACCATACTGAGCTGGTAATCAGCATAATCTTGCACATTCGCTTCTCGAAAGGCCCATAAATGCTATTCAATATTGATTAAGCACTTAGAAATGTATTTTGAAATTCATTCGAGTGCAGTAGTACGGGAATGAAGCTCCAAGAGTTAGATCGCACAAATGTGTTCTGTTACTCCTGTGAAAATAATGATACTACTTGTAGCTGTAATGTTTACTACATAATATACATGTACTTGAGTATCCTTTGTAGCTTAGACGTTTTATGCCAACTTGTTAAAAGCATGGGTACAAGTGAAAATCGCAGTACTAGACTAGCGCAGTTTCTAAAAAGCATCAAGTTGACAAGGTCACCAAGGGAAATCATACCTAAAATATGGAACCTGGGCCCAGTCTCTACTTTTCCTCCGGCTTAATTCAGTAGAAAGCGTATAAAGAACATTGCAATATTTGGTTCTCTGGCAAAAGATGAATCCTGCATAAACGAAATTATATTTCTTTGATAATTATATGATAATATTGTTTTACTTTCAGGAGCAGTACCACCAAAACTAGTGATTCGGATGGTGTAGACATCAAGATTGAATATGGAAATGAGGTTCGTGTAGATTTGCAATTAAGTTGACTTATACATTGCTGTAGGTAGTCTACCTGCCAATATTCCGACTGTGTGAATATTTTTTTACAGAATTTTCACTCCTAGCACAGCTATGAACCATGAACGAAGCTAGGGTTACTCAATGAAAAAGTAGCGAATTGTATTATTTTAAATATATAAAAGGAAATAAAACAGATCTTACTAATCTGATTAAGCTGTCCCCATTAGAAACTTGTTCGCACGCTTCTTGAAAGTACTGTATCAAGATTGTATTGGTCAGGGGAATAAAAGAAAAGCCAAGCTATTCACAGGTCTTTCAATCAATTAGGCCTGTATGTTGATGGCACTTAAGAAACTAAAGCAAGCAATGTTTAAAGTCGATGCAATTCAAAATCGAAAAGTCGATGAAATATTGTACGTACTGATGAAGTTCTTATAAACTGACAAATTAGAGTAAATAATGTGAATATTATAACAAAGACATGATCAGTTCTGATAGTGCTGCTGTGCAAAACAATGGATGAGATCAGATCGGAAAAATATCTGAATATCAAGGACTATCCGGAAACACGTCCAATATCCCCATGATTGGTAACAAGAGAAGGGATTCTCTGGATGTATTGTTTCTTGTAATATAGATATATTGTCAGGTTGCAGGAGCCAGCTAAAATCTTTCTCCGTCTCACTCACCTTATATCCATGCTAGGTCTGTTGTTTACTTTCGTTCGATGCAGTTGACCATCATGCATCAGTATTACCCAATCCTCCTTGATCTGTCTCGCACTCGAATGAACTGCTAGACTAGCATGACCATAAAAATCGAACATCAGAAATGAAATTCCAGCATGATTGGCGATGTTACGTGCGCAGACCTGGAAAAATTCCACTGAAATTTTTTATTTCCAATTCCAGTCGAAACAGTTCAATTCAATTCCAATTCCATTATAAGATTGAATTCCGATAATTTCATGTCGCATATAGTGTATTATGCTAATGTATCTAACGTTTGTTCGCTTCAATCGAACCCATGTGCCCTTATCCTATCCTCGTTTTTCCTGTGTGCCGTTCCCTGCGTCGTTCCTATGTGCGTTCTCATGTTCATAGTTCATATTTCTTGTGTACATGCATATGTGTAACCCGTCTGCCTACACCATTTTCGTTTCGAAAACGAGATAAAAAAAGAAAGAAAAGAAAATTAACGGTCAGCAAAGAATCAAACGCTGAGAGAGAGAGATGAGATGCGAATAAATCGATTAATAAACTGATAGAAAAAAATAATTCAATGTGCGAATAACGTGATTGTTGATGAATGAAAAAAACGACGATAAAGTTGTTATCATGAAAACTGATTAATGATCCATGTTAAAAAAGGAGATTAAAAATTCCGTGATAAGAACGAAATGAAGTCGGGTCGAAAGCTAGCGGGCAGAGATTAAAGGAAACTCTTTCAATTTTCAAAAGAAAGAGGATTTATCGTCAAGTCTGAAAAATTGGTATAAATTAGAAACCAGGTATGCGAAGTCCTATCATTTTGATAGGACTCCGACTCTGGGGGTTGATAGGACTCCGGCTTTTGATAGGACTCCGACTCCGGGTGGCAAGTATACATAGCCTAGTTTTTTTGATAGAAACTGGTGACCTACATAACAGATCATGGGCTTATCTGAACCTATGTTTAGTGATCATTGCTGTATCAATTATCAATCATTTTCGGTGAAAGTTTATCAAATGTCGCTTTAAGTTGGATGCATGCGACTCGACTACTCCCATCTTGTTGATGTGTGCTTCACACGGTTTTTCTCCAGTCTCTATCAGGCAGGAAAATCCCCCATCCTTCTTCATAAAATATGAGTACGCTTTCGATTTTAATATGCGCTTTGGAGGAGAGATCACACGCGATTAAGTGATCATATACGGTTAGTAAGAGGAGAAATCACACACGATAAACGTGAGGATAAGAGGTAATGTTCTCAAACAAACTAGTATTTCATTTTTGTCTCTGACGTGACCTTTGGTGCGTATAGGTGTGATCGAAGCTAGGAAGGCTTGTCTTCTCTACTAAATCGCCGAGTGAAAAGACAATCCTTTTTTTCACTTTCACGGTTCATTCCATCAACTATTACAAGCTTTGCATGCACTGCTGTCTCTGTACTTCTGTTTGATGGAGAAAGTTAACATCAAGACAGTGAGGACGCTGCACGAGGATAAATAATTTGTTTGTATTATATTTGGGGTCTAGATACAAGCATCATAGGCCTATCATCTGATAGGACTCCGACTCCAGCAAAAATGATAGGACTCCGGGACTCCGACTCCGACTCTGACTGTTACTCCGCATCCCTGTTAGAAACGATGAGAAATTGACAGAGCAACAACTACCAACAGCATCACATACGACATCTTCAGCAGATGCTAGAAGAACTCCGGGCTCTCGCGGTGTAACTTAACTACAGAAATATCAACAACTGCCCGCCAGCGAACTACAACACAGCAGCGTATACGGCAACACATCAGCGAGCGCAATTGAAGATTGACGATATAAGTGACACTGATATTTATGAAATTATTTTGGTATAAATGAGTCCGATCGAATTGAAGTGAATTCAACATTAAGAAGTGAACTGTAAGTTTAAAGTTTTTCCTTTATCGTTGCGTATTGTATCTATAGTCTTAAAAATTAATATTGTTAATTGTTGTGATTGGACGTTGCGATTTCAATTTTTGTACAAATAGATTTATCACAGGTCTATCGAAAAAGTGGAATTGATGTCTATCAGGGTCAATTCCAATTCCAATTCCAGTAGATTTGAATATCGTCAATTCCAATTCCAATTCCGACGAAAAATGGAATTAATTCCGGATCGGAATTAATTCCAATTCCGACTTTTCCAACTCTGTATGTGCATGATAGACCCGCTGATTCTGCACACCTTCTATCTGTTGTCCAGTCGGAATATGCATCCCACATAATACGTGACAAGCGTCTGGAGTATTTTCTGCAAAACTCATGAATAATATCCATCGGAAGAAGTTTTTCTTTTTTATGAATATATCCTGTCCGTTACGACAAAATCAGTCAATGTATGAAAAGAAGGAGGATCCATTGCATAATGGAGCGACATGTAAATTATATCAAATGTCTAATCCACATTTATATTCAAACAAATGAATACATATGAAGTCAATGAGCTTCGGGGTTCCTTGCCTGATTTCATAAACTTAGATATGTCTATTATTGACAGACTTGATATGAAACATGTGCTGCAAATTTTATTTTTTGTTTGTTTGTACCTTCTCTCGTGGCCAAGCCCATATCTGTGATTCATAGGCATAATTCATGAACACCAGTTTACACATATTCATTGTGATAAAGAAATTTCCAGCTAAATTTGAAATTTGTTGACGTTGATTATGAAGTTTTGTATCGAATTTGTACTGTCACGTTGCCAAAGAAGGCACTGAACTCTGTGAGATGGCGCTTTTGGGACATGCAGCAAACAACAAGGAGGCATCGGACGAGTACTTAAATGGTAAGAGGGACTGGAATGTTGGAAGCAGGGCTGTCACAACAGACGTAGCAGATATTCTCACTTCCAGTCAGAGTGTCATTTCCAGAATGCTGCTCCGCCACAAATCCACAGGTTCGGTCATGCACAGACATGTTGGGGGAATGAAGGTTACATCGAGATTGAATGATCGCTATCTTATTCTACAAGCTCGTCGAGATGCATTTACAAATGCAATTAAGCTAGAGAGAGATCTCCAGTCCATCACAGGGTTAGTTGTATCTGTTCAAACGATCAAAAGAAGACTTTACGTTGCTGGCCTTTGTTCTAGAGCAGCAGCTTTCCGTGTCAAGTAGGCAAAAAATCAGACTAAGACTCAGATGGGCGCTGATGAGCCCATATTTTGTCTGGATATGACTGATCGAAGGGAAAGAGTTTGGAGACAACGGAATCAGAGGTTTCAATTTAGCAATATTTCTTGTCATGACAGGTTTGGAGGAGGTTCTGTCATGCCCTAAGGCGGAATCGGTATGTAAGACAAAACTGACAAGCAAATCTTTCGAAGCAGACCTTTAACAAGAGCTTAACCTTTAACATATCGCGATGAAATTTCAAAATGTGCATTCGACCCTTATGCCGGTGCCATTGGTCCGAAATTTGTTCTGATGGATGACAATGTGCGTCCTGACCATGGCTTAATTATGAACCAGTATTTGGAAGAGGAAACAATAGAACGCATGAGTTGGCCAGCGAAATCTTTTGACTGCAACCGCATTGAAAATGTGTGGGGTGTATTAGGGCGAAGAGTGAGAGCTCGAATGAATCAAACCCGATCCATTCAAGAGCTGCAAATTTAATTGAAAGAGGAAGGAGATAAGTTCCCCAGTGATATCAGGAGACTCATTTGTAGCATGAAGAGGCATCGTAAGGCCGTTCTCAAAGCAAGAGTAGACCACACTCGCTCCTTGCTCATTGGTTGTCTTCATAACTTTTCTTCCAAAGATGCTCGTGTTTTGAGTTTAAATATGCGTGTAAACCCAGTGCAGTTAGCTTTGAATTTTTCATTAACATAAACTCACGTCAATACATGGATGTACTTCTATGCGAGTATGAAGCACATTATACAATGCGTGTATCAGCATATTCATCAGTGTTATCAATGAGTTGTAGGTGAACGTAAATATAGGGATCTCATCAAGACTATTCAAACCAGTCGTAAAAATTCAAACCATTTATACATAGAATTCTCCACAAATTTTGATCCTTATAAGTGATCCTTATCAAAAGTTGGTCAGTATACTACAGTCGAACCTCTGTATAGTGAATCCCTACAAAGTGAATCTCTCCTCGTAGTGAATTAATTTTTTGATTCCATCAAAAACGGTATGCTTTGCACTTGTTATATATCTCTACATAATGAACCTCTTCATAGTGAATAATCTCTTCATAATGAAAATATTATTCAGTCCCTTTGTTGTCTCAGCCTCTACATAATGAATATTTTCCATCAAGTACTCGTATGTATTGATCTTTACTTATACTTTGCATTAATACGCATCCCATGTGCGTGTACTACCTTTATTGAGGCGAGTAGCTCGATGATATTTATTACTCCAAAGTTTCCTAAATTATTCAAGTCTATGAGTCTACAATCTAAATTTAGACACAAATCAATAGATAATGCAGCTAATAGTTTCAAGTTTACGTGCGATTTAAGTGCGTCTTTTGCGTTTTCAAGCGTACCAACTGTCGAGTCAGATCAAGGAATTCCTTGAAAGGAAAAGTGACCAACTTGATCAACAAGCTTTTTATCGAGTAGAAAACATGATTGCTTCTGTTGACGAGTGACGTACTGTACAGACTCGTATTGACAGATGTTCCTATCGTTCATAATTAATGATGTATGTAGCTTATACTGTGTACAGTATTGATTATTTTATAATATTCTGTTCTGATAATTAAAGTATTCATGATTTTATATGGTGCTGAAATGAAAATATCATTTATATTGCTCGGCGCTTCGTGAGCTTTTGTCAGACCGCGATTTCCTGCAGCCACGATACAGTTCCGTGTATTGCTCTATAAGGAACGGACGAAGCGCCGAGCAATATAAATGATATTTTCATTTCAACACCGTATAAAATCAGGAATCCTTAAATAACCAGAACATTATATCAATGGGCACCAACAAAGAGATTATTTTATAGTAGCTGCATTTTGCATCTTGAGTTTGTATTATCATTTAACATGACATTGTGACAATACGATATTACTGGTAATTAGGCCTACCCCTACAAAATTTGTTTTCTAAATACATGCATGTATTAGTTTAAATTATTTTGCATGTTTGTTTTGACCTAATATGTTTACTTTAAAAGCAATATTACATTAAATTTTAGAAAACTGCCTTATAGTGAACTCTTCTCATTTTGAATCTTTTTATCTAGTCCCTTGAAATTCACTATGGGGAGGTTCGACTGTAGTAGTATAAATTCACAGTGAATTGAAACTTGATATTCTGTTAATATTTTATACACAATAGATCTTCATATCTTAGGCATTGTGATGCTCCAGTAGAAAGGCAGACTCCTATTTTAAGCAAAAGGACCCAAGTGGGATTTTTGGTTTTGTCGATTCCCTAGGGACTTATTGCCAACTCTGAAAGTTGCAGTGGATGCTATTCGAAGAGCGACCATCGTCTTAATGCTTTCTTAGGAAAACATTGGTTATTATCGTTAGGAGTCATGATTGATCGCCAAGTCATAGCTGGTCCAGCAGCCAGAGCGAGTTTCTGCAGCGAACGAGGCCGAAAATGAGACAATTACAGAATGAAGTGCAACCTCTGCTTACTACGACTACTCTTCTTCTCAGAAGCGATCAAAGAAAAACACATCTTAATCCAACGGGACGCAGATTGCAGTTTTTGGTAAAAATGAAATGTTCTATGTTTTCTATGATTAAGCGAAAATTCACTTAATTCTATGAACATACGGTCATTTTTTCCGTACGGGCTATTCCCAGAGTCATGATTTTTGACATGGAATGTCTTCAAGTGATTTTCTATCATGTTCATGCACCCCTGTCTATGAAGCTAGACACATACAGATTTGACCAGCCTCCTAATGTCGGCAACACAAGCATTTTGAGCAATCTAATCCACATTTCACCACATTCTCGGATAATTTGCCGATCAGAAACATAGTAATAACACATGTACATAATGGCAAGTTACCTCAAGATATTCCATGGCAAAAATTATGGCTCAAGACTTAGCATTTTTTGCCTACTAAGTGAAAACATAGAAAATTTCATTTTCGCCAAAACCTAGTATCATCGTCCCATTGGATTAACATGTCTTTTTCTTTGATCGTGTCTGACAGGAAAAGGAACCACGTAGAACTATGCAAGCGCAGAAATAATTAGTAGGTATAGGGTGTACAGTACATCCTTTTGGGGAAGTCTCATTTTCGACTTCGTCTCCTGCAGAAACTCGTTCTGGCTGCTGGACTAGTAGTGTTCAATTTCAACCACGTTCAAAGACAAAGGGCATCCTATTGAGCAGCATGATTCAAGGTATTAATGTTGATTTTCGTTATTATTCTACGAGACCATAAATCTTTGCCATGAAACATGAACGACATCACAATTTAGTTATTGAAGCTCGCTAATTTTCAGTAAAAGTTGATGAGCATGTCATTGCGTCAGATATTTTTCATTACTCGATTCAATGCACAATAGAGTAGGGGAGTAGGATACCAGAAATGTTGTGAAAAAGAAATGAATAAGCTTATTCTGAATGCTCAAAAAACCCCGTCATTTATTTTATGGTAACGAATACATTTACTTTTGCAGTCATCGGTAGGTGAATTTGGGAAAGAAAATCCGTCACGCATTATTTTAGAAGGCAAGTATTGTGAACTATTGCTGTTCATATTGTAATTGGAATAATTGAAAATGGAGTTGCATCCTCAATTGAAAACCATTTCATCCGATATCATGAGTCATCCCCTGGACTAGTTCTCAACATCGACACAACTCCCTACATGAACTCGCGGCCATACCCGGAGAAAATTTGATGTATGCAATTAGCATATTAAATGACTTTTCCACGGTTATTTCATTAAATACCTCTTTTAACACACTTCTGATAAGTCGTCTGAAGTAGTGCACCTGTCATAATTAATAAACACTGCTTTTTGCCGAGACAGTGCAGATAGAATGACTAACTATCTAGTTACATCCTCAGTTCAAAACTGGGAACAGACCAAAATACCAAGTACTACATGCTATTTGATCGAATGTCGTAAATCGTCAGCAGACCTAAACCATATCACTCAACATCGACAGAAATCCTGTCTCACTTCTGTAAATTGGTCGATTCGATTTAGCTTTTGCAAACTTACGTGGAGTATGTTATGCCCGGTGTAAATTTGAGATGCAAAATTAGTACATTTCAGTGAAATTTCCTTGGGCATTCACTTAGCACTTAATTTTACTTCTATTACACTACTGACATGTAGTCTAAAGTAGTGCGTTTGTAATATTGAATGAACTAAAGCAATTATCTTAAGTAGTGTTGTTTTTTGCAAACATAATGTTAGTAAAATCAGGAATGTCTATGAAAAATAGAAAGTGCTAGGAATTTCCAACTCTCAACCCGAAGGATTTGGCATAGGCCGACTTAAAATTGCTTCCTTCATCAATACATATTTTTACCAAAGATGATAAGAAAGTACACTGTTTTAAATTGCAAAAGCATGTATGGTAGAGATCAATCGATGTCAGTTTGCAGGTTTTCTATCCCCGATGAAGCACAATTAGGTAAGTGGATCAACGACCTTCTGAACAAAATTCGCAAAAAATAGTAAAAATTGTGTTAGACATTGGCCTCCTTATACGCAAACGAATTAACAATTGATGGTCATCTGATGCAATGTAAATTCCACCAATTTTGGAATCTGGCATCAACAAAGCTGCGATTAATCAGAGTGACTGGAATATTCAATCGCGAAAAATTCAAGTTAAGTATCGCAATTAAATTCCCGACGAACAAAGAATATCACGTTTTATCACAGTCATTCCGAATTTTCTTGGACAACAAAATGGAAAAAATAGTTTGGTCTCATTTTATTACACGATGCTTTGTATCCGACAGAAGTCAGAGAGATGGTCACAGTTGAAAGATACATTATCCTATGTGAAGATTTGTGAGCTACTCGTACATACCATGAAGCAGATTAAATAAGGACATGAATGGATTAATCCAACAGATTTGAATGAAGATGCAGAAGTCCTTTATAATTGGCTGAGCTGTCTGAATTGAATGGGCGGAGGCATCGTGTGCATCACTTATTTTGAAATCATTCTTATTGAATGCAGGAAACAAAAACTTCTACAAAAGGGTGAGATATCTTCTTCTATTTCCACAATACAATGCAATACATTCGACGAAGACATTGGAAGCTTTGAAAGCATAGGATCGGAGTTTGAGACCGTCTAAAAATGCAAAACTATATTTTCTGCTTCTCCTGGACAACCCTGTGCAAGTGTGAAAATTCTACTTTATTGCGTATATAGGTTTTTTAGATATCGAGGAAGAACACTATGCTGATGACTCGCGCATTACAATAGCCTGCAGTGTTTTAGCAGTGATGGCGAAGCCTGCGTTTTCGAAGACCCACACGTTGTTATTTTAACTGACTGCAATATTGTTCGAACAAATTTTAGTAAAGGCTATTGAGATTATAAAGCCGTATAGTGAGCAATCGACTTTATTTGATGACAGATAATTATGCCACAAATCGTACTCTACATTCATCACATCTGACGGATTACGAAAGCTGAAGCAGTGTATTGATCTATATAACAGAAAGAAGTCATTGCCAATTCATCGAACTAAATTTCGAATGATGCTTTAAAATCTATTTCGTTCGAAAAGCAAAAGCATTTATTGTTCTCCCGTTGTATGGTGACAAAACTGTCGGTGATGGTAAAGCTGCTTTGTGTCAAGATAGTAAAAAATGAGACTGAATTATTTATTTATCACATTCTTAAAGTATGGAAACAATTGAACAACCGTTTTGTAACTGCTCATATGCATTCAAATGATGAAATAAGAGCACCTATAACTCATGAAAATCAACTGAAGTATTCACAGCAAATGGATGTCATTCAATACTCCGCTCCCGTAACACATCTCTTAGGGCAGCACACACACTGACATCTACTGTGTTGACACAAGTTCTGGATGGAATGGTGGATACTAAAGCATGAAGAAGTGTAATTTCCTCTGTTTGAACTCTTCCAAAGTGATTTATTTGATCTGTTTTTGATTTGAACCATTTGGGTTACAGATCAATGACTAGCAATTTCTGTCTTATATACTGTAAGTTTTACTTTATTTTATACAAACCTTATTCAAATATTGAAAAAACTACTTTATTATTGGCAATAGTAATTTTAATAATTTAGAAAAAAGTTCATAAAATCTTTATTTAGTGCATAGCGATTCTCATGAAGCTTGATGCGCCAGAAAACAGGCCTACGCTAAATCCTACGGATTGAGAGCTGGATATTCCTAGAGAGAATGACAATAATATTATATAGTTAACAACTATTCAACATACTGCGACAGACCTTTGTCATCAATCTACCGTGTAGCGTAATCGTATGACATGCTGATATGTCTCGCTACAACATGAATTATAGCTATACATGAATATATTCTGTCAATAATAATAGGACAATAAGCTGTCGATATCACTTGGAGATGACTTCTGTCTTCACTCGCATTCCCCTTGGCCAGTGTGGCCTGGTGAAGACGGTGCGGGCTCGTCTCCACCGCGGACTTCGGTTCGATTCCTGGGTCAGGCGAGTGCGGTCGGGGAATGAAAGGTGTTGGCGTCCTTTATTGACTTAATATTTGTCACTCTTTAGACATTCAATATACTGCGGCAGACCACTGTTGTCAAGAAATACTAAATACCAACTGTCCTTTAATCCAATATCTGGAATCATCAACAGACCCTAATCACATCTCGCAACATGGACACATTTCCTGTGTAGATTGGTCGATTCTATTTTGATTTTTACAAAATGAGTATTTCAAGCTAATGTGTTACAAAACATCGTACACAATAATTGTTCTTATTGTACTTATTCGAAACTTTCTTCTTGCATCAGGCTTCGATGATGAGCAAGAAAATGACAGTGGACAAGTTGATGACCAGCGAATTTGGAACGTACAATCAGTTGCAGAAAATCCTCCTTTTCTGCTTAATACACACGGCGAAACTTCTGGAGACAGTAAGTTACATTAGACATTAGAGAATTAAGACACTATACATGAGCATCCATCAGTGAATACCATTATCTCATGTGTCCTTACTCATTTGTAATTAAACGTGCTCATCTACCGTATTTTCCCCTGAATAGAAACTGCACCGAAAGTGATCAATGATGAGGTTCTTACGAGCTTTGTTATAAAACCACTGCAATGAGAGTGTGACTGCATCTGTCAGTGACTGTCAATGATCAGTGATTGTTCAACTACAAAATTAAATATTTTGTGTATCTGTTTCGGTTTGCTAGAAGTGTGATTAATTCGAAATCGCCGGCACATCGCGGGACTTACTAAGTGGGCAAAAAAGGAATTTCTAGTACCTTACAGAGATAAGAAAAAAGTCGTGCGTCGCTTGCGAATTACTGCCAGTTTCAGCAAAGTGCTTCGATTGGCACAATTCCTTCAGATGCCAAGAATTCAGATCATTGCGCACAAGTTTTCTCGACAATGTTGGCCCTTCCGATCATTATTAAAAAAATAGCAGTGCGAAAATTTGTTCGCTTGATGATTTCACCATCTCACTGCATAGTACATTCACTGAATCGAATGTTAGCCAGTCAGCGATGTGTGTTTTGGTGTGTGCCATGGTGTGTGCGACGTGACATCACAGCACGCCTCTCTCACTGGCTCTGTTGTCCTCGGTTGACAGCTTATTGTTTGCCATTTCCAATAGGAACCGATACATTAATTATCCATTCGAGAAGGAGCAAGTTGTCTAATTCTGTGATGTGCCATTTCGACATTGAGGTTAGATATAACCCTTCCTTTCTAGAAACCTAAGCGCGCCATATGAATCCAGATCTGAGTGTTCAACAGTCGGTCTTACTATAAGTAGTTGATGTCCAGATAATCAACATTAACATACCGTAGAACTTTATCGCCACCGATATTGCTTGACATCAGATAATCTAACTGTTTCTTTAAGAAATGTGTTTTATTTTAATCTTCCGCATTGATTACATTTCTTATCAACTTGATAAGAAATGATGCAATCGAAGAAGGCTCAAATGGAATTCCTAAATCGATGTAAAACGACCAATTCAGCCAAAATGGTGAAGACCACATCGTCACTCAACATGAGTTTTGAAAATCTTGCTTCTCGAATTCACCGTCACTGTCGCAATCATCTTTCTCCTCGATTTCTTCTCTTTCATATTGCTTCATAAAAATTCGTGATAGTTGAATCACAGACATGAAAATTTATTCATGCAACAGCCCGCCGTCGAATAGAACCTGTACTTAAATTGCAAAAAATCATGAAACCCTATGGTTATATTGGAGAAAACACGATGTTGTATTGGTAAAAGTGTCATGTTGAGTTATCGAATGTCATTTAATGTATGAAATTACAACATCAAATGTTTTTTGTGCATGATCACGAACTAATGATATATGCATAACACTGTTGCTGATATTCAACGGGGGTCTTCAGGTTGTCCAATTTTCCTGAAATTCTGAAAATTGACAAGAACTCATCGAATCTCTCAATTTGCTGAAAAGCAGCAATAAAATTGTAGTGAGGAATCCAATTTTCAGTATCAGGGAGTCAAATGATTCAGTTTTTTAGAGAGATTGCATTCCTGATGTTTACAAAAAATAATGATCGATTTTTAGAAATGCAAATTTTTTCCTCCAGCCTGCTGCCTTGCAGGTTTTCCATCTGTTGATGTGAAAAGGCTAGGTTCACAACCGATATTTGTGGTTAGTGTCAGCAAGGGCATGCGACTGTAAAACTTTCTGCTCCACCTATTTCAATATGCGATGACTCATATACAAATGGCCCCGAGTGCCCGGGAGTCTTTTGGTAGACTAAGGGTGCGAAGAATGACCGGGGAGAAGAATAAACCTGATTTAAACCTGATACGTATTTGTACTGCAAACGTACGCTCGCTCTGCGGCAGAAGCAGAGAAGTGACAGAAATGCTGGGTAGAAGAAATGCTGACGTGTGCTGCATTCAAGAAACCCAATATAAAGGAAATGGATGCAAAATATTGGGCGACGGAGATGAGCGTTACAAGCTTTGGTGGTCTGGTGAGAAGACAAGTCGAGGAGGAGTCGGTATTCTTGTAAGAGATCGGTTAATTGGCAACTTGATTCAAGTAGAGAGACCAAGTGCCGCCTTCATGAAGGTGAAAATGGTTTTCGAAGGAAACGTGTTTCACATATATTCAGTATATGCCCCCAGACAGGGAGATCTGCTGCTGAGAAGGATGATTTCTGGGATAGTCTGGAGGATGATATCTCTAGCGTTCCATTAAGTGTACCTGTATGGATTGCGGGGGATCTAAATGGGCATGTTGGCGCGGACAGAAGAGGTTTTGAAGATGTGATGGGTCCTCATGGTTTCGGTGAGAGAAATTCCGAAGGAGAACGTATTCTAACTTTCTGTCAAGGACACGGAATGTTGGTCATGAATACGAAGTTTCATAAAGGTCGTGAAAAGTTGATCACATACAAAAGTGGTGATGGCGCTACTCAAATAGACTACATGCTGTTGAGACAAGATGGTCATGTGACTGTCAGGGATGTGAAATGCATCCCAGGAGAGGCCTGCCTAACACAACATCGGCTATTGGTCATGGATGTACATATGAAGCAAGAAGTGAAGGCATTTAGGAAAACTTTTAACAGAAAATTGAAAGTGTGGAAATTGAAAGATGAAGAAACGAGAAGAAAATTTGAGGAAGTTTGCCAGCAGAAAAATGAAGCTCAATCGGAGATCGATTGGGACCAGCTTCAATGTAATGTCATTCAGGCAGCAAAGCAAGTTCTTGGGGAAAAAAGAGGACGGCCGCGACAAGTGCAGCGTGAGACGTGGTGGTGGTCTTGTGAGGTACAAAGAGCTATAAAGAACAAGAAGTTGGCTTTCAAAAGGTGGCAGAAGTCAAAAACTGATAATGACCGTAAAATGTACAAGGATGCGTCAAAATTGTCTAAGAAAGCTGTTGCAAAGGCCAGAGAAGAATCGTGGCAGACATTGAGCAGGAACATCAGTAAGACCGAAACGCAAAACAAGATGTTCAGGATTGCGCGACAAATGAAAACAGAAGGGAAAGATGTAGTTCAAGGAAACTTCGTGAAAAGTGAAACAGGAGAGATTTTAGTTGAAGAAGCAGACATCAAAATCCGTTGGAAAGAGTACTTCGAAGGATTGCTAAACAAAAGCAGCAACTTCACCATCGATGAGCCAATTATAACTGAAGGACCCACAGAAAGAGTGACTGAGGAGGAAGTACGTAGTGCTCTATGCGACATGAAAAATGGTAGAGCTCCTGGACCATCAGGCCTCTCAGTTGAACTGCTTAAGGGAGCTGGTGAAGATACTGTGATGAGACTGGTGACAGTATTTCAGGAGGCAATCGACAGTGGCGATCTGCCGTCTCAATGGCAAAGAAGCCTGACTATCCCCATTTACAAAGAGAGAGGTGATTCTCTGGAATGCGGCAATTACAGAGGGGTTCGCCTGCTGGAACATGGTATGAAGCTGTTTGAGAAGGTCATAGAGAGGAGGTTGAGGAAGCTAATTAGCATTGATTGCCGGCAGTTTGGTTTCCGAAGAGGGAAATCTACAACTGATGCTGTCTTCATCCTTCGTCAGTTGCAAGAAAAGTACAGCCAAAAGAAGAAGAAGCTCTACCATGTGTTCGTCGATCTCGAAAAGGCTTTCGACAGAGTCCCTAGAGAAATCATCGAATGGGCATTGCGCAGAACGCACCAAGTCTGGAAAGTGGCCGTGCAGTTGTTGTGGCAGGGGAGTCGGAGCAAACTCGATCTTTTGTGTTTCCTGCAAATTGTGGTGTCACAAAAAGTGCTCCCGATTGCGATCATTTCAAGGAATAACAGGCTTCCGATGTCCGAAGTGCGCGGATGTTCCCAACTCGCCTGAGGATGA
Source organism: Prostheceraeus crozeri (assembly GCA_907163375.1). NCBI lineage: Eukaryota > Metazoa > Platyhelminthes > Polycladida > Euryleptidae > Prostheceraeus > Prostheceraeus crozeri. The sequence goes on along the minus strand of CAJQUW010000614.1, from coordinate 277,338 downwards.
TTCACTTAATGTGAATGGGATCGTCCTACAAGAGGTCCAAGATTTTTGTTACCTCGGAGATGTCGTGGACTCAGAGGCAAGCGCAGAAGGAGCGGTTCGGACTCGCATCGCGGCTTCATGGACGAAATGGAGAGAATTTGCCAGTCTTCTTACCAACAAAGGCATCCCATTGAAGTGTAGAGCCCATGTGTATGAAATGTGTGTAAGATCAGTTCTCATCTACGGCGCAGAAACGTGGCCCCTCAGCCTAAGGCTGGTTGAACTTCTGAGAAGTACTGACAGACGAATGCTGAGGTATATGGCAAAGGTCAGGTTGAAAGACAAAGTTACAAGCGAAGAAGTAGCGAGACGCTGTGGTTTGACCGAACTTCCAGTCCGCCTGCGGCAAAGACGTCTGCGCTGGTTTGGCCACGTAAGAAGAGCCAATGGTGACGTCATTAATGAAGTCTACAACTTGTCAGTCGATGGTTGCCGTCCACCTGGTAGACCTAAGAAGACTTGGCAAGCCTGTATCCATGAAGATCTGGAGTCTCTGGAGGTGTCGGAAGACATTGCTCTAGATCGTTCGAGATGGAAACGGGTCATCGCATCTACGTTCAGCCCCGGAACCGGGAAGAAGAGACGCAAAGCGAGGAAGAAGAAGAAGAAATTTTTGAAAATTTTTCCTTTGCTTAGATAAGAAATAATTATTTGGTGCTTGAGATTTCAATATTCAAATAGTATTTTGATATTCTAATAGAGTGAAAATTTACTGATAAGAAGCTTATAAAGAGGAAATTAAGTTGATGATGAAGGAATTTTCATGAACAGCATTATAATTCAAGTCCTTATACAAAAAATTGACAGTTTATTGTTTTTCTTGGATCAATTCTCTAGTTGACAAATTTTGTTATGTAAAGGACTAAATTCCAACAGGTTTAATGGTTCTTTTAAGTCAATAATATCACAAAATCGTGTTTAGGTAGTTGAAAAAGAAATAGTTAATTAGCCATAAATAAATAAATTATTACCGCAAAGAAAACCTCTTAATACCAACCCAAATTACGAGCATCTTGATATTAAAAAACTTATTAATAATTCACAAGACTGGAATTGTCTGCTTACCTGACAAGGGTCTGAAGTCCTAATGACTTGATAATTCAAGCAGAATCGTTAATAAACGTTATTATGTAATTGTGACTAGAGGGATAATTCGAGGCGCTATCCTAAACCAAAGCACTTTTCAAGGCACTTTTCTGAATTATCAACTAACAGAATACATGCTACTGTCAATAAAAGTCAATGAGTATAACTGAGTAATGAATTGTTAGAATCTTAATGCTCAATGAGGCAAGAATTCAACATACTCATACTATACGTGTGGAATTTTTGTTAGGTATTATTTCTGGTCCGAAAGTATCCTTATTTGCATCCGAGGTTTAACTCTTGCTTTTTAACTGAATAATGTTGTGGCCCTTATAGCTTGCGGTTAATTGTAATCATTGATTGTCTTTGATTGACATTATCAAGCGTATAAAATTCTCTTATTAACAAGGCTGAGCCTTAAAGTAATGGTCGCTTCAATCGAAGCTAATTTAAGAAACTATTTTTCCAAGATAATCATGATTCGGAGAATTTGTGAAATGACATTCCTTCTTCTGTGTTGCTATTATGATCAGTCAAACGTGCGGTGCTTCGCAGCAACAAGCGTTCATTTAATGAAGTTGAAACTGCTGTCATGTTAGGGATTTAATCAATGTTGAGTTGTTACTCTACCTAATATACTTGCGGTATGGTTGAAACTACATTGTCCTCCGCGGGCTAGGATCCCTGGTCAGGATAATATGCATTATATACATTTCGATCCTTTACTTAAAGTCGTAGTGGCTTAACGAAATACAGCATGTAGGACACCGGAGGGTTTACGATGTGTACTTCAGTTTCTTTGTGGTAAATTGGCTACCCTAAACGTCTCCATATAGGATGCGATGATTTGTAGGGAGACAAAGGCCATATTAATAGTCATCATCAGGTGAATAATTTGACTATCACTGAAGCTGTTTATTTAGGAATGGAATATGTCATCACATCAGATGAGCGCGAAGTTTGCGTAAGTGTGAGAGAATTCTGCAAATATTTCAAATACTAGTAACGGATCTATGAGCCCCTCCGTTTAAGCGAGAGTCTTTCTCACAGCATTCTAATTCCGAACATTTGTGCAAATTTTATCATGAATATTCTCTTAGATAAATCCCAAAAATTCCATTCGATTTCCATAATGATTCAATGTATGGGCTTCGACATTCTGTGAAACTCGAGGCTTTTCCAGATTTCTCAAGAATTACGCCTTCTTCTATGCATCAGCTAAACTGGCTGGCAATTTAGAAACCAATCTAGGCCCTGCATAATGTCAAGGCGCATTTCCATCTTGTACAATGCGCATGTACACATCGGGTTGCTCTTATTTGGAATCTTTAGCCACTAACATTTTACCGCATTAATCTAGTTTTAGTGGAACATCAAATCAACCCCTTTTTGAAAATGTATGTATACGTAGATATGTGTATAATGTTCAATATGGGCCTGTCGATGAGTATTTACATGCACACCCTCATGTAGCTATTCTTATACAGGCTTCATTCACAAGGAAAACCGTGGCATGTAGCAATTCCCTCATGTAACGATCAAAATTTTGTACTGCTGGTACAAAACCCACAGAATATAGCAATAAATACAGTAATTAAAGCTGTCATTGGGAGGAGGTTTATCACTCTGCTTTGGCAGGAGCCCCGAATAAGCATGAGAAAGGTTTCGCTCCCAAACTGTCACGCTTTTCATGAATGCACTGTATGACGGAAGAAGTTTGATCCCTTACAGCATTTATAGATAAAAGAAATACCGCTGTTTTTTGACAAGTACATTGCCGCGTGACATGTTTCGGCCAGCTGTCATTCAAGCACTACGCTGAAATGAATTGCACACATAGAATCACGAAACGAACACTTAATAGATTGACAATGACATGACACAAGACTAACGACAATAAAGATGGCATTGTAGAAATCGCTAGCATCAGCACAATAGATAATGGAAAAATGTCTGTGGCTACGCAAATGTCTACAAATAACAATGACTCCTAATCAAGACCAAGAAAAGGACTTAGAAAAAATTAGAAATAGTACCAGTTAAGTAAGGACGGACGATATCGAAGCAAAGTAAATACAAGAAATACAACATTAATGATATGATTATAGAAAAATAGAATTAGAAAATATTTAAAACAATGCTATAAAGTTAAGGAATAACAAAAAGTTATTGATAAAATTGAAGTACGGACGGACACAGAAGCAAACAAAGAGGACATGTTTAGACGATGTTAAGAGGACAAAATCGACGGAGCATTATGGATATCAGCAAGGTATAACTAAATCAATCACAAATTCCCTTTGAACACATAAATCAGGGGTAAATCTTTTGATACACAGAGACTCAAGAATATGACACCATTGAGAAGTAAATATAACTTTGAAACGATTTCAAGCGTCACTATACGTACACTCGCAAACTTTTAGATGGCGTGTGACATATTTGTCAACAAACAATGGAGGATAGTCTTTCTCAATCAAAGTTTCGAGCAAATTCATTCCTTATGCTATCTTCTGAACGAATACAATGCGCTCGAGTAGTTAAACTCTTAATAAGACCGATTTCATAAGAGCGCGGAATAAAATTAGTATGGAGACCGGTCCACGTGGTCTTACAAAACATCGACGTGCGAATCGATTCATCACAGAACATCAAGAAAACTCAGAGAGTTATTGTACTCAGTCTCCACAGTCAACTTTATTGAATTAAGGAAGGAGAATCATGTTATATTGAAATCATGGTCATATATAATGAAAGCATCATCAATGTAACTTACAAAAATAATTCTTGATTGATATATTTAACAAGAGAAGAAATAACTTGACATATCATACAAAATAAGAAAAAAATACAAGCGCATGAAAAGTTAAGAGCGAACACCGCCAGCATTGATAGACTTAAGCCATTCCCTCTGATTATCGCGACACTGATGCGCTGCTGTAACCAAGAATGTTCACGTCGGTCGCCAGTTGCTGCACTCATTAGATTGCCAAGTGACTTCAGAAAGGTCTTTGTTGATTCACCGTACATTCCAGAAGTCTCGATAGCAATGGGTTGGAACAGATATTGAGGCACGAGGTCACAATACTTCAAACGCTTGCGAAAATGTTACTTACAATTCATTCACTTACAGAAATGAATACAATTCTTGTCAATGTGAGCTGCCACTTTGGATTCCAAAAATCCAAGAAAAATTTATGCATAGAGAGGACCAAGACACCTTCTCGTACCCACACCATCTTCTTACTTATTTACGTGCCCGTTTTTCGTTCTTGTCCACGTTGAACGGGGTCAGACGGTTGCTGCTTTCTTATGGCACGTCTCCACTCCTGTCGATCGTAGCTGGATTCAGGTCCAGAGCGTGAAGATCCTCGGAGAAGACTTGAGACCATGTTTTCCTTGGTCTTCCTCTCTTCCTTCGACTTCCAACCTGAGAGATCTTTTTGTCCAGTCATTTTCATTTCTTCTCAGACTGTGGCCATACCACCGCAGTCTCTTAGAACATCAGAAATAAACTCCAGGTTCATCTTCTTTCCTAGGTCTTAACTTAGTCTTAACTAGGTCAAAACTTATCATCAAAAGACACCGCACGTCTTTTGTACAGAGGTCAAGAAGGTCTCGCAAGTTCTCCAGACTCATGCCAAACAGGTCAAAATCTTCCTCAGCTATCATAGAAATGAATAATCATATATACCGGGTAATCACAAAATCATAGAATAAAAGAATTTTCATAGAAATGATAATGTCCGTAAGCATTGTATGAGGCAAAATTGTCCTGTCGTTTTGTGTACTCAAGCAATATTACATCTGTGGAAACTAAATTTACATGTTTTTATTTCTTACCTTCAGATATTCAAACCACGAAAATGAAGAAATTAACGGACGAAAGTAATAATGAATGGATTCCTATCACCACAGCTGATAACAATCCGCCTGAGTGCACCCCTTCTCAAATTGTTGCTTATCAGCTGACGAGTGCGATAGCGGTGCCTACTTTTCCACCTGCAGTTCAATTTGCGGAATCATTGCCGAGCTTCAGCGGCACCTTCAAAAAAGAAAATCAGAAGAAAAAGTCGTCTCAAGAATGCACGCCATTTGAATGCAGTTTTTGTGGCCAGGCCTTCAGTGACAAGGCATATCTTCTCAATCATCAGACTTCACATACTGGAGATCAGCCGTATTCATGTCGTTATTGCAATGCACCTTTCAAGGATTTACTTTCAAAGTCAGAGCATGAACACGCTCACACTGAGAAACGCTTTCATTGTAGATACTGTCCAAAAACATTTTCACAGAACGCCAGTAAAATCGTGCATGAACGTAGTCATACCGGTGAAAAACCGTTTCCCTGCAGCTTTTGTTCAAAAACTTTCAAGCATTATTCTTCGAGAATTTCACACGAGCGCATACATACAGGCGAGAAACCATTTCAGTGTCGCTTCTGCTTCAAATGCTTTAAACAGTATTCGACGAAGGTTACTCATGAGCGCATACATACTGGTGAGAAACCGTATCGTTGCAAATTCTGTTCCAGGTCGTTCAGTGATCATTCGAATAAAATAAAACATGAACGCATTCACAAAGCGGAGCTCGAGAAACAATCCTTGTATCTTAAATAGAAATCTGTATAGAAGAATGTATCTTAAATCTGAATGTAGTTTGGATTCAAATGATTGAATGACCATAGTGCATAAGGAGCCGTTTAATAATTATGTCATCGTTTTTTTTTGATATTTTCATCTCCCTTTCTCCGTTATCGATCCCCAAGCCTCCACCCCTACAACTGTCATGAGTTCTTCTTTTTGAGGCGATTTCAGCTTCCTCTTTGTGATTTACTTCTCATAGAGACGGATGCCTCTCCACATTCCCGAGTTCTTCAACCGCTCTAGAGTAGCAGTGTGTGTTAATCTATATTTCAGTTTGGAAGAAGATATCTATTGAATGTCTTGAAAATGAATTGAAAACTGGTTCGCTAGAGTTTATGCGATGAATTAAGCCTTAGATTTTCCAATGAAAATAATGTAGAATAGAAATTATCACTCTGTGTTAAAATGTCGCCGATTACGTGATTGTCACTGAATCCATGCAGTCGCCGTTGATCACTTCGATAATCCTTTGACCAATTGAATAATTGTGGAACGATTCCTTAGTCAAACCATGTTCAGCGAAATACGACCAGTTTTTTACAAGACTATTTAATTGATAACACAGGGTGACTCAAAAGTCTTAATCGGGTTTCAAATTGAGATTTCTCTAAGTATTTGCACTACAAACTCAATTTTTCGTTTATACTGTAGAGGAAGAACCAGAATTTCCAAAGAGACTTGCATTTTTACAATATATGCTGGAAGTGAGCTCCGTTAACTTCATTACAAAAAATGACTCCTTTTTGAAAGTTTTCAAAAGTCTTGTTGATCGTGACTTTCGTCACGGACTGGACTGCTTCTGCAATCTTCACTCGCAGTTCTTCGTTGTCTGTTGGCCTATTCTTGTACACCATCTCCTTGATATGACCCCACAAAAAATAATGAAGAGGCGTCAAATCTGGGCTCCTAGCTGGCCAGTGGATGGGACCGCTCCTGCCAATCCATCGATTAGGGAATTGGATGTTGAGAAATTCTCTCACATTCAGACCCCAATGAGGAGGAGCGCCATCTTGTTGGAAGACTGTCGTGGAAAATCTTCGTAGTCTCTTCAGTTCAGGAATGAAATAATCCCTCAGCATCTCGAGATAGGAGTCTTTCGTCACCGTTGTTTCAAAGAAGTAAGGTCCGATGATCCGGTCACAAAACATGGCCGCCCAGACCACCAAGCCTTTCGACTTTAGAGGAATCTCGTCACATAAATGTGGATTCTCATAGTCCCAAATCACACAGTTGTGACTGTTAATTTTGCCATTCAGATGAAAGATGGCCTCGTCAGAAAAACATAGCTTGTGGATGAAGCTGGGATCATCACATAGCCGGCTAATTTCTTCACAAAACTGAAGCCTTGGTTCATAGTCGTCTGGCAACAGTTCATGAACACGGGAAATGTGAAATGATTTCATGCCAATTGTTCGCTTCAGAGTACGTCGAACAGTCTCGCGTGGCATGTCAAGCTGATTGGCTGCATCCCGCACCGACGATCTTGGATTGTTCTCAAACTCCTCTTTCACACGTAAAACATCCTCAGCAAGGGATGGGCGACCACTTCGCTCAGCATCTTGGAAATTTGAATTGAAAAAATTGAAAAAATCCCGTCTCAGTAAATTTCTTAAACACAAGTCGGAATGTGCTTTCAGAAGGTGGCTTTGATGTGAAATTTCTTTGCCACTCCCGTCGGGCGGTAGTTACGGACTCATGCTTAGCCATAAGCAACACAACGTTGATCCGATCTTGCACAGATAACATCACTGGTTTCTATGATAGAAAAGTGAATATCAGCAGCTATTAAGTACTAAACGGTTTCCGAAATCAGTCTTTTCACAGATATCTATGCCTATGCTTCAATTCAACGACATTTTGACGTCATGCATAACTATTGAGCTAATGTAGAAATTCGATAATTATCATAAGTACCAATCACACATTAATGGAAATGGATAGCTTAGCATTCTTCTTTGTTGTCCTTTTTCATTATGCCTTCGTATTAACTTTCCGCTATTTTTTCAATGGACGCATGTGCATTAAGTCTTGTTCACACTTAGCAGGTCACTTGATCAATCAAATTTAATGATGAAGTATTTGTAGTATTGATGGTTGTAGTCAATGAGAAACAAATCGTAAGCGGACAATGTTTCATACCATTTGATAAATTGGTTGACCTCCATAAAATGAATGAGCAAGTAGTTTGACCTCTAACTTGATTTTTTTCACAAATTGCGATATGTTACTAAAATTCTGGTTCTTCCTCTACAGTATAAACGAAAAATTAAGGTTGTACTGCAAATACTTACTGAGAAATCTTGACTTGAAACCCGATTAAGACTTTTGAGTCACCCCTATATTTAAATGAGGAAAAGTTAACTCTCAAGGTCGTAATAATTGCTTTTATTTATGATTAATTTCACTTTTCTGCACATTCGTTCTTAAGTGAACATCAGACTTCAACAAATGAAATTCTCTTATTGCGTAAAAATATAAGTTAAATCTGAAAAATTCGGTTTGATGAATAGCCTACATGAAAATTGATTATTTATGCTTTACCAGAAGAAAAATGCTTTGATCATTCAAATGAACTGATGATTATGCTTAATTGAGTGGTCACTGTTTGTTAATTGTTTTATGTCACCGAAATATCATGAATTCTTTGTGCAAGATCGCATGAAAATTGTATTTAAGATACTGTTGAATTAAATGAGCTATATAGAGAACTGTAACAAGTAGTCAGTCCTGATAAAACAAGAATCATTACTAAATTCATGAAGTACTTTTACCATAACCGCAAATAACATTCCATGTATTTTCTTTCTACGTAAACTAATCACTCATACATGCGTTGCGAATTCCTGTTGGTTAATGAATGACAGTCACGAATCACGTTCATGTGTTTCATTTGATAATCTGTAAAAGACAATAATCAACATTATTGAATTCCGTTGTCGGTTACCATTCTCTTGTCAAAAGATTGCCGTCTTGAATGACTTACAGAGCTGATCATAAAAAACCGACCACCTAAATTTCAGTGAAACTCAATCGATTCTCATGTCTTCAATCGTGTTGCACATGAACGTGCCATATATCATTCAAGAGCTTGCATTCTCAGCTTTAAAATGAGCTATGATAGATTTCCATCGGTTTTATTATTTTCGGAGTTGTGTTCAAAATATGAAAATCGCTCAATTAAAAAAATCGCAATTTCTCTAAAAAGAAAGCATGTGAGTGTATTAATGAATCAGGCACGGAGAGAAAGAGCATTTTCAGAGCTCTCCTTTAACATACTGGTCATCAAAATATGTGAACTTATAAAAAAATTAGTGATATCGTGAAGTTATCACAAAATCATGACCTTTTTGGTTGAAAATGTTATGTTCTCACTCTTTCATCAAAAATGTTCATGTTTGGTATCTTCAGAATCCTTGCGATGTGAGGAGAACGAATACGTAAGCTATATTCATATAAGTTCTATAGTTCTTTTTCAAGCTTCTTCAATATTTTTTCTCATTTCCGCAAAAGTAAACAAACGCCATGACAGGTGAACGAACGTTCAAAGCAAGACAATTAGCGAAGGCATGTCTTTGTTCTCTCACAGTGGCTGGCGATTGTTTACCTTCATTGTTTGTGTACTTTTACTAACTTTTACTAAACGGATGGAAATCTATCATAGCTCATTTTAAAGCTGAGAATGCAAGCTCTTGAATGATGTATGGCACGTTCATGTGCAACACGATTGGAAGACATGAGAATCGATTGAGTTTCACTGAAATTTAGATGGTCCGTTTTTCATGATCAGCTCTGTAGATGACAACAGGCTAATAATTTACTATACTAAGTTTTAGCAATTTTTGTTGGAAAATTGCATTTATTTGTTATATTGTAGTGAATTCCTCTGGGTGAACTTAAGCTACTGTACTATTCGTGGCGGTATGTATAAATCACAGAGATTGCGTTTTGATGAAACATTTCAGAGCATTGATGGTTGCAATTGATGAATCCTCTTGGGGTTCGAATTTACCGGTTCTCAAGTTAAAGAATTTGCCGATTAAAGTCTGAATTCTGATGACGTGATTGACGGTTTGAATTATGTCTACAACTTAGGAAATAAGCTTAATAACAGGACAATAGGCTACTGCACTTCTGTTTTCAATCATATTTCTTCTATGCGGACGATGTGACCGAGTGAAGAATGTGTGAACTCCTATTCACTGTCGTTTGAATTGGCTCCTTATGTTCAACATAAAGAAATAGGAATAGTTAAGGGCGTGCGCGCACTAAGCGACCAATCGACACCATTTGCTGACGAAAAAAATGAATGAGGAAGGGGTTTCAGCAGTTTATTATCTATTTGTCGCGGGAAGGGTCGCCAAGTGCGCGCTCTGTCATAGGCTTCAATATATTTTACTGGTCGCCGCGACATCTTGGTCGCCTGTGCATCGCTGAAAATCTTGATGGCCGCCACGACCAAGTGGTCGCGACGGGAAAGTGCGCGCGAGAAGACGACTTCCCATCTTCGTAATGATGACTATGAATTCTTGCTGGCCGCCAAGACTTGCCCGCCGTGACCTGACCGCCTAGTGTGCGCACGCCCTAAAAGCTTCACTTAATGTGAGCTGTAAGACGTTCCTGTAAATGTTGGGTGATCTATCACGCCACTGAAAGCAAAACATGCACACCATCTCTGTGTGCTGCGAATATACTGATGTGTTCTAAGGTTGATAATAATTGCTTTTTACGAATATTTTTTATGTACAACTTTTGTTAATTTTCTTGGATTGGGAGTTACCGGTAACGCATTTTTATAAATTATTTAGGTCAATTGCATTTTGTTTTCTAGTTTCAACTAAAACATGTCGCTGCAGCAACAACTTAAACTAGTTTAGTCGGACCAAATACCCAATCTTTAATGATTTTTTTCATCTTTTGCTAGCTCTCGACTATTGAATCAATCGGGCATTCTTCGACTATTGAGGCATCTCAGATACAAAAAGCGACTAGTCCCGAGTTCTCGCGAATCCATTATATCCTAAAAATAAAACCCCATATAGCCCTTCATCGAATGTCTTTCATTTCAAGATGAAACTTTGCTATTCTCGTCTTTTGCTCTCTCCTGATGCACGTCTCTCGAAATCCATCTGCCGTGCGATCCGGTTAACTGAATCATTATGATGACATTATAATCTCGGTATTAAATGATTTGAATAAAAGATTCAGCGTCACTTCTTCAATGTCGCAATGAACACTAACTTGGACTTTGGAGCGTTGTGATAGCTTCAGTGCGGACACCCATCTGAGATCACCATGAGACTACCATGTCCACGTGATCAGCAGATAAGACCATATCCTTGGCCAATGTGCCACGGACATACACCCTTCAGAAATAGCAGATCGGTGACAATTTACTAATTAATCAAATACGAGAATTTTGTGGTTTCTTATCTGAAATAATCTTTATTTCAAAGTTTACTTTCTGATGACGATTTTCGCGATCAGTGACGTAAAGCTTATTAGAATGGCTATTCTATGTCATCCAACGATATCCGCATTTCTTATTTAAAGAAGCTAAGTGTGATGTATTTCTAAGTGAGTATTTGAATCTCGTCAGTTATTCGGCTTCTTTGGTTAAACCAGCTAATAATGCCATTTATAAGTTGAATATGATTGTCTGCTTGTAATTTGACTTTGTTCATCCAATGTCGTTGCTATAATACAACGACTGCTTTGTAAGTATTATGGCTGAGTTTCCTCGTCTTCATATCTTAGAATTTTCCATTCCATTTTTGTCAAACTCGACCAATGATATGCAATATTTGTGCTTTTACAATTTTCATGACTGCCAATCTTACACATGTCGATGGTGTGTTCATGATCTATCCATGGTGGTGCGAATATCAAAGCTATTGATTAAAACTGCAATATATGATCAGTTAGAGATGACAATGTTATACTGTTACTAAAATGAATTTCTTCACGTCGGGTGAGATGGATCGGACGATTGATTGATGATCGTTGTTCTCCATGAAGCATCAAAAATATCAGTCAGTTCATATGTACATCCAGATTATCGCAAGCAAAGATAATTCCCTTATTTATTTTAGTAAAGCATTATCCTTTAAATGTATCTGCACCACCTGGGTCATGTACATCACTTGTAAATTTGTACTCAAGCTCAGTTTTAAAATATGCTTTTGTTTTCACAGATACCCTCGCCTATGATTTTACTGTTGTCAGGATGTGAGTCGAAAATTCACCGGAAATCTTGGGCTAAAAGTCTATGATATACTCCTCTTATCTAGGTACTCGTGTTGTACAATACCAGTTTGTGTACTTGCTAAGAGTATACAGTGCTTGACAGATTGAAGTATCTGCATCATGCACATATGTTGTATACTTATGACATAGATGAAATATACCTGATGTACGATCATTTTGTTTTTTCTTGGATTTAATTGGTAACTGGTGTTGTAAAATGTTAAATTGGATGCCTGCTCTATCTTTCGGTTGCGAAATTAGAATTTATCATGTAAGAACTTTACATGGGATTAATCAGCACTCTGAATAGTCAACAAGCTGAATCTCACTCACGACACGAGGCGTGTTAAAAGCCTACATATTTACATTCTATCGATCTATAATCGTCAGGGCATTTGAACGGTCACATTTTCCCCGTTCATTAGCCTATCAGACCTGTTCGTTCGTTCATGGCATAAAACACACGTTCAATCGTTCTTTTTAAGTCAAAACAATTTTCAATTTTGATGGACTCTATATAGTGCTGTCGTTTCTATAGCTGGGTTTTTCTATGAGAAACGTGGAAGCTGGCAATTCAGGATGTTCTCCCACCTGACATCGCGAAATAATGCAACCTGCACTATCGAAAAATTTGTTACTGTTTTCCCGCAATGACAATGCGAAACATAAGTTGACGTCAAATGTTACACTTAAAACACGCCTTTTGTATCAAACTAGAGGAAGTCAAAATCTTTCTGTCGGGATGATATGCGTGCAACACGCTTTAGCAGCATCACGAGGCACGAAGTTACTAGGTGATGATGGGTCGATGTTCACCCATTTGACACTTCGCCTACAGAAAGCTTCGAACTCGCCAGTTCTAGGTCTCCTTCAGAAAGTAAAGTATAAGTACATTTAAACACTTTGGACTAAAGAATACGATGACTAAATTCGATAGTGACTAGATTTAATTGTATGATGTGTTTAGCCTACATACATTAGGCCCACGTCATGTATGCCGCCATGAAGCCCTACCTGCATATCCATTGAGCATCAATTCGCAGATTAAGCCATTGCCCGTGCCCGCAAAAAACGAGATGCCTGCAGTGGGACCACTCCAGCTCTTTACTTGATGCATACGCAACAAAATATGATATTTTTGAAAAGTTAACGTCAGATTGAAACTCATAGTGCAAGTAGGCCTAAGTAGTATTATATAAACCGGCCAAGGACACATTTTAAAAAAAACGAAAATCAACAAACCTGCAAAATAGCCACAAAAATGGTACAAATCAGAACCCTACCTGAGGTAAACCTTGATGCAAAATGCAAAATTGGGTCCTCTTGAAATTTAACAAATCCAAATGCAAAAATAGGGACCTCTTGAAATTTAGCAAATCCAAATGCAAAAATAGGGTCCTCCTGAAATTTATAAAAAAACAGCTAAAATAGGGTCCTCCTGAAATTTATAAAAATCAGCTAAACCCCCTTGATAACTTATAAAAAAGCAGCAAAAATAGGGTCCTCTTGAAATTAGCAAATCAAAATGAAAAAATAGGGGCCTTCTGAAATTTAGTAAATCAAAAATGAATATGAACAAAAATATTCATTTAAAAAATGGAAGATGTAAAAACAAAAGAACCATCAGCCCCTTTATATCCTTCATTATCATATGAAATGGATATAGCAAAACATAAAGATAGAGTCAGGTACATGAAAGATGAGGAAGCGCAACTATTGTTAAGATTAGAACATTATGATAAATTAAGAAAGAGATGGACTATAGTTAAGAATGTAACACAACCCGGCTAACAATCCTACGTAACTGATACGTAGCAATCGGTGCCAAACGTTTCAAAGCGTAGAGTAGCAAGTTGGTTGGTGGCAGTACGCAGCAGCTATGTAGCTAATGATACTTATCCTACACTTACAGCTTATTTTCAGCGCTTTTGACGTTTTGCCTATAGGAGCGTTGCTGCTCGGTTGCTTCTACGTAGCAAACAAACGTTGCGGATGCGTAGCAGTCGGTAGCTGCTCGGTTGCTTCTACGTGGCAGATAAACGCTGTGGATACGTATAGCACTCGGTAGCTTCTACGTAGCACATATGCGTTGTGCCTACGTAGCAGTAAAAAAATCATAAACCTCCCCTCGATTTCTCTTTTCCTCTTCCTCCTCTCTCTTTCTCTGCTTCCTCCTCTGTCCATCCTCTCATTTCATCCATCTCTCTCTTCTTCTTCATCAACTTTTTCACTTGCTATTCCACTTCTTTTCCTTCATATCTCCTCATATCTCTCTCATTTCTCCTTTCCTTTCTCTCTTTCTCTTCTCTGTTATTTTCCACTTTATCTTCTTCATATTTCTCTCTCTCTCCTTTTCTCATTGTTCGATCCCGTCAATCTTCTTATTCTCATCTATGCATTTAGATATATTTGATGCATCAAAAACATTGTTGCTATAGTCTCTTTCACACGACAGCATTTTTATACATAGGAAAAACTGTCACACCATCTCACAAGATTGAGATTCGCATTTCACAATTATGTCTTCAAATGAAATGATCTTTTGAGTGCTCGCTAGTTTCTATGTCTTAATTAAGTTAAAAAAGTTGTAAATAAGGTTGTAAATAAAAAAAAGTTGTAAATAAAGTTAAAAAACTGCTAAGTTTTTTTCTCTCCGCTCTAATTTTATGACGATCACACCTTGTATGACAACCTAGTAACCAATTATATAGTAAATTCAGTTTGCTTTTAGCAGCATGCTTTGCATCTGAATCTGCAGAAGTGATATGATTTTGAAAGCTTTACCACAGTCAAGTTCCGTTGCGCAATCTCCCCACCCTTCTAGCAGACACATTCTATCGCTCCATCCTTCGGCCGCATTCGTCTTTGTCCGGTTTCGCCTGCCGACAGCTACAGAATACAGGTGGATCGATGATGCGCTGACGCGTCTCGCGTGCAGCCATAGACAAGCGTGCAGCGGGCATTAAATTCATGGCATCGCGAAGCTGAGTAATGATGATTGATGTTGCGTCAAATATAGCAGTGTGGACTTTAACAACGTACGCCATTGCTGCTATATCCTTCATCCGTGTACAGAGATCACTTTTCTCAGTGTTGTCTTTTTCATCGGGCACAATATCAGATTGAGTGACACATGGATTAATTAAATAATACAACCTTCGCCGTGGTGAAGAATTCCTCGAACGAAAGCAACTTTTCATCCGCGATAGATTTACATTTACGAAAGTTGACATATTTATCCAGTGAAAATCGAAATCAGCAGAGCAGAATTTCTGGTGAATGAAGCAATCAAGACATACTTGATCTCCATAGACAATAGGACTTGTCGCTGTTTTCCAACGGCGTGTTTCGATCTCAATGCTTTTCATATTTCCGTGTCGATTGCTTTCGTCGCAACATGTAAGTATCAGAATGCAAATTCATATTTCAATATGTAATTAAATGAAATAAGAGCTTCATGTATATAAGTGGTGTACAAAAGAATTCATTCAGACGATAACAATCGAAACACTAGAATTATTGTGGTTATCGGAAAATTCAAGTTGATCTAATTTGAATCAGCTCGATATATTTCAATGGCTCAATGCTATCCTCTTCAGGAGCAAAAGATATATATATATATATATACTATACAAGAATATTTACTGTGATAGTGATTCAAAATGCACAAAGAAATAATAAATCACGCATATCAATTAACACTATCATTTTGAATCACTACCATTCTCGTAATCCTTTGCTCCTGAAGATAATAGCTCTGAACTTTTGAAATATATCGAGCTGGTGTAAATTAAGTCAACTTGACTTTTCCGAAAACTACAGCAGTCTAGGGCCAAACCACATAGAATGATTAATTTAGGTGTAGTATGAATTTCTTCCCTTGTAATTCAGTTCTGTCATCAAGAATTGGGAAAACGCATTGTCTAGTGCATTACTAATGTGAAAAGTTGTGATGCAGTGGCTTTGCACTATAAACCAAAATCAGTGATTAAGTGGAATTTTTGAAATGATTAAGTTTCTTTTCATATATTCCATATAGGCCTATAAAATACTGATGGTTAAGCCCATTGCATTCTCTACTATATATCGTGATATTGACAAATAAACTGACAATTAAACTGTCAATAGGCCATGTGATTAGCCCAATATGCCCTACGTAGTATTATAATTTTTATATGTATTTGCATTGACGCATGCATGCGGCAATGCTCATAATTTATTTTAAAGCACAAAAATTGATGTTTTACACATGATGTTGACGGCTAGGAACAAGAGGTAATTCAATTTTCTTGGCATTGTGCTAAAAACAAGCGGGTCACTCCTTCTCTTTATTTGCCGTCATAAAGTTATGTACAATAAAATTTGAGTAGGTAAAAACCACGGCGCTTCGTGTCACAGACACATCAAAAGGTGGGTCCTCCCACCTTTTGATGTGTCTGTGACACGAAGCGCCGTGGTTTTTACCTACTCAAATTTTTATTGTACATTACTTTATGAAGGCAAATATAAAGGAGTGACCCGCTTGTTTTTAGCACAATGCCAGGAAAAATTGTTTTACATATTTTTACATATAGTCTGTATCACGAAAAACGAGCGGAAAAATTTTATTCTACTTGAATGCTCTTCTATGCTTGTGCCGCAAATACATGTATATGCTCTTTATATACATCTGTGATCTCCATTTCTTTTTGCATTTATCCTCTACTGTTACTTTCAGTCAATTACTTGAAATCAACGAATTTGAATAAATAATTTGAGTTCTATGCGTTTACTCTTCATTTATTCTCAGCTTATTATCGTCAGCCTATCAAATGGAGTGCACGCAAAGATTGTATTTTTGATTGAAAGTTTTCGTCGATGCAATATGATCGCCACACAAATTCATAACATCATTCAAGAACCTTGGCCTGATAATTGCTTGAGTGCTGTACGGATTCGCACTATTTGCCAAGAATTTCGAGATGTCAGTCGAAACACCTTTGAGCGCAACCAGATAGTGGTGAGAAGAAAAGTCAAGCAAGAACTGAAAATGTCCAAACCGTTGAACAACTAATCAATGAGGATAACTACATGACACTAAGATATATCGCAAGCTTCTTGCAAATATCCCATACTATGGTGGAGAGAATTTCAAACGAAGATCTTGGTAAAGAGTGGTGTCACACACGATGGATTCCTCACACTCTGTCAGAGTACAACAAGGCTGTTCGTGTTGAGCATTGGAAGATCTACTCAAAGACTATGCAATATTCAAAGACTGAAAACTCTCCTATCTCTGTGTGTTAAGCTTTTGGAAACAACTTATTTGTCCTCAACGAAGATATCGAATAATTTTATTACATTAGAAGATAGGAGCTACCATGGATATTTTTGTACTCATCATAGATATATACCGTTTCCAAATTTTCTACGAGTTTACAGTCTTTATATCTTCCACTGTCTTTGGATCTACTAGAATCATTTTCAACCATGTAAACAAATCTGAATTTGGTAACTTTTGATGAAAAGTTCTTCTATCTTCGAAAATTGAAACCTAGAAATACAATTAGCAGTTGGAAAAGTGCAGGTGGAGACGAGGAAAAAAGACTGACGGCTTTGAGATCCGCCAAGAGAAAAAAACACCTTGTTACCGGTATTATAGATGTTTCACAGAAAAGTTTTCATTATTTTGAAATACAACCGATCATCCATCAATGCATACAGATATATCCAGTTTCTTGGCAATCGTGTAAATTTTTCAAAACGACAACCGGAAATAATTTTAGGCCTAGCAGAAAATACGCGATTGCAACATGACAACGCGAGACCCCATGCCGCCATTGCAACTACTCAACACATTTCAAAGAATAATATTCGACTCTTGAGACAACCAACATATTCACCAGATAACAATCTGTGTGATCGCTACCTGTTTCCGCGTCTCGAACCACTTCGTGACAGTTTTGATTCACATGACGATATCAAACAATTTCTTGACGCGCACCTGCCATACTTTACAGCGCATAGAATGAAGCAGGCACTCCAAAATTGCATGACTCACATGGAAAAAAATTATTGACCCATATCACAAATTCAAATTATTTATTCAAATTTATTAAGTAGATGAAAAGAAATAAAAGCATATATTTCTACACAAGCATAGAAGCGCATACAAGAGAATAGATTTTTTCCGCTCGTTTTTTGCGATACACATGTTATGTTGCCATTTCAGGTTGACCAATTCGTGTGAGAATATCTTCGAACCAGCATCTGCATGTGCTTGACCGTCGAGTTCGTCAGGCGACTGTTTCCGGACTAGGAAAATCTAGAGCTAATAAGTAAGTAAGAAAGGCTTTCGGCTAGCTTGTGTGACTTAATTTTCGTAACCTGAATTTCATGTATAATATTAGCCTTTGTCCACCATTTCTTCTGGATCATTCAATGATTTTATATTATTATTCAATGATAGGCAGGCATAGGGCCTACATGAAGTGGGCTTCAAGTGTGCGAAGGAAGTGATGATGCATGAGACCCGCAATCAACCATCCTTTAAATGAAAGTACTCTGCATTTGAATAGTGTTCTCATAATGTTGTCTCATTTATCTTCAATCGCAATTATGAAGTATTTTGTAGTATTTCTGTCATAACATGCAAGCTAGAGATGCATGCCGACATTCTTTATTGTTTATACAACTTTTTTATTATGAAATAACTTGATAAAACTTTTCATTTGCTCTTCGGTTTAAACTTAATTGAGTAAAATATTTCATACAATCCTAGTGTAGGCCTTTATTCGCTTTTTCATATATTGTTTGACTGCAATGTGTCAGTGATTTTTTGTCTCTCTCGTTAAAGAATCTCGAAACGTTGATTCAAAAATCTCTTAATTTGTTTTATTCCTGTGAAAGCTAGAGGCAATTTCGAAAGTAAATAAGATCATCATGAAGTGATACATATTCATTGAGGTTTAAAAAAGTTACTGAATTCTTAAGCAATCTTGAATGTAGGATATAATTTCTCTTCAATTCTTTCATTTCGATTTGGTGTAGTAATTGAAAGAGATGTAAGCAATAGGTTTTTGTCAAACATCATACCGTAAAGCAAAACACAAGTAGGCGTAACTGAATGATGGTAAAACATAGGGCCTATAAGTTGCAATTATATATAAATTTGTAACACAAAAACAAATTCAAAAGTGACAGCAATTTAAATTGAGTTAATGAAAGAAATCTCATTGTCATCCATATCACTGTCATTGTATAATCACTTAATTATCATTCCAACTCTTCAATGATGCATTTTTATATAAATCAGCAATGAAGTATGGAAGACTTTTTGAACGCATGATAGATACTCAATATACTTGATTCTATATCAAGCTCTTCCGAAAATTTATCACTGTGATATCAGATACTATTCAAAATTTAGACCAAGTGTAGCTTCATGTACGAGTTTCCCCCTTTTGACGAGCACACTTGGTAAAATGGGTAAAAATCAGTGATGTGACTTCGATCAGAATTTAATCGAGGTCGAGGTTGTTCTCGATATAAGTTACATAACTTTGATTGACTTTGGCACCGGGCACTTGAATGAAAGGAAAACGAAGACATTTGTGTTTATCAAGTTATTGATCACATTGTGTCAACACATTGAAAATCTGATTACTATCTATGATAGTTTTAATTGGTGCTTGTGTGAAAACATAAATATGCTTTATACTAACAATTGCAGATAAAAAGATGACAATTTTTAACGGACACGCTCAAAACGCTGTTCAATACATGACATAAAATCGCCACAAAACAATTTTTCAAATAGTTACAAAATTCATTGAAATCATCTAATGGCATGAGGTCTCCCGTTCAATCTTGACAGGTGCTAACTTTGGACAAAAGAATCTTGTATGCAAATTTCGTTATATGCCCATTACAAAATTTGAATGATTGCAACAAATACTATATGGAAACATGGAAATGTATTTATAGTCCCTCCAGGACGAGCCTCTGCATGGAATGAGACACAGAATGTTATATACCCTATGACTACTACGAAAATGCGCGCCTTCCGAGTTCTAACGTGTTCCTTTGATCTACAGACAAGATAATAATATGCGATATTTGCAAGAGTGGTTATAGATGCTCAAGGTTTGAGCTGAAATTTGATCAAAATTTCATTCGTTTACCTTCCTAAGATGCTTGTTGAATCCAAATTTGTTTGGCCTTGGTAGGCAAAGGTAGATGATCACATGACTTCATGACCTGAAGATATGTCATGCCAAGAACTATATAGCGCTTGAGTTAATTAATACATCTCGCATAGTCAGGGCAAACACACCAAACCGACATTTCGGTCGAAAACTTCGATTTTCCTTCAATTAGCATGTCCTTTTTCTTTGAACTTGTGTGCGTAAAGGAGCACGCTAGAACTCGGCAGGCGCGCATTTTCGTAGTAGTCATAGGGTTTAGAACATTCGTTGAAAGTCTCATCTTCGGTCTCGTTCCATGAAAAAGCCCGTCCTGGCGGAGGGGCTATTTCTATCTTTACATAGTATTTGCTATAATTATAATCATGTCCAAAAATGTCCGAGAAATAGGCATTAACACTAGGTGACATGCCACGCGTGATTCATGCGTAATTACGGAACACCTCAAACATCCGTGGTTAAGGACATTCTATTCTTCTACCCGCGGACATACGCGCTGCACTAAGATTCAGAAATCACTTGATCTGATGCTGTTAAAACATGGGAAATGTTTATGAATACGCGCGGGCGAGCGTTTATAGTTTGCGCGTCGTCTACGGTTGTCTGCGCTGCCGCTTGAACCACGGATGAATCGCTAGGCATGCTCTGTTTTCCCTGAGCATGAAATTGAGGTCCTATCACATTGTTTAGCCTCTGATACATGCAGACACATGAGACGCAAAGTCTGTATAACAGGACTGCCAACTATACTAACTTATATAACTTATATTGCAGCAATATCCCGCATAGCCATGGATGTTTGGGGTCATGCGCAATTACGCGTGATTGAGCGTGGCATGTCACCTAGTGAAGGAGCAAATAAGTATGAATAATAAGGAGGAAATAAAACATTATGAATAGCAAAATGTTTCTATAATTATCTGACTACTGTTCTGTCCGACCTCGATGAAATTTTGCGTAGTCTAAGTCGAGGTTATTATGATTTCGGTGAATGTGGGAGGAACTGAATTTGGAAATTCAAAAAAGCGCATATCAAATGTCCGCCGAATTGCATTGTTCAAAGCAGCTACTATTTATACTGAAAACTTGCAAAGTGGTTAGAGCTGCTAAAATTAGCAAAGTCGATATTCTAAGCTTATAAATGAGCTTGAAACGTTGCATCTCATCAGAGAGTGCATTTTGCTACATCATAACTTGACCCAACCATGTAGCTTCAGTAGACAGGAAAATTCTTTTTTCTAGTACGAATTGAACGTACGAGTATTCCAAACTAAGTGGTGTCTAAGTGTCTATCAGACATAAGTTTTATTTTGTTATAATCTCAAATGCATTGGAGTACCCTTTTTAAGAATTGATCATCCTTTTTCAGAGGCAATGAGAAGACTCCATTACAAAAATGGAAATGCCAGGATCAAGGTCCTTGTGGGGAACTGGCTATAACAAGCACCCAGAAGACTTTCTCGGAGCAGGGTTGAGATGGCGGACGTAGCGGGTGATGTGGAAGACGATCAAGTGCCTGAGTAAAGACATTTGATAATGTGTGCATATGTGTTCGAATAATATCGTTTGTGTGATGGTTTGTTTTTCGCTATTCCGGAATATCGCATTCTGATTTTCATAGTTACATAGCTGTGGCTGTGGGTAAGTTGGACTGTGTATTGATTGAGGTGCACTTTCGCCAGTAAGGATCTGATAAAATGTAGCGTAGCGCCAGTGTAGCAGTTGGTGGTGATTAGTAGCAATTACGTAGCGTCGCCGTAGCACTACGTGGCATCCGGTAGCAGATACGTAGGTAGAGTAACACAAGGTTCTGCTACGTAGCATACCGGTAGCAATTGGTGCTTCAGCGTAGCGGTAGGTTGCATTATAAGGTTAATTCAGTGGCGGCAACGTTTCAATTGGTAGCAACAAGTAGCACCATGCTACGTAGCAGGAACGTGGCCTATGCCGCCATTTTTATTGGTTTCTGCTACTCCCCCACTACGTAGCAGATACGTACTTTGTTAGCCGGGAAGGCGTTGGAGCATTTTTAACAATTTCTTTAGGCGCTCTCACTATTGTCATTTCATCTTCTGGCGTTTTTACAATTCCTGTTGTTGCTACAGCTTTGTGATACAATTAGACTTTAGTTGTACGTTAGGCAAGTTGTTTTAATTCTTACCAGCGCGTCATCACATCCGCATGAAGTCAAAGCATCTGCCAGCTGTACTGTTTCATTTCTCTCTCTTCTGTCATTGTATCGTGTGCGCTGCTGTGTTCAGTCATGACACAAGAAGTTATCGAAGAGCAGTCAAACATTATTGCTGCGTTTCCGGAGTTATTTGCAGAAATTTCGAAACGATATATTTCCAATGACAAGAAGGAAGAATATAACACTTTTATCATTGAACAAATGGGTAAATTTCCTAATATTTTTAACCCTGCATTTTTTGATAAGGAGAGAAAACGGAGAAGAAAAGCAAAACGCTTACTCGTGAAAGAAACGAAAGAAAGAGAAAGGGGCGAAAAGATTGACAACCTTCATCATCAATTACCGACGTGTTTATCTACCCCACATGAATTTGTGGATTCCTTAAGAGACTCATTGTTAGGAGATTGTCTACGGAAATATGAAAGCTTTTGTTATCAATCATTTTCATTAATTTTCATTATGTTGTTATATGACGTCATTTTTCTCTCATCCAATGAAACCTTGTCCACGCGTGGACAGAAATTTGTAATATTATAGTTAGTAGACGATTGTTGTAAAGAAGTTAGATAGTAGTAGTTGATTTTATTTTATTTTACTGTAGAACGAAAATTCGTAATATACATATTCATGCAATATTTGTTGACTTGTGCAGATGCATTTTGTAAATATGCTACCCAAATTGAAATATCCATGTGTTGTTTTTAATTTCACATCTACGGGAATATAATAGAAACAATTTATTTTATGAAAAATGACAAGTCTGACTGAGTTCTTAAAAATATATGGCAAACGAACCACGACAAATTTCGACCTAAAGAAAATCGCTAATCGATTAGGAATGAAGAATTTTCATGTCCTAATGAGAGACGAATTACAATTCCTAAAAAACAAGCCATCTATAAATTTCGTAACAAATCTTCACACGTCAGATCAAAAAGGAGTACATTGGTCTGCGGGACAAAGAAATAAAAATGGTGACAATTACTATTTCGACTCATATGGATTGCCTCCAAAAAATGAAGTTAGAGAAATACTTGGCAATGGAACCTACAATACTTTTCAAATTCAAAAACCAGGAACTACTTACTGTGGTCAATTATGTATTTATGTTTTATATAAATTGTAAAAAGGAGTACCATTTCTTGATATTATGTTAGAATTGAATAAGGGAGTTGAATAAGGGAATTGAATAAGGGAATTTAATTTCCGAAAAACTTTAGTTCCAAAAATTAAAAATCAGTTATTTGTAATTCGTTTTGATAAAATCTGCCTCTGATTTCATCATTATCTAAATCATTAATTTCATAAGTAATCGGATGAGTTTGGTTTATTTTAGAAACTACAAATATCTCTTTAGTCCAATAGCCAACAAAACCTTTCTCGAATTTATTTTTATACTTGAATATTCGCACTCTATCTCCAATTTTGAATTTCGTCTTACGTTTCTGGAAATTCGGATTACTCTCATTCGAATGATTATTTTCGAATATTTTCTTTCGTATCAAATCAGGATCGTCAGAAGCCTTCTTTGGAGTTTCTTCAATACCTGAATGAACTTTATTATTGCACTGATCTACAATTCCTGGTAGTATCTTCAACCATTTCTGATTGCCTTGTTCTGTAAATTTCTTGAAGATCTTACCTTTTAGCGTTCTATTAAATCTTTCTATCACTACGGCCTTTCCAGCATTTTCAGTTGAATAAACGGTTTCAAATAGTGGCTTAACATTTCTATTGTAAAATTCAGATCCTTTATCAGCGAACAGCTTCTTTGGCTTTCTAAAACTTTCTTTAAAGATTTCTTCAAACGCATATTTAACTGACAGACCACTTTTGTTTTTTAAAGGCTTTGCCCAAGCGCATCGTGTATATAAATCTATAACGGTCAATGCGTACTTAAACCCTCTTTCATTCGGCATATTGATTAGATCTGCACTCCAAATATCATCTTTATTAAATACTTTTACTTTCAATAGATATTTCGGCTTTCTATATTCCTTGTGGATTTCGGACGCGTAGGTTTCATCCATCCCCTGGCCAAAAAGCATTTTTGCTTGTAAAGCTTTCCTAACAAGCATTCTTTCAATTCTTTCTCTAAAGGAAGGATTCTGAATACTATCTAATTCTTGAATCCTTATCTTATCTGCTTCATGTCGAGAACTTAGGTCATGATTTCGATATGCTAGATCGTGTCTATAAGCTGCTGCATCTACTCTGTTTATTGGTTTACTATTTTCTCTAGGTGTATTATCATCGTTTAATCTTAAATCTAATCTTGTGCCGGGGCCAGTAAAATTATGTCCAGGTAAATGCTTCTCTTTCGAATATTTACTCCAAATAAAGCCAGGAAAGTTTTCTAATGCTTTTTGTATGTCACCTTCATTATGGCAGCGGTTCTGGTTTAAGCTAAAATTTAATAAATCTAAATTAGAAAATTTAAGTTTATCCAGAGACATTTTTGAAGATTAAATCTTATCACACCATACTAGGACCTAGATATATTCCAGAACCATCTTTAGTTTCTTTTATTTCAATTAAATCATCAATATTATGTAGTACATTTTTAAGAACTCGTTTCCCTTCATCAACTTAGTTTAATTTACTAATGAAATTATCTACTATTCCCTCACCCCTAGCCGCTTTCTCTAACTCCCTATTATGTCGTTTTTGTTCTTCTAATGCTGCCTTCTCTGATTTATTTTTATTTACTGCCTGCGCCTGGACAATACCAGCTGTCCCTCCTGCAACACTTCCTGCTGCTGCTATACCTCCTATTATTAGTGGAATTAATGGGAGAATACCACCATTCTTTTCTTCTTGTAATTTAATATTCTCTATCATTGGTTTACTTATGTAATACTTCTTTTTGTCAATAGTAATAGTTTTAGGGGTATTTTTGTCAATGATGTTACGTAGTTTTAATTCAACCGTTTTATTATTATTCACTTGCACCAGTTTTTAATAAAAAATTTATAGTCTTAGGTTATTAACCTATAGAACTTTGTTCAGATTAATAACCTATAGAACATTGTTCAGAGGCTTTAGCCGATCACTTTTGTTCAGGTTACTGCACTAGACGAAATGACTTACTTAATCTTACTAAGGAAGTCTTACAAGTTCTGACCAGAAAGTACCAGTCGTGCTAAGTCTTATTAGCAAATCTGATCAGATCTGATAGGATCTTATTTGTGATTTTTAGAAATCTTTTGAGTAGAAAAAAGTCTTATATTTTGCGTTTCTCTACATATATATAGTGCACTGATGTTCCAGCAAGATCATTTAAGAACTAAAACCATTGATATCGTCTGATCTTCGCACTGTAATCGGACTTCAAGTTTTAAATTTCAGTTCACTTTTTTAATTTCAATTATCAGCTGGTAAGATCTGAAAAGATCTTATTTTGCAAAATATAGGACTTAGTAAGTCGGGTACTTTCTGGTCAGGAAATGTAAGATCTTAAATAAAATAAGTTCTTATCAGACTTTGCAAGAATCTGATCAGACTTAGTAAGACTTAGCAAGTCATTTCGTCTAGTGTAACCGATCCTAACCATCTTTCTGTTAAGAATTTCAATTGAATGTTCTACATCTTCTAGCAATAAACCATAAGCCATCAATGATGCCGTGGAATTTGTCTTTTCAATATTAATTGTGACATCACAACCATTCTTAATAACATTCCGATTGTGCACTTAAATCAAAGCATAAAACAGGATATAAATTCTTCCAATCTACAGGAGTTAATTGTGCTTCAACTCCAAATTCTCGACATAGATTTCTATAAGCGTCATATCCTTCCATAAACTGATTATTGGCGTCATTAAATCTCAATGGATCAATAGGATAACGTGTTTGATTTAATGAAATTTGTAAACTTCGAATTGAATTAATATGGAAAAGACTATTGTTCTTATCAAAACTAGGTGTTTCATTCTTTTGAAAAGTGAGTAAAAAATATCTTGGAGTATTTGATGTTCTAGTGAAATGCCAGTTAACCCTCGGGGGGTTTTCTGGGTCCACGTGGACCCATTTTTCCAGATCACTTGCTGTTATTTATTAAGTTTTCATTATTTATTATTGATATCACTGGACTTTATCTGTATCGATATGTCAATTATAACTGCCAAGTGAAAATGTATTAGCTGTTGTTTAAATAATTGCAATACATCGCAAACCTTTTAGTAAATCTATGGGTCCAGCTGGACCCAGTCACACTGATTCGTTTCATCGGTCGTCATAGCGCAGAAATTCAGTCACTGCTATTCCAAATAACAAAGGCCCGTATTCGTGAAACCAGATAAGGATTTCCCGTATCCTTAGCGACGCTATATCTTAGCCTTATCCTGACCGTCATATTCGTGAAGGCAGCTATCGTCACGCGCTCACGATGTGTAGCATTTTTTCTATTTTTAGCCTTAACGCCATGCACTTCAAAGGCTGACAACTGGTCAGATTTTGGAGACGTTGAAATCACAGGCGCACTTGCAAACGATTCCATCGATTAGTTTGTCGATCTGCCCAGGCCGATTGGGCCGCCTCAACTCGCCTGATACAATGCGAAACAGTAGATAATGAAGCATCGGAATAGCGGTAGTGCTTATTGGCTGCACACAGACACACGCACACTCCTTCCCTGCACACAAAGACACACGGGATAACGCAGCTGAAACTTCGCTTTGCTTCAAAGCTTTTGCTATCGTCGCTATTGTCGCACGCAGGTGCAACTGTGACGAACTAATGAAATCGATTTTGATGTGACGCGTGAACAATGCTCCCTGCCTGCGCTTGGCTATGAGACCGCGCAGGCAGGCCGTTCTGTCATTACACCGCACTGCTGTTTTATGCTACGAGCGAAGATGGCGGAACGCTCACAACGGAGCTCAAAAGTTGAAGCTTTGAGATTATTGAGGGGCGCGCAGGAAGACGTTCCCGAAGCTTCTTCATCTGCGAATGACACGGAGGACTCCAGTGAATCATCTGGTTCATCTGATATCGATGAAAGTGACAATATTTCACCTTCTGATGACGACGTATCCATTAACCAAGCAATCGGCAATCAAGTGAATATTTCATCCGCTGATGGAGAGCAATGGACTTCTCTCCTACCTCAAGAACAGAGACGTGGCAGGGAGCGAAGAGAGAATCTGCTTAGACCAGCACCAGGTCTTACAAGTTACTCTCTGCGGCATATTCGCGCGCCAAATACTATTATAAATAGCTGGGAAATTTTGTTTGATCACGATATGATGGAGACAATACTAAAATAGACAAATCGGCGAGGGAGATCTATCAAAGGTGCAGCATGGACGGACGCTTCGATGGAAGAAATGTTAGCCTTCATTGGCCTGTTATATCTACGCGGCGTGTATCGTTCTCACATGGAGAGTACTGAAGAGCTGTGGTCGAAAGAACACGGAAGGCCCATCTTCAAAATAACAATGAGCCATTCAAGATTCAAAGAGTTACGTATCATGCTTCGTTTTGACAATCCTGAAACAAGGGCTGCTCGACAACTGCGAGACAAATTAGCAGCGGTTCGTCTTCTTTTGGATGGTTTCACGAACAACTGTCAAAAATCGTATGTGCCTGGTGCATTTCTTACCATTGATGAGGAACTATATCCTTTCAGAGGTCGCTGTGCATATAAGCAATATATGCCAAGCAAACCATCAAGGTATGGACTTAAGTTCTGGCTGTTGTGCGATGCCAACAATTATTTTTGTTACAATCTACAAATGTACACAGGCAAAGAAGACAATCCCAGTCATCACGGACTTGGAGAACGTGTTGTCATGGATTTGACCAGCTCTCTAGAAAATTCTGGAAGACACATAAAAACTGACAATTTCTTTACTTCTTTGAAGCTCGCACGCTCTCTCCGCTCAAAAGGCATGACTTTGTTAGGAACTCTGAGGAAAAACAGACGAGAAGTTCCTCCGCAGATGAAGAATCTACAGGGCCGTGCTGTTTACTCTTCAGATTTCCGATTCAACCTCGAAGATCAAACATGCCTCCTCAGTTACAAATGCAAGAAAAATGATTGTGTCCTTCTTTTGAGCACCTTCCATCAAGAGCCAGTTGTTGATCAACAGACTGACCGAAAGGTTCCAGAAATGATAAGACTACAATGCGACCAAAGGAGGTGTAGATAAAGCTGGCCAAATGGTGGCGACATATACGGTGAAATACATCAGCCGAAGATGGCACACAATCGTGTTTTGCAACCTCTTGGATTTGTGTGGGATAAATGCATATGTGTTGAATTGCGAAATTGATCCTCATTGGGGAAGAGACAAGCCTCACAAAAGAAGACAATTTCTGCGATGCTTAGGAGAGGAGCTGGTCAAGCCATTTTTGGAGTCAAAAGACGTGCCACGGCCAATCATCGAAGCAAAGGTGGATGTTGAGAGAGCAACACGAAAAAAAGACAGATGTCAACTCTGCGGGTGGAAGAAAGATCGGAAAACGAGAAAAACCTGTGCTCGGTGTGGGAATCACTGTTGTGATGAACATTCGAACTCTGTGACTCGTACTTTCTGTACTAATTGTGCTTGATTGTGAAAATAAATCTTCTGGGTCCACGTGGACCCAGATTTTCACGAAATGGAATAGCGAATTTTAAACCTCCCGAGGGTTAAATCTTTGTTCAGTAAAAGTGACAGAACTCGCAGTACGCTTCATAAAACTTGCTGGAATCGGTTTGTTCGTATTTAATCTTTTCGTAATAGTTGTTTCAACCTCTAAACTAGGAGTAATATGCTTGATCCACCATTCAAGTCTATCAATTTTTAAATATGCTTTCTCCCCAGCCTTTCCATGAAATATTGATTCATTATTTTCAGTGCGATGAATTATTAATTTGAACTTTAATTGATATGATATTTTAGTGTAATCTAAATACCCGAATAATGAAGACAATGACCAATCAACAGTTTGTTTACTTTTATTATTAAAATTACGTCTTTTCTGATATGAGCTATTTTGTGTACTGTTTAACTGTTTCACTATGTTTTCTACATCTTTCGCAATTCCTGCTGCATCTGTTCCAGTGTGAGTTAAATCATCTTTAAGTATGCCGGTATGGTTATCAGGAAACCATCCTTCGATTTCATGCATTTTAGTATTTTCACCTATTTCAAGAAATCGAAGCATCGAATCAATAATACCAGGAGAATCACTTATTGTTTCTATATTTTGTGTTGCAACATCTAAACGCATTTGTGTAAATAATCTTGGAAAGAAATTGTTTTCTAATGTAATGTTATCCGTAGCAGGTAATGGTGTTGTAAAATCAGCATCAGAATATAGACAATATTCACTGTGTAAAAATGAATCGGGTAAATATAAATAACTTTGTTGATTATCAACTTCAAAAATTAAATCACCTCCAGTATTCACTCTTCCTGAAGATCCAGGATTCATAGCAACTCTTATATAGTCATTCTTTTTTTGATTGTAACTAACGAACGGGGGATCGTCTAATCTAAATTTGCTTTCAATCAGAGACGACATTCTATTTTGTTTTTATTAGAAAAAATCAGTTTGTTACTCGGCTAAAGCCTCTGAACAAAGTTCTACTAGAATTTTGCTAATCCATTTCCCACGTTAGTGGTTAGGGACTGCATCCCATTTCCTCTCATTTCTTCAAGAGACTTCTTACTCTCAGTCGGAATTGCCAGGTTCGCAATTTTGTTTTTTGTTTCCTCTGAGAGCTTTTTGTCTTTCTGCAGTTCTTTAGCATCATTCCTAAGTTTACGAATAGCTTCTAGTTGTTTTAATTCGTTTTGTGACTCAAATCTTTATTATTTTTAATCAAGTTAACGATACTTCCAATACCAGAAAAGATACCAGCCCCTTCTTTTTGAATAGTTTCTACACTGTCATAATGGTACACAGGTTTCATAGATGGTTCATGAGCAATTTTATTATTTGAGGCAAAATGTTTAAGATTGTGTTTATAAATTATAGGCATTTTTTAGGATTAAATTTGACTTTTGGGAAAAATATTTACGTTTGTGATCGGCTAAAGCCTCTGAACAAGGTTCTATAGGTTAGTAACCTGAACAAAGTGGTCGGCTAAATCCTCTGTACAAGGTTCTATTAAGATTTACGTGTGTGAATGGACAACAACTTCGTGATAACTTTATTAATTTTCTGTTGCACTTTATCTATTGTGTCAAGCAGCGTGTGATGTACTTTAACTTCTTTTTCATTTACTTCTAATTTTTTCTCACTTTTCTTTACTTCTGTTTTAAGAGCATTCAATTGAACCTTAATAGCATTCATCTGTTCCTTATTTCCTTTAGAATTTTTCTTTACTTCATGTTCTAAATTCGTTTTAAGGGTCTTCAATTCACTAACCTTTTGTTTAAGTGCCTTAACTTCATTTATCATTCTGTTCATGTGCTTTGCTTGTTGTGTGATTCGGCTACTTAATTCATCAACACTTTTTTGGAATGTGGATTGCAGCTGTTGTAAGTGTTGTAATAATTTTCGATTATTTTCGCTTACTTTTTCTAACTCTTCCTTCAGTTGTTTATTTTGATTTGTATTCTTTGTAATGGCAGACTTTAAATTTAGTGATAACAGGATTACAAGTCTTGAATGTTCTGTTATTTTTTTATGAAGTTTTGATATATCTGCTTCTATATTTCCATGTTTGCTACTTAGGTCTGTTAGCTTTTCTCGCAGTCTTTCATCATTCTGCTTTAGAAGCTTTGTTTCTTTCATTAGTGGAGTCAGCTGTGTCACAATTCTATCGAACTGTCTATCAACATATTCTTTATTTGCTAACTCAGTATTTTGTTGTGGAAGAATAGAAAGATGTAACGGTCCTGTTAAAACGTCTCCAGTTTTCATGATATAGTTGTCTAGTTCTATTTCTGATTCTTGATTATTCGGAATGTAAGCACACCCGCCAACATTTGTTAACATCATTTTTTCTAGATTATTTTTTTCTGCTAAAAATATGTTATCCAACAAAGACAACGGAACCAAGCTTCTATGCGGAATCTGTAATTTATCTTTTCATAATAAAGCATTATTAAATAAACATATGAAAGGAGTTCATGCGACAGTACACCCAGTACATGAACAGCTGGTACATGAACAGGCAGTACAAGTACAGCAAGTACACCCAGTACATGAACAGCCAGTACACTCAGTACACCCAGTACAGGCAGTACACTCAGTACACCCGGTACACCCCCTACATGAACAGCTAGTACAAGCCCAACAAGTACAACCAGTACGGGCAGTACAACAAGCCCAACAGATACAACCAGTACAGGCAGTACAACAAGCCCAACAAGTACAACAGATACAACCAGTACAGGCAGTACAACAAGCCCAACAAGTACAACCAGTACAGGCAGTACAACAAAAGGTAACACAAGCAAAAAAGAAAAAAACATGTAATGACTGTGGGAAAAGTATAACGTCGAAGAATTTTGCCCGTCACCTAAGGACATGTCAATTACCGCCACTCCCTAAAATAAAAGATAGACAATTTACGTGCTGACGTAACAAATTTTTCACTAGTCAGGGGTTTTCCAATCATTATAAGTCATGCTCTGTTAACACACGAAAATGCACTAATTGTGAGACTTTAAAACCTAAATCAGAATTTTATGAAAGTAAGTACCAATGTAAAGATTGTTTAAAGGTACAAGTAAGATGCCCAAATGTAACAAAGTTTTATTGAAGAAAAGCTACCAACGACATTCACCCACTTGTGTGGGAAAGTAACTTTGGGTGGAGGAAAGTAACTTTGCGTCTGTAGTAGTTTAGAGCCCCCCATAAGCCCGGGGGAGTGGGTACGGCTTCGTTTTGGGCCCCGGACGCGGGAGTCCGTACGGGTCTAGAGCTCCAAGAGAGGCATTAATCACTCAAAGGAGTGGAGGGGTGCACGGTGTCTGAAGTAATTTTCTCACTTTAAAAAATGGAAAATCCACCGGTAAATGCGTATTCCACGACCTGTAACCAATCAGTACCATCCATCTGAAGAAAAATCTTTATTTTCAGAAGAATCAGATCTTGGAAGATTCTTTGGAGTTCTAAAATTTCATTGTGTTAAAATTATTATCATATGTGTCATAATTCATCTTACTTATAGATTTGTAAATTGTTTAGGTTTCTTACAAACTCCAGAACAAATGAAGGTTGCATTTTATAAAGAACAAACTAAAACTTTTAAAGGTTGGAAATCACCTGGACGTCAAATGAATAAACAGAAAGGACGTACTACACAAGAGAACTTACATTTTATAGTTTATGGAAAGACTGCAAGTGGAAAGACGAAATTTCTTAGAAAGTATATCAATGAACATTATCCTGATGAAACTAACGTACATGTGTTTTGTCTACAGGAAGATGAATGGCCAGAGTTTACGAATGTTTATAACGAACATGATTTATGTATGTTAGAAGATATGGAAAATTTTGCAGGGGCATATACACAAAAATCATTACTAGTATTAGATGATGTAGCTAGTTTAGTGAAACAAAAAGACATATCAGAAATATTTACAAAAGGACGTCACCATAATATACAAATAATAGTATTAGCTCATAAAGCTTGTGATGTAGATAATAAGATTAGAGAAAATGTAGAAACTTTTTATACAACTACACAAAATAATACTACGTTCTTTGAGGACATCAAGAAAAATTATAACCTCACGTTGCCTTTAGCAAAAAAAGCACATGTTAAGTATGGTATAATACGTGTTGATACCATTCTGAATCAAATGCAAGTATATGATAAAGATCTAAATGTGCAATTGGATACTGAACATGACTTATATAACAATGCGTCAGATTTTAACATTAGTCTTTATGCAGGTGCAAAGAATTTATCCCCACATAACATAGAAGAAATAACGATCTTTCTAGAAAACGAATCACTAACGATCATACCTGAAACATTTTATTTCTATTTCGATCATTATCTGAATAATGTACTAAAGATAGCAACTCCTAAACGATTGGAAAATAGAGATACGCTAGATGTTATCAGAACTGGTATTAATGATTTCCGTGATGTACTAAAAAATGTACAACCGTTAGTCTCTGATGCGAAAAATACATTAAGTGCCATGCGTCCAATAATAGATGAAGTGCATAAAATGTAACTTTTGTTTCATATGAAATGAACAATATGTAACAATAGTATTTAATTGTAACTTATCTTCATATGTAATTTTTGTTTCATATGAAATGAACAAGATGTAACTAACATGAAATGTAAATTTATAATTAAAAAATAAATAAAATTATGTGTATACATGATGACTATAGTCAGTATATAATCAAACACGCACCAGTTTTAAAAAATTATCGACATCCTACAAACCCTGTAAATTCAAAGACAGAAGTTAGATTTTATTATCATCATAAATACGTAGCGTTCGTTACAGATTATAAAACAAAACATGGTATCAAACCGTGTGTTAAAACAAAAGAATTTCCACTTTGTCTACGAAGTTTCAGAGTATTTTTAGCGCACAATAATTTATGGTTGATTAAGAAAGAAAATTTAACAAAGCATGAATTAGAAACATTGCATCAACTGAATATTCCTGTGTATATGTAAAAACATAATTTTTTCTTTAAAAAAATATTAATGGTGAAATGTCTCTCGGACGAATGGCTAGGATCGATGAATTCATCAAGAAACAAATTGATGAATTTGATGCAGAAATTAAACGTAGTAGACGTAGTAAACGTATTACAAAAACAGAACCGTAGAACAAAGGAAACATTAGAAACTGACATCTTCTCTGATGATAGACTTGGTGAGGACCTATTGAATCTGTTTTACCCGGACAATATCATGTATGAAAATGAACTTTTTACTAATGTAGTAAATGATATACGTGAGCTGTTACGACATGGGAAGGTTTTAAATTTATTTGGTGTAATAAACAAAGAAAATGGAAGCACAATACCAAACTTTTACGCTACATTTTATACGATAAATTCATTTGAAGCATGGTTTTCTAAGCTAGATGATCAATCAGATACTAATGAATGGGTTTTTACAGGTAGTATCAAATACGAAGATTTTGGAATGAAGCTAGTACAAAGATCACATAGAGGCGCTGGTATTAACATGAAATATAGAATCAAAAAATACATCGGTCAATATTGCTACATTCCTTCTGAAGATTTCTGCTTTATAAAATGTTACAACGCCTTACGTGGGTTCAATGAAGAACAAGCTATAATTATGTTCGAGATGTTTAATGACTTTTTATATAAAGAGAAAGCTACATCTAGAACAGGAGTAATGTCAAACTGCAAATTTTCTCAATTCAATAAATACTTTGGAGAATGTGTTCAGTATTTCAGCCCTACTAATCGTCATTTAAATCCTAGAGGTATTACAACGTCTCATAATTACATTTATTGCAATTATTCACACGAAGGTTCATCAATAGGACACTACTGTTTAATCAATAAATTCCATAAAGCAGGAGCTATTAGAGAAATTGAAAATAATTTCAAACCAATATATAAAACTGTTACTGATGAAAATCTAACAACACTTCCGTATAAAACCATAACAAAGAAGCCAATTGACTATGGTTCAACATATATATGGGATCTCGAAACTTATCCAGATCCTCGTTGTTCAACAGCACATCCTATTCCTTATGCTTTAGGTGCTATCAATTTCAATAAATTCATGTGTTGCTTACCGAAGCGAAGATTGGAAGAAGTGGAAAAACGTTTATTAAGTGACATGATTAAAATAAAAAGGAGTAAGGACGAACACGAAATTAAAGAACTTAAGAAACAGATAAGTGAATATAATAACTTAACTGAACAAGAACTTAACAAACTTCAACGTTGTGTGAAAATCTTTGTTAGGAAACAAGATGAATGTCCGAACGGGGGAAACCCAGAGGACGTATGCCCGATACATCAATTTTTCAAAAACTTTGGATCTTTTAATCACCCGAAAGTAACTTTAATAGCACACAATTCATCAGGATTCGATGCATATTTTCCACTCAAATCTAATTTTAAATTAACTAAACCACCCCTTAAAACATCAAGAGGAATACTCACGGCTACTTTACAAAATCCTTGCACAACTGAAAGTGTTAGGAGGTACATTCAACGTAAAACCAGGGCAACGAGAACTAGTAATATACCTAGGAGAGCTAGATTATTAAAGAATTGCTTACAAACTATTGTCATGAAATGTAGCTATCAACACGTGAAAACGAGTCTTTCCAAATGGTAAGAGAATTTTAAAACCCCTACCAATATGTTTAAATTAAATTATGAAATCGGCAAAATTACACATGACAATTATCAAGAAAAAGAACATGAGTGGAAACCGTATTTAATTAACGATGTTCTTTCATTAGCATTTTGTATCTACAAGTATAATCAAGTAATGCAAGAATTAATTGGTGAAGATATAACTACTAATTAAACATCCTCCGCTTTAACATTTAACGGTTGGATGAAGAACGTACAAGATGACAATACACTTATACACTCACATACTGATTTATGGACTAGAAACTATGTTAGAAAATCTGCTAAAGGTGGAAGAGTCTCAGCCAATATAAGACATTATGTCTCACCCTTTTGTAACATCTTACTACCAATATTTCAGAGGTATTTATACGGTGAGACGCACTCCCCTGGTAATAATTTAATAGATTTAATGAAGCAGTATAATCAGTTGCAAGACAAGAAAGTTCTTTGTAAAGAAATTGAACATAAACTACTCGAACAACAAAATGAATTCTTAATGGCTTTTGATGCAACATCTTTATACCCATCAGCTATGTATGACAAACATTTGGAATATCCTAAAGCTGAATCAGCTAGAAAATTTAGACAAGAAGAAGAACAAGCAGTATTATATCAATTTAACACTCAATCATTTCGTCCTAAAACTGGAATATTCACAGTTGTGTTTCATTATCCTGATGATATGTTTTTTCAACCAGTTCCTGCGAAAGATAAGGTAAAGAATGAAAACAATTGTAATCAAGAAATAATAAGGTTT
Source organism: Prostheceraeus crozeri (assembly GCA_907163375.1). NCBI lineage: Eukaryota > Metazoa > Platyhelminthes > Polycladida > Euryleptidae > Prostheceraeus > Prostheceraeus crozeri. The sequence goes on along the minus strand of CAJQUW010000614.1, from coordinate 240,919 downwards.
AGGAATGGAATGTGTTATGATGTGTTAACTTCTGTAGATATACAGGAAATTGTTGGATGTGGTGGAAAAATATTATCTATTAGAGATGGTATAATTTATGAAGAAAATTATCACATTTCACCATTTCGAAAATACATTCAAAAGCTCTTCAATTTAAGAAAAAAATATAAAACAGAAGGAAACACTGTAGGTGATGAGTTAATTAAATTATTAATGAATTCACTATATGGAAAAACCGTATAAAAAGACATAACCACTAAATATCATTTATGGAATGAGAATACATTGAGAAAAAATTTCACTCAAGAAGTAAAAGATTTTGAAAAAGTAAATGATGAACAATTCTTAGTGAAAGTAGAAATGGAAGCTGATGAATTTCTTAAAGCTAATTTTACAGACACTGAAAAGACGGCCAAAGGCCTGAGCAGCTACGCTACGACATCATTCATGCCGTCACATTTAGGTTCTTTTATTATTGCTCACTCTAGACGAATCATGAACAACTTTATTTTAGAAATTAATGGTTTTAAAGAAAAACACATACATTACACAGATACTGATTCCATATACATTTCCAATGAACTCTTTAATAAATTAGATGCTGCTGGATATGTTGGTGGGGAACTATGTCAAGGGAAAAATGATTATGGGAATGGCGGAATTATATATGTATTGTTTATTGATCCCAAAAAAAAATACTGTATCACTGTAGATGAACAAGGGAGACTTAGTGAAAAGAAAACATTTAAGGGTTATACAAAAACTAAAGTAAAAGTAGGAGATTTCATACAATTATACCATGGCGAATTAACATTGACAACAATTGTTAATAATGGAAAAGATCTTTAGAAACTGGTATTAGTATTCCTGATAAAAATAATAACACTGAAGAAAAAAGATTTACTGGTAAAATAAATATTCTTGAACGTCAAGCACCTGATGCAAATGGTATTATGCTACCTTATAACGAAGAAGATGTACAAGACGAAATATTTCAACGAATAAAAAAGAATGTAATATAATTGAATACACTGATAGTGAAGACTGGGAAGAGGAATTATAATGCACTAGATGTTCGTTTCAGAGTTTCAGTCGGGGTAAAGCCAAGAAATCTCCCTTCCGATAGAGGGTCCCTCGACCCGAAGGCTAGTCAGTGAACAGATCTTCTATAACTCTATCATGTACTTTTTTATCAATATTGATTGTGATAAATCCATAATCGTTTGACCAAGCATTACTGCAAGATTGTCTAAACTTATCTCTATCTCGTATACATAAGTCTTTTAACAAATCACCTAGATTTCTTGGATTGATTTCAAAAAGCATAAAAATATTAGCATTCTTTCTAATAACGCTGCCATCTAGTGAATACATACTTTGTGTCAAATAAAAGACACTACAGTTATTGTGTCGTCCTCTTGTAAAATAATTTCTCTGAACTGCCTGATCTCTGTTATTAACACAATCATCATATATATCATCATATATTTTTCATATCAGTGTATATTTTCACTGATATGAAAACCTTGTGCATAGAGTTTCTTTCTAAATCCTAATAGTCTTGATAAAGATTTGTCAATATCAAAATCAACTTAATGATTTTCATCTAAAGTAAGAGAAAATTTATTTACTGCTGGTTCAACTGCAAAATGTAATTGTTTCTTGTCTTAAAATTGAATGCCTAAATGTCTTTTTATTTCATTGGAAATCGATTCAATTTCATAAGATCCAGGAAGAAAAGTTAATTCTTTCCAAGTTTTACCTTTGTCATTTGAATATTTAAATCGGTCATTTACATCTTTAATAATATTTTGTATAGTGTTAAATGTTGAAAAATTAGTTAATGCTACTTCATAATGTTTGTCTTGTTCTAAGTGAATAATAGGGTCTAAATTACAAGTATGCGAGGAAGTAGTTGCTATAAATTTTAATGTCGTACTAAATTTTGATGAGGACAAAATCTCGATTAAATTTTCTAAATGTTTATTAATTTTTTCTAGTTCACCCGATGATAATTCTCTCGAAGACATTTTTTAACCAAAAAATTTAGATAAGCTTTTGTAGTCTTTTTCACTTATAATTTTCTTTTCTAATAGTCTTTTTAAGATTGCATGTATTTCGCTAAAACTAGAGTTATGTCCTTCTTTTGTTGCAGCTAATAAAATCTCTAATATGTTTAATTAATTCTAGTGGATCATCAGGCAGGAAAACCGTTGTCTCTTTTAGTCCTGTTCCTGTTTTTGGGTAACTAGTCGGTGTTGAATAACCAGTTCTTGCAGGAGAAGCAGCCATTGGTGTTGAATAACCAGCCGGTGTTGAATAACCAGTTCTCGCTGGGGAAGCAGCTGTTAGCATTGGTATCTTTGTTCCTGTTTTACTGGTACTAGACGTTTTGAATAATAAGCCATTCAAATTTTTATAACGCTTAAGAGTTTTTGCAGTTACAACCTTATCTAACATAGTTTCGTATTTCAGTAGATCATCAGTATGATATTTATCTAAATCTGCTCCTCTTAATAAATCCACGAAATTTCTATCTAAACTGAAAGCTGTTTTGTCTGGTGTGAAATTTAAACTTTCTTTAGTATTTATAAATAATTCTTCTCCACCTAAGTAAAATCTAAGAAATGGCTTTCCCTCTATAAATGAAGTAGAATGTTCAAATAGCATAGATTTTGGTAATTTCTTGTCTATGTTTGCTTCTAACAAACCATAATCATCCATGATGGTTTTCTGCACTGGATCAGATATGTCAGTTCGTTTATCATGAACTGCAAGTTCTTTCTCAAGAGTTTTGAGTGGGGCAATAGTTTTTTCAAAATCAGTTTTCACTTGTTCAGTTAGGTGCATTTTTTCTAACATATCAGATTGAACGCCAGCTTGTAGCATTCGATATTGTCTATGTTTTTTCTTCATAATATTTTTCTGTTTTATTAATTCTTCTCGTTGTTTTATTTTTGCCTCATTTGTCTCATTTGTATTCATTATTTTATAAGATAATATTTGAATTTTGTGGTAGCATAGAGATACAGCAAAAACACTTTACTGAACAACTTATTTTTGTTCTATGGAACTTTGTTCTAACGTTGTTAATAAAGTTCTCATTTCTTCTAAAAAAGCTTCATTGTCTACTTTGTCTTGAGATTTAACAGGAATTTTAGTTGCTTATCTAGCTATTTGGTCAAATTTTTCAATCTCATCTAACGTAATAACATTGTCATCACACACTCTCTGGAAGTAGTAATGTAGTTTATCATATACTTCTTTGACATGCGCATGTTTCTTACTTAAGGTTTTTCGTTTCTTAGACATTACAGATTTATCTATCACTGTTGCAAGTGACGTTGTGAAAACACCTGTACCTGTTAAAGCTGTAGCAACAACAGGAATTGTAAGAACGCCAGATGAAATGACAATAGTGAGAGCGCCTAAAGAAATTGTTAAAAATGCTCCAACGCCTTGTGTCACATTCTTAACTATAGTCCATCTCTTTCTTAATTTATCATAATGTTCTAATCTTAACAATAGTTGCGCTTCCTTATCTTTCATGTACCTGACTCTATCTTTATGTTTTGCTATATCCATTTCATATGATAATGAAGGATATAAAGGGACTGATGGTTCTTTTGTTCTTATATCTTCCATTTTTAAATGAATATTTTTGTTCATATTCATTTTTGATTTACTAAATTTCAGAAGGCCCCTATTTTTTCATTTTGATTTGCTAATTTCAAGAGGTCCCTAATTTTGCATTTTGGATTTGCTAAATTTCAAGAGGTCCCTAATTTAGCTGATTTTTTTATAAGTTATCAAGGGGGGTCTAATTTTAGCTGTTTTTTATAAATTTCAGGAGGTCCCTATTTTTGCATTTGGATTTGCTAAATTTCAAGAGGTTCCTATTTTTGCATTTTGATTTGCTAATTTTCAAGAGGTCCCTATTTTGTATTTTTCCTATTTGCATTTTTTATAAGTTTAAGGAAGACCCTATTTTTGCATTTTGTTTTGCTAAATTTCAAGAGGACCCTAATTTTGTATTTCCTTTATAAATTTCAAGAGGACCCCATTTTTTGTATTTTGATTTGCTAAATTTCAAGAGGACCCTAATTTTTTCATTTTTCATTTTTGTATCTAGGTGTGGGATCCGGTGCTGAGCGAAGCGATGCGCCGGATCACATACCTATTACTACTGGCCTAGCACTTCATCACAGATTTTTTGCATTCAAACTGTTCAATGTTTGTGACCAATTGTGATGAATTAAATGATAATTTCGTGTGTATTATGACAAATTTGGTTACTTCATAGGACATGAAACTTCTTTAGTTTTCACCACTGCTAAACCGTATGTGGCGTAGATTTTTTAGTAATGTATGAGTGTATTCTCGGAATGCTAAATCAACAACAAGAGGTGGAAACATTGTGTAATAGCAGGTCTCTTATCATTTTTACCACGAAATGTTATTGAATTGAAGACTTAATGCTTAAACAAGCTGCATTTCGATGAGCATCAATAGATTTTTCTTTCATCGAAATTTCCGAGGTTTCAGTAAATGCCACCACGAAAGCCTAATGGGTCATTGGTGACCCATACTCAAAATGGCACAAATTTTTTCAAATTTCAAAATATATTGAAGTCAGAGTATTTGGAAAACAATTTTGGAAAGTATCGCAAGCATTTTCTACCATCATTTCTTACACTGGGTTTTCCGGGGTTAAATTGCCGTTCAATCACGTTCAAAAGCAAAAGACCTTTTCGTTCCTATCACCGTTCATCGGCTTCTCAGACATACCGTTTGATAATTCGTTCATCAGAAAAATGAAAAAATAATCGTTCGTTCAGACCGTTCGTTCAAATGCCCTGATTATCGTTTTAGGCTAGCCTATAAGTTATTTCATCTCGGCAAATTTTCACTTAAAAATATCGGTATTTTTTTGCGGTTTTCAGGCTTGCAACCCCATGGCCATGTAGTCCTGCATTTAATAGTCTGCGTAAACATTTTAAACCTTATCAAAAAGTCATGGACATTGATTTGAAGCACTCGCAGTCAAAATTTGAAATCGATTTCGAATTGAGGTATGTTTTCAGGCTTCATTTGCATTTTCCTCATCACTTAATTAAAAGGTGAACGCACATAGTCATGAAATTGCAGTTTTCTTTGTGCAAGGGTTCCTAAAGTATAATTCTCAACAAAATCAAGAATCAACAAAATTATGCTGCACGAAAGATCGTCCGATCAAAGAATAGCAATTCATTTTATGTTGTAGAAGGGGAGAGAGGGGCACACTGAACATATTTTTGAACTTTTCTCGATAGTTTGAATCGTCGAATATACTGAATCAAATGAACCAAAATCAAACTCAAGTGAAAAGTTGATGGCATGCTAAGTAATTTCTGAGTTTTTGGACGTTTCTGTGACATCTCATCTCCTCACAATTTGAATTTTATAGAAATCAAAGAAATATACTAAATAAATACAAAGGAATGTCACTGCTGGCATAGTCCGTAATTCATAGCTCGCTCCCAGATTTTCTTCCAACTTGCTTCCATACCGTAGAGATCGTCCTTTGCTTATAATTCAGAATTCCGACACACGTCAATTACTTTTGTCTTTTCGGTTAGACGAAACACATAATCCAGTGATTGCTTGTTTTTGCACGCTTTTGTTTATGTATCTTGCTTCTATACTCGTATAGCTAGTAGAGCAGTCAGCAATCAGCATAGGCCTGGTATCAATATTCATGACGTGATCCACAGGCTCAGACTACTGTTAAGTGAATTGATACAGGCGTATCCTACAATCCTTACATGCACAAGTGTAGCCTACATACAGGTCTGATTCTGTGCCGCGTTTTACCGAATAATTGGAATAAACCTCTACAACAAAACTCACAAAATAAAAAATGTCATAATATGGGCATTTTAGAATTTATAAATTAATATTTCCTCTAATACGCCAATCTCTAGTAAACGCCGCAGGTGAGAGGTCAACGTATTCATAAACATGAGACCTAGCGTTGATATAAAAGAATGTACATGGAGGAGAATGACTTTGCATGGGTATGGGACGATCCTTAGGAGGAGATGGCGCAACCTATTTTTGGGCGTTAATTAACACCGTTTTTAGAAATAAGCCTACCTAAAGTAACATAATACAGATTGTTTCATAAAAAATGGATCACCCTTAAACATCGCCTTAACTTCAACTTTGTCTAACTCCGCCAAACTTGAACGAATTTCTCTGAAATTTGGAAGATATGTCAGTTGTGCTTATAAGTATACTAATAATACACTTATTAGTATACTAATATAATTGTTGGAAATTTCAAGCATGAATATTGAGTTGTTTTCCTGTTATAGATAAAAAAGTAGTAGATAATTTGATCTTCATTTAGCAATGTTACACAAAATCATACCTCACTCTTATAAAATTACATTTGTTTCCTTTGTTATGTAATATGTTGTTCTACAAGCCAAAAGCTATCAAGCAAAACAAAAATAAAGAAAATCGGTCAATCAGAGCCAGTATAGCACCACTATTCATCAACAATAATGTAACTGCTACATGTGATTAACTGGACTTCATGTTCCATAGCTTCCTGACTTCGTTGCGGTGGTTTTGGCAGCACTCCTGATTGCTTTCAGCTAGAAATCTATCTCTTACCGGTTGAAAACAATACAAAGCACGAATGAACAATAACGAGATCGCATTCACAAAAGGCAAAGTGTCAGCCTTGCTAGAACTAGGGTTTTATTTGCGAGCTACAAGCAAGCGACTAAATGTCCCTTACACAAATGTGCATCGATGGCATAATGATGATTTCCGACTCTGTCGTAAAGAGGGCTCTGGCCGTCCACGCAAAACATCCGAACGTAGAGACCGCCTAAGTTTGAGATTTGTTAAAGTTGATCCAAGTCTCTCGTTAACTGAGATGGCTGCACTAGACTCGTCTATTCCTAAGTCCACTATTCATAGAAGACTTATTAAGTCGAATTTCAAGAGCTGTAAGAGGCCCTCTCAGATCGAATTATCAGATCAGCATACAAAAAGACGTCTCAGATGGGCAATGAGTCATTGTCACTGGCGAAATCAATGGGATCGGGTTGTCTGGTCTGATGAGGCATCAGTCCGTCTGAAGGATAGTGATGGTCGATTGAGATTATGGATAAAATCTGATCAGGAAATTCCGAGACATTTACATCGTCCCCGGGTACAAGGTGGTGCGACTCTACTGATTTGGGCTGGCATTTGGACCCTTATGGATACTTATGTTTTATTTAGTCAAATTTTAGGATGATCCACTTTTTATGAAACGGACTGTAGTTGGCTGCTGTTAATGATGACTTAGAAACAGACTACTCATCCTGTTTTTGGCGTTTGCTGTAACTGCATCATCGAGATAAGACTCATATCATGACTGATTAGGATAAAGATTTTGGTATGCTCCAAGTGATCATTGGAAGGCTACAGCGTTGCAATTGCAATAGACAATAGGCCCTACTTCTTTCTCTATCTTGTACGCAAAATCAAGTTCACTAAGACTTAAAATCGTTTTGGACAAGTAACTCATAACTGACAACATTGTCCAGAAAATCGATGTAATTGTAATTGTGCAAATAATACACTTTTTGAAGTATTTGTAATTGTAATTGAAGATTTTCATTTTACAGTAATTGTAATTGTAATTTAGGATTTTGATTTCAGAGTAATTGTAATTATAATTGTAATTGTAATCTAAGATTTTGATTTCAGAGTAATTGTTATTATAATTATAATTGTAATTGTAAAAGTTCAACTGTAATTGTAATTGAAAAAAATTGTGTAACTGTTCCAGCCCTGATCTGATCTATAGCTTCAGCTCATGAATAATCAAATCAAGCAACCAAATTCATTGATTGAGATCTTTAATTGCAAAACTGATAGCAAATATTTGATGTGGAGGCAATAAATGCTAATTTCTGAAAGTGAAATGTTCATAGACCATCAGAGTTCTCAGATTAATAGCATTATTCATCGATAGATGAACCTTGGTAAGAGCATTAGTGCTGAATATATTGATGTGATATGCAACCACACGTATCATTAGTGATCATCAAATTAAGCATATGTAGGCATTACGCATTACATGTAGACATACATGTATAAGATACGAGTAGGCCTAAGCAAAAAAGCTGAGAAATTGTCAAAAACCAATACAAAATGCATTAACGTTTCAATTTGTTTGACCAGCAAGAGAAGTTCCAGATTCATAGCCACATCATTTTGATTGTCAAGATTTTGTTTAGCGTTGCAGACCAGCTTGTAGCATAATTATATGTCAAAACTTGTAAATCACTTCGTTCACTCAACAAAAGAAAATTTGAGTTTCGAAGTGGGGCACTATGAACCATATTTAAAGTGCCCCATCGTGGGTGGTTCCAAATCGCTAACTTTTCAAAAGCGTACTCGTGTGCAAATAAGGCTGCACTCAAATAGTTTTCAACTAACATATTAATGAAACTGACAAAGAATACTCGAGAAATGCGAGAATTGTCTAAGCGAGAATGCTGTCTAATGAAAATATGCGCAAGGTTTTGGCTACATTAAAACAAAAGTTCAGATTTTCTGAAAATTTACTTTTTTATTGAAATTTTAGGAAATCCTGCGAAAATGATGATGGAGAGCATAAACAATTGAAATTATCAGAGGAATCATGTCTATTTGTTGCAATAAACAATGTCTTAAAGAAAAAAGTTTCCTCTGGAGAAAAGGGTGGGAGTTCAATGTGCCCCACCCTCACCTATACATCAAAGGATAGAAAATCGTCTGCAGACAACAGATTTCCTTATCAAAAATGATTTGTGTATGGCTTGCAAGTGAAATGATGTAATTAAATCTTTTTCCAGCGCGCATGCAAGGATGTGCATCAAATGAGACATCAATCAATAGAGACAGAATTGTTTTTTCTACTCAGATACCCCAAAAAACGACTAGAATAAGAACGTAGAAGAAAACATGGTTATTCAATATTTGTACACTGCTCCAAACATAAACTCGCTCAAAGTATAACCAGAGATGCAAACATCCAAGAAAAATGCTCGCATAACATTTTGAATCACCTAAGACACCTAACAAACCTGTAGGTACTGAATCTCAATCTACTTATCAAATCGCAAAAATCGCCTGACACACTGCACGGCATTTACAATAATCATACATTTTTAGCTCATTTCATGGTAGCCTATTCATGAAAAACTTCTCTATGATACAAAGTACCTTTAGCTATAGTTTTTATGAATGAACATAAACTTGTACTTATCAGATTGAGTTCAATATATTTTCAGAATTTACAAACAAACACTGATGTTCTACTTCTTCATTATTTTATAATTATATTACTTATACTAATTATTATATTTACTTCTGCAATTACGTCATTTATGAAAATTGTCCTATTCCTGACTACTGTACGTAAAACACTCATTATTGTTTTGAAACTCGAAACACTGAGTTTAAATACTCTGAGCAATCAGAAAATGCCACGATTTTGATAAATACTTTTTGTAGAAGCTTTCAAAATAACTCAGAAAGTTGTCCTAGTTTGCGCACTTATCCTGAAAAGCTTCGGAGGGTTTGTGCGTTAGCTACTACTATAGTCCGTAGATCTTAAAAAATGATGGGAAATTTTCCAGCTTCATTGTAGCTTTTTATCACTCAAAGATGAGTGAGTTTTTCTCTCGGGGCGATCACCAGTTCGGTCTAAGCAGAACATTTTCGGATCGTTTACATCTCTGAGAAACAGTAAATAACACTTCCAGATATTTCCATGATGCGTTTCAAAAGTCGAATGTCACAGGGGTACGTCAAACGATATCAATTCCAAATTGGTCAAATCCATTTTCATTGTGGCATGTATAAACCCCAGCACCATGCTTGATTTTCCTCAGCAACATACGATCCACGATCTTGTCCTGTAAAATAAATAAATGAATGTTTGAGTGGGCGTAAAAGTACAATTAGTTGGTGGTTATCGTTGGGACAAGCACTCTGCTTACCGCTGGACGCTGAACTTCGTTGCACTGAATCAGACTTGATCCATGCAGTGTTTCGATGTACTTTATAACAAAGTTGTGGAGCCGGTGGGCTCTCTCATCGACTCCGGCTCCGAAGCCTTTCTGTGAAAAGCTCTGGATCCGAATTTATGTAAATCTATCTGTGCCACACTGACAATGCTGCTGCTTCTATTGAATGTGTCAAGGTTGCCTAAATTGTTCGCTGTATTAGATTTACGCACTGACTTTATGCTGCTGCATTCGCCATACTCATATGCAGCAAAATAAGGAAACCATGTCACAATTCCATAGAACAATCTGAAGTTGAACCTGTGCTAAGTTAGCGAGCGCTCTCAAATTGCTAAGTTAAACTTGAAAGGATCTGTAGCCTACAAATGACAGCTATTATTTAAAATTTGTTATTCATAATATAGTTCGGGTTCATGCCAAGTGTCTCTACTACAGAGCCTACATTCACAGTGCGAATGAAGCTGGAGGATGCCCTAATGGAAAAGAAGGATTTTAGAGCGGTGTTCGTCGACTTGGAGAAAGCGTATGACACAGTCCCAAGGGAGTACATCCCCTGCATTCTCCAGAAAAGGTTGGTGCCTGAGGCATATGTTCGAGTGATTCAGGACATGTATAATAAAAGCAAGATTGCTGTGAGATCAAAGCACGGCGATATGGTTCCTCTTTAACGTCTCAATGGGCCTATGCCAAGGTTCAGCCGTAAGCCCCTACCTCTTTGTACTTTTATTAGACGAGACATCCAGACCACTAAGAGAGACGGGGGAGAGTGACACTCTAGAACTCCTCTTTGTCGACGACCTGGTAATATAAGGAGAAAATTCAAGCGCGCCTAGGAAAGTGGCGGGAAGTCCTTGAAACCCACGGTCTTCGGGTGAATGAAGTATACCAGATGAATACATAGTTGTAGAATCGTACTCAGAATCTTTGATAGACTTCATTCCCATGGAAAATTTTAGTGGAGAGGGATTCTATCGCGGATATCTATGGTCCTAATAATTTCGCATACTTTATAACGGAAAGAGGTTAGCTATACGATTCTCTAGGGCATAGCTGCTCGTGAAATTATTTGATGTATCCCTGGGGCTAAAGCCCTCGGGATTCATGAAATTCTTTCCCACTCTACATACCAGTGAATCGCATAGTCATCCTTCCATTACGTAGAACAAAGACGGTATATCTCAGTACGAAAGAGAATGAGTTTACACCTACAAGGCGTCGAAATCCCGCCATAGATGCCTTCAAGTATTTGAGTACAGTGATGGACGAAGAAGGTATATTAGGCCGGGACATGGGGATGAAAACTCAAGAGGGATGGAAAAATTGGAGATCAATGTTTTGAGACCTCTGTGACAAGAAGATGCCGCTACGACTGAAAGGCAAGGTTTTCTGCACAGTGGTAAGACCGGCTATGCTACACCACGCTGAGCTCTGGGTCACCAAAGAAAGCTGACCTTACTGCGACTGAGGTATCCGAAATGAGGATGCTGAGTTGGTCAATGGGCAAGACAAAGAAAGATAGAATACGTAACAGGCATATCCTCCACATGCTTGAATTGCCACCGATAAGCAAAGAAGTCGAGAACGTCGATAAAGATGGTTTGGACATCTGCTCAGAAGATCGGAGGATAGCGTCTGCGAAGCAGCATGGAAGCAAGAACCTGTGCACCGTAGAAAGGGAAAGCCAAGAACAAGCTAGAGAACTGTGGTGAAGAGCGGGATGAAGACCAGGTCTCTTAACGAAGACATAGCCGCGGATAGAAGTTTATGGAAACAACGAACTGAGGGGATACCCCGTGCTACCCGATCATCCGGGAGGCTGGACCGGACCCGTCCAAGGTGAGCAAGGTGAGCAATTCTAAACTTTTCACTTTTCATATGATTCAGACTTTCCAGTACAAGTCTTGTTGTTTATAGTATATGTATATGTATTTATATAATGATATTATATCGACAAAAATTGAATAGACCAACAGTTCAGTCAGAAATAATTTATTCTGTGTAGTCTCAAAGCGCATTCGATGGTAGTAGAAGTAGAAGCAGAAGTAAATTTATTGAGTGAATGAAAATCATTTATAAGTACACCGATGCAGCAATCACAAAAGTAATGAAAAAATAAAGAGAACGTAAACACATGAATACACGCAAAAATTCGTTAAGTCGAATTGTGTGTAAATTCTCAAAAATTGCACAACAGTACGGAACAAAAGAATGCAGACGCCGAGTCGTGTTACAAGAGGGTAAAATATAACGCTGAGATCTAAAAGAACGCTCTGGCTCTTCCCTCTCGACTCTACGCTCCTTCAACTGCGGAAACCCACGGCACTTACAGTTGGCCACGTGAAAATATTTTGGCAAAGAACACACAAGTTTGTGAACACGATTTTGAAATCGATCGAATCGGGTTTCCAGTGACACCGGCAATTTAAGAAAAACACAGGAGGCATACTCGAAAACACTTCGTATCAATGCACAATAAATAACAGTTAGCTCATGAGGGGAAAGTATAGGTCGAAGCAATCGCATTCCATATAATCTCTGATTGGCGATCCTGAGGACATAATCAATGTGAGTATCCAACGAAAGCTTAAATGTTCAAGAAAACGCCTAGCAATTTGAGTGAACCCACTTCTTGAACGTCAGGATGTTCTTCCGAGTGACAGTCCGTAAACTTCTGAATAAACATATTCCTCGATTTCGCGCAGTTTAAGGTCAGACCATGCGTTGCAGACCACTGGGATACGTGTTGGTGTTCAGACACAAAAGAGTTCAAAGTCACATTGCGAAATACAGGAATGCAGTATGCAACATCATCGACATACTTCACTATTGATGTTGTGGATTGGACTGGTGACAAAGATGCTGCTACGATGCAATAAAGGTACGGGCCAAATAGCGAACCTTGAGGCACGCCTGATGGAACGTCTATGGTAGTACCAATGCAGTCGCCAATCATCACAGCTTGTGTGCGATTCGAGAGATAATTGTGTATCAGTCGGACAAAGCCAAGGGGCAAGTTGATTTCACTGAGTTTCTGAAGGATGACGTCGTGGCGGAGCTTGTCGAACGCCTTCGTGTAATCATAGGATACGATTTGAACACCTCCAACATCACTCTTATCGAGCAAAAGTGTAGCATCATCGAGAAGTTTTAGAAGCGCTGCTGTAGTGGATGAACCGGGTCTACATCCAAATTGGTTGGAACCGAAGGCCTGGACTAATGTATGCTTGATAGATCCACGTAATACGAAATACTCAAACAGTTTCGCAGGCATAGGTAACAAAGAAATTGGTCTGATGTTGTACAAATCGAAATGTCCGTGTTTGGGAATCGGTGAAACATGGCTATGCTTCCAAAGTGATGGCACAGACCTTTCTATGACGCACAAGTGGAATAGGTGACACAGTGGACCTGCTATGATATGCGCGGTAACTTTGTAAATAATTGTCGGTATGCGATCGCTCCCTGGGGCTTTCTTCTCTTTGATGTCACTCAACTGTTTCTGAACATCGATGCAGGAAATGTCTATTGACCAATCGTCGTCATCAGGTTCAAGTGAATCAAGAGAATGTCCACTTACGAAAACTTCTCCGAGGGCATGATTTATTACATTGGTAGCGTTTTGAGGACCACCAAGTTGAGTACAAAGGCGATATATTGGATCAATGGACTTCGTTCCTCGTGTCTGATTTACAACTTGCCAAAGATTCTTGTGATTGTCGTTGACGCGTTCAGACCAGTTCCTCTTTGCCCTCACAATTTCATTTTGCACCTTAAGCTTCCAATAGTTGTAACACTCGAAATCTCGTCGCCTGTAGGCATCCCATCTTCGTTGAATGAACATCTTGAGCAGAGGGGTAATCCAAGGATTATCTTTTGGAGTTAACGAGACCGCGTGCTGTGGAATGTACGTGTCAACAAAATCATTCAGGAGGTTGTGAAAAAATATACATTTACTCTCACTTGAGTTGTCAGAGTAATAAAAACGGCGCCAGTTAATCTTGCTCATTTCCGAGACCAAAATACTCAGATTAGACCGTCGCACATCGAAGACCCGCTTCTTTACACAAGCTCGATCTAGATTAGAGCTATTATTAGGATACATCAAGACACAACGGTGATCGGAATTAGCAACTGGTGCTGTTACACAGGTCTTGTAACGTGAACTTATCTCTTCACTAACAAAAAATGTATCAAGAATAGCCTCGCCACGGGTAGCTGAGGTCACAAGATTAACGATATTCAAATCATCCGCAAAAGAACAACCCATACGATTAAAGTCACCGCCAATGACAATATGAAACTCGGGATGCTTCGATAGTACAACATCGAAGTTCTCTACAATATAATGATTAATTTCATTGATGACTGACACAGTGCGGTTTGGAGTCACATAAATATACATTACAACAATTTTCAACTGTGTAAAAATCAACCATACATCATTAACGTCTTTTTGGTAAACTAGAAGTAAAAAATCGCTGAAACATAATATTGATATTGTTCATATTATGGTATACTTGCTATCTCTTCAGATACAGAAATAAAACATGACATGTAGAATAATTATGTACTAGCATTGAGAGAAGGATTGAATTTTGAAATATAATTGTTTTTTCTATGCATGTGTTGAAAAGTTGATATAACTATAGCCCTCAGAGCACATGCGCATTACTTTACAGTCCCTGTTCAGCATTTCAGTCCTTGGTCAGCATTTCACAGTCATTTTACAACTTTGCAGTTCATGGTGAACTTTCATGCTGAAAAGTATATTTACGTCATGATTTTATTTTCTGAATGTATTTTTTGATCGTATTTACGTTGAACATCCTTGAAGTGCCAAAATCTAGCATTTAAAACAAAGGAGCATTACAATGTGCTCAATTGAATCATATGGACCTAATGCAGTATCGAAAGCATCAAACTGGTAAACGATTCCCTATTAACACAATTATCAACATTACCGGGGTTTTGGTTTTCTATCAGATAGCTGACAATATTCCATAAAATTGACTCTATCGATCTTCGTGTCTTTTACTGCTGTCATTTTCTTTATTATCATTTCTGCGGTTCTTCTAATTTTGCAGTCGCCTTTTGGTTTCTAGAAGGTAACAAATACTGGACATTATGGCATAATTCTGATCAAATTTAAATCCAAAACGTCTTCTTTTGCAATGTTTTGTAGCCTATATTCCTAATCTACGCGTAGAAATATTATGCATTTCTAAGTATGGCCATAGATTTTTTAATATCATGGTATGACCAGGGACGCCTAGATATTTTATAATGTTACAGGGACTAGAAACTCGATTACCATGGATGAAAATGTGTGGGATAGATTTTTGAATCTATTGATATCTCCCTATCTATGGTATGGCCAATTTCTATGATAACTAATGCAGTACAGATGTCGATAACTCTGCAGAATTGTAATAGAAAGTTAAAATAATGGGGAGAAATTGTAGCGTAGCCGGATGTGAGTCTAGAAATGGAAAAGGCAGAAAAAGAAATGCTTATGGGTTTCCAGTAAATTCGGAGACGATGCTAGAATTGTGGTTGGCCGCATTACCCAATACAGAAAGAGAGCGTGTCAAGAAACATGGGAGTTTGTGAATTGCATTGGACAGATGATGCTGACATGAGATCAGTCAAAGGAAAAAGAATACCGAAGGATCCACCATCCGTTTTCTGCTGTCCAAAATCATTTCAACGACAAACGAGTTCAAAGAAAGACAGAAATATCGAGTCAAGAAAAGTGTCATTCCAATCGAGAACAACTATTCCAGACGAATTAAGTGCATTTGAAAGCTCTGATCATATTCCGAATGATTTCAATGATTTAGCGAAGGATTTGCCTTATCATTTAGAGTGTCAACAAACAATAACAGATAGATCCTCGAAGATTTTTATAGTGAATTTCGACAATAACTGCCCAACTGTTGAAATGTGTATCACAATTGCCTCTGATTTCTCAGTCACTGCCTACAGAAGAAATGCGAGGTTCATGCTGAAAGTTTTTAGTCACGAATAAACTATTCAGGTTGACGTCACGAAATGTTAGTAGAACAATAGCATGGAATCGAATAGCTCTCACACCAAGTTTTGTCGGCCATTCCATGACATCAAGAAGTCTATGGCCATACTTAGAAATGCATGATATTTCTATCCATAGACTAGAAATAGACATAGGCTACTAAACATTTCAAAAGAACTTTGAATTTAAATTTGATCAGAATTTTACCTTAGTGTCCAGGACTTTGCTACATTCTATTAATTAGCCAAATAGCGACTTAAAAATGAAAAGGTCCGCAGAAATTGTAATAAAGAAAATAGCAGCAGTTAAAGATGCGAAGCTAGCAGCAAAATATACGCAGATCCAATGACTCAATTTTTTCGAATATTTTCAGTTATTTGACAGAAAAAAATTGCCGGCAATGTTGACAATTGTGTAAATAATAAATCGTTCACCAACTTCTTAGAAATCTACTATGATCGGTCATTGGTCATGCCATAGACCTGGGTCATACCATAACATTAAGAAATCTATGGCCATACTTAGAAATGCATGATATTTCTATCCATAGACTAGAAATAGACATAGGCTACTAAACATTTCAAAAGAACTTTGAATTTAAATTTGATCAGAATTTTACCTTAGTGTCCAGGACTTTGCTACATTCTATTAATTAGCCAAATAGCGCTTA
Organism: Prostheceraeus crozeri; assembly: GCA_907163375.1. Classification (NCBI taxonomy): domain Eukaryota; kingdom Metazoa; phylum Platyhelminthes; order Polycladida; family Euryleptidae; genus Prostheceraeus; species Prostheceraeus crozeri. Next base: position 224,160 of record CAJQUW010000614.1, on the reverse strand, counting down.
AAAATGAAAAGGTCCTCAGAAATCATAATAAAGAAAATAATAGTAGTAAATGATACGAGTAAAAGATGCGCAGCTAACAGCAAATGATACGAAGATCGATGAAGTCAATTTTATCGGATGTTGTCAACTATCCGACAGAAAGCCAAATTTTGTTAATAATGAAACGTTTACCAATTTGATATTTTTGATTCTGTATTAGGTCGATATGATTTAGTTGAGCACATTGTAGTGCTCCTATAATTTATGCTAGCTTTGGGCACCTGTCAGGGATGTTCAACATAATTACAATCAAAATAATACAGAAATAGTATCATGACGTAAATACACTTTTCAGTGAAAACGTTCACCATGAACTGCAAAGTTGACCAAGGACAGTAAAGTGCTGACTAAAGACTGCAAAGTTGAACAGGGACTGAAAGGTAATGCTCACACGCTCTGAGGGCTATCGTAATATCAACTTTTCAACACATGCATAGAAATAATCTTCTCTTTCATTTCCCTATAAGCTTTACATGCATTAAAATATAGCTTAAAAATGGCTGCAACCACAAACTTGATATCCATGGCTTTAGCACAACATGAGATATGTTTGCTAACATAGGCTACAGTGGAGCTATTCTTGCATTATTTATGTGCTGTCGGTGCACTAATATAATCCAATTAATTATGTATCATGTTATAATATAATTATATACGGCATTAGGTATAAAAATCATGTAAATTGTCAAAATGGGGAAGATTTCAGAACTTTCAATATGTTCTGTGAGTTACATGCAAGTTTATTGTTCATTAGTAGATTACCGTTGACGCCATTTCATTACCAGACAACTACCTGTGTAAATCTCTGCAGAAAGCCCTATGGCAATTAAACTTCATTGAAATTTTGAAAATTGAACTGTCGAAGCTTCACTTTTGCATGATCAACATGCATTATTTCATGCTTTTGGAAAGGATGCCGCATCATTATCTACTATCAAAAGTCAAGAGATTGCTGATTTCAAATCGATCTTTTGATGACACAGACAGATGTGGCGGATCGATTTCTATCAAAACGCGAAAAAGCGATGCTGCTGTTGATCGTGCTGATAATCCTCAAGTGACCTCAAAAATGAAGCTGAAATCCCTAAGACTTCACCTCTCCCTGAGAGAAGTCATAATATCCTCCACTATTGGTTTCCTAGAGGAGATTTGGCATAGGATGCACCAAACGGCGCTCAAAAGTTTGGAAATCTTCGGAAAATGAACGTCCAGAATTCCCAAATAGCAAGGAAATGCCTTCTCTTGATTGCGTTCATTTGCAAAAAGAGAATCGGTGTTCCTACACTTCCAAGGGGAACGACAATTGATACTGACATTTGCGAAGATTTTGTTGACCAAACCAGCGTGAAATGGAGGAAATTGAGACCTGATCCCATCCGTCTGGATCAATTGGTATGGTAGCATGACAATGCCAGGTCTCATACCAAAGTCTCAGTAAAGACATTTTTTCTCGAAAGGAAAAATGTTGAAAAAATCAGTTGCTGCCACAATCTCCCTATTGTCCTGACCTCAACTTGTGCGGTCGGTGGGTTAATGAACACATCAAGAATCAGTTGAGAGAAACTGAACTCCTTGACCAAGTGGTAGTTCAGTGTGAAGCTGCTAACTCATGAGAGCGACTGAGGTACCCGTAAGTGTTGATCGAAAGAGTTAGATAAATTGCTGGATCATTGTTTGAAGGTCGTCGCTTGTAAAGGTATTTACGTTGCACCATCTTAAGTGATGCGGTAATTGTCATTTTAAATTCCTTCATTCAGTGTAGAAATGCATAGTTCAACGATTATTTATTACGGCAATAGCAAGTGAATGTTTCCCAAAACCACAGCTTTATGCTACAGATGTCGATTCTTCCATTTCTTGTAAATTCACGTTTTCAGATTTTGAGCTCATGTTGTTGAATAATTGATATTTCCTTTTATGATGTGTTCCCTGATGATAACGACGGTTAGTCGTTGAAATATGTTGGCTTGAAAAGACAAACTACTACTTTCCTACTTTAAATTATGAATCAAATGAAGGTCCTTTTTCTGAAAGAAAAATGCTGATATACATGTACATAGGAACTACATGCAGGCAACAAAAATAAAGTTAAATGCTCACGACTTACCGAGTGCAGGCAGACCATTGATCAGTTAATTCTATACAGTAACAGAACCCTTATAATGTAGGCTACGGTTCCACAGCCCTATGCAGAAACTTACCGTGTCAACAGAAAGTTGCTCAAAGTACAGGTGCGTGGAGTTAAACACTTGAAGATGAGCGTATCCATAATCAGAGTTTCTAAATGCGGACCATGGGAGACCTCCAGGAATGAAATTCGGAGGGACCTCTTTATTGCCAGCAGCACCAGAAACAATGTAGATAGGAGCTTTTGGATTCGTGTAGGAATCCACAGGGTTTTTGCAAACCTGAAAATATGAAGCAATATGCGTAAAAACCTCATGCCCAGAGCATCCAGAAATTTTTTGATGTTGAAAAGGCGTCTAACCATGTAACAATCAGCAGATTGACATGGGGAATCGAATTCTTTTCATGAATTGAATTACTCGTAGTTATATTTGATGTGCGGTGTAATAGCTAATAAATACTTTTCAACAACAATGACTTTCTCGTTATTATTTTCTCAACAGACCAATGTCTGGGAAATACGCCTAATCGAGACACTGATAAATCGGCACACATAAAAATGGATGTTAAAAATAAAGATTTATCTTCAACTTCACCTCCTGTCATCCAAGTCACGACAGAGGAACAAGGAGATGAAAAACCCCTACAATGCGAGTACATCGATAGTGCCCATTTCGACGAAGAAGAGGATCATTCAAGCTAGTGCCACAAACGTGTTCGTGTTTACACTTAGCATCAAACTTCTACAATCGAAGAGTGGTCTATGTGCAGAGTTTTATCTCTTATTGCTCATTCATTCTATCAATATATAAGTTGATCATAAAAAACGGACCACCTAAATTATGTCAGGCTTCAATTGATTCTCCTACTTTTCAATTTCATCTTGCATTGACATGTCATACACAATTCGAGAGCTTATGTTTTCAGCTTTTCAATGAGTTATTATATATTCGCATCCGTCATTGTCTAAAGAGGACAAAGGTCAAAATGTGAAAATCGCCACTTTCACAAATCTCAAATTTTCAATATGGAAGCTTTTGAGCATGATAATGAATCAAGCTCGAGGTGAAGGCGCTTTCTCTGAGTATTCCTTTGATGCATTACTCGTCGAAATCGGTGTACTTTTGGAGAAGTTATGATGTCCCAAATTTATTGCGTAATTTACTGTTTCTGAATGTTGTTGAGAAGTTGTGAAACTAACATCTTTTTGCGCTAACGAGGTCATTTTCACGCTTGCAATATCTGAGGTGTCTACTGTCTAAACGTCTGCCCTGTACATTCAGATCAAATTGTTGGATGACCAATAGATAAGTTGCAAACAAAGTTTCTATTCGGTTCTGAATTCACCTTGTCATGATGACCGAGTCAAAACTACACATAAAAACTGCACATAATTTTCTAGGAAGACACGTTTATGCGTTGCTCGAAACAAATTATTCAAAATTTGCAGGATTTCTATCAATGAAATCATATTAAATGAGTGTTGTTATCAAAACACTTGAAAACACTTCGGATCCTTGCATGAAATCTTAAATTTCACAATTAACTGTCCATAGCCATGAATCGCACCTAAAAACTCTAGCGACTTCGGATTACACGCTATCTTTAGGCGATGAAGCTTGTAGTTGATTGCACTATGAAACAAGCTCGCACAATTATTCGTTCCGGTCAATTGTCAGTGAGAGGACTCGTAGGTCTTGAGGGAATAGGCCTACAAAAATCGGTCACTCGAATAATCGAAATAATGATGGCATAATCATTGTCACTTGGTCATAAGCGACATCCCCATGTCATACTTGAATGCTGCATGTCCAGTTTTATGGCGAATCACATTTGTGGGGGCACGATGTGCACAAGGGCTATCAAAAGTTAATGTCAATTAATTTTGAAGCAGCGATCAACTAATTTTAAAGTCGAAAGTCAAAACGTTTATTTCCAACTTGGAAAACGTAGATATGCATAAAATTAATGCGATGAGTGATAAAACGATAAAAATGTCTATATAAAGTGAATGAGAGATGTACAAGTAAGTGAAATGATAGCACGGATCGGAAGAAAAGGCCGTGCATAAATCATAAAGCAAGTCATGAGTCAACAATGTCAGAATTGATCATGAATAATCTGGAATTGAAATACGTGCATGTTCAATAATATTAGCGTTACATCACGTCTTAGTATTTTTGTGAATGAATAAGTCTTCGTTATGATTTTGCATCTTTTCGTGGATTAATTTCTCGTTCACGTAATAATTTATTTATAAGTTTCATTGATAAGTTTTGGAGAGCCCGTCAACATAATGCGAGGACACATATACAGTCAACAAGCATTTAATCAGATAAAAATATAAAGTTATCAAGCAACTCACGTGTAATCAATTTACTTTATCAATCGGTATGAATTACCATCAAATCGATTCTGTTTGCTTTTGTTGTCACTTTCATTGTTAAAAGATAGGGAGAGGCTTATAAGTTCGTAGATATTCTCAGCAGTGTTCAATCCGGCTCAGCATAGAAATCAAACAACAAGAAGCATGAAATAGTATGGTATGATACAGGTTTTCCAGTTCGACAATGCGACTATCAGATTAAAGAATATGTTTTAAGATGCAACAACGGTATTTCTGTTAATTAGCAGCGTTTTCAATTGAATGATATTGTTTTTAATCGGTAGTGATAATAAGTGAGTTTATTAATGGATTTATAAGTTTAATGAGCGGCAACCTGAAATCATGAACGGCTTTTCATATTCAATTATATTTTATTTAACAGGTAAGTCAATACAAAAAGTTTTGATAATTTTTTTAATTCGAAAAGGTAAAATATGTCAAAAGGAAAAGTTTGATAATTATTTTAATTCATAAAGATAATACAGTAAGTCATTGAAAACTTCTTTACGAAAAGGTAAGTCAATACGAAAAAGTTTTGATAATCTCGAAATTTTTTATTCCATTATGAAACAAAAGAAGTACCGTAATATTCATTGATGGTTTTGTAAGACATCCTCGCGATTAAGTAGTCTAGGCATCAATCTGCCCATACGTCTGGAAGACCTTCCCATCTTATTTGCAGTGATGGCACTCATGTTTTGGGAGGCGAGTTGCAGTAAGGTCAAATTCCGCTGTTGTCCAGTGCAGCTGTGTAACTGCTCACGAATCTCAGCTACTTCTCTCTTGAAAGCCGCTTTCCACATGGAAAACGCGTTCTCTGCGATATTGAGAAATGGAGAGTAGGGCGGTAAGTACCTAATAGAGTGTCCCCCTCGCAAACTGACTTAACGGGCTCTACTGTGGCACGGAGCATTCCATGACGAATACACGAGGTCCAGCCCCAGCCGCAACGGACGCTTCTTCCAGCCAGGAGTTAAATCTCTCACAGGAGGTTCCGCCTTCGTAGAATTCATGATGGACGACACCTTCATTAGAGACCGCCAAGATGAGAGTAAAATTCCGCCCGCGCTGTCCATGAACAATCCTGACAGCTCGCTCTCCCCGTCTGGCACGACCTCGTGTGCGACTGATCCATAAATTAAAGCCGGATTCGTTCACAAAATAAATGTTGGCGGATGGTTTGCGTTGATCGTGTGCAGATGCCAGTTCGCGTACTCGGCCCTTTCCACTTTGACGTCATGGCTTTTGCGGTTGACTTGAACAGTCTCCATTTTCTTTAAGAAGATAAGACGATTTCTCAGACATGTGCTGATAGTTTGAATTGAAACAAATGGCTTGTCCGGCATCCGCGCTTGTAGATCAGCTTTGATTTGGGCTAACGTGAATTCCGGTTGGGATTCAACAATCTCTACCACAGTATTTGCCATATCTTCGTCCATCTTTTGGTGTCGTCTTCCTCCTCTGGGACGCTCAATGACTCCTTCAAGTATATAACGATGTACTATTCAATACGCAGTACCCCGTTTTACACCGAGAACTCGAGCGGCTTCAATATAATCATCTCCGGCTTCGTGAGCCATAATAATTCTGCGTTTAACATCAGAAGGTATTCGCTGGCGCTCCATATTGATAAGTTAATTTAGCAGATGTGGCTTTGGATCAAACCGAATAGATATCATTTATTCTTCACGTGAAATACCGCTCACTAATCTGATAGAGACACAATTGAACTATTTTCTCCAGTTTATTTATTGTTGTCGCTCTCAATTGTGAAATGACGTAATATTTTATCTTTTAACGTTTTAGAAATTAAAGTGCCGCTCTTGATTCGGTAGTTGCCGTTGTCGTGTAGGAAAACCTGTAATAGTACGCAACTAAAACTTCGTGCAGTTTGGCATGTTTAATGTTGAGGTGGCTGCTTATTGCTCGATTTCTATGGTATTATATCAGCAGATTGTGCTATTTCATACGCATTACATGTTCCAATGCTTCCTTTCTAGTCAAACCACAGAATTAGACAGGTCGTCTCTTCCTGTTTGACTAGAAAGGAAACATTGGAACCTGTGCGTTGATGAAATGGCACAACCTGCTGACAATACCATAGCAATCGAACAATGAGGAACTAATTCAACATTGAACACGCCAAATTGTGCGAAGTTTCAGTGAATGTTTCAACCGGATCACACAGCAAAGAGACACAGACGATGTCAAATTCTACAGAGAGTTTGTGAACGTTTTTTCGTGCGCATGTTAACTTGCTTAATAATGATCGGAAGGCCCACATTATCGAGAAAACTTAATCGCAATGATCTGAATTCTTTGAATCTGAAAAAATCATCGTAATCGGAGTATTGTGAAGGAATTCACAGCAATCCGCAAGCGAGGCACGTCTGATTTTCCTATCTCTGTAAGGCATTAAAAATTTCTTTTTGCCCACTTAGTAAGTTCCTGTATGTGCCATCGTTTTGAATAAGTTTGCACTTTTTAAACAGATGAAGAGACGACCGGTCTAATTCTGTGATCAAGGTAGATGATTTTTCATAGAAATCGATACGACTGCTTTGGCATGGAATCAAGAGTTGCAGCAGAAAGCAATCAATTAATTGGAATTATGTAATCATAAAGATTGCAGAGTGCCAGTTTACCTAGGCAATGAATCAATTATTATTGGGCAATAAATTGTTCAAGTCTGAAGACTTTCTTTGCAAATATGTAGTAATGCCAATCAATTGATCGCAATTATTCGATGACTCGCATTATTATCGATTTGGATAGAGATTTGAGTAGACCCATTACATGAAATGCATGTAGCTATATTCTTAGTTGGATGTGAACATTGGAAAGTTTCATTAAGTTTAATGAAAAGATTGAGACTTACTTTAATGCACCATTATTATGGTTTCTCATTCATTGAAACAAGTGAATAATCACGCGTGCCTATAACAGAGCATCAAATGGAGTTTCAAAAGGTATCATATAAGTACTTTAATATAGAGTGAGATACTAAACATGTCACGCACCAAATAGCACCTGATTGAAGCCTGGAGTTCTAAATAAGCTATGTCTATTAATCTTAGTATCTAATGAATCACTGGCGGTGATATTTTCTGGCGGTATCTCATAGTTTTTCTTACAATGGTGAATAGTGACGGCATTGCATGAAAACATCCAATTCAATACCTTCCCCATTACAACTCAAATCAATCAATTCCAATCATCCGATGGCACCAATCATACCATAATACCAATCAATATTTGTCATTCTTTGATATACCCTGGATGTGCACACAGACACGGAGATTCGAATTAGTCAGAGGGTATATACATCATTTTGTGCAAGCCTCGTACCCTAGTACGTGCTAGTTGCCGGATTAGAGCCGTGAACAGCAGATTTTGCATCATTAACCATATCTAAATGCAACTTAGTGCGTAAATTAGTTCGCACAGAATTTCTGCAGCAATTTCTCAAAATTTCATGACTTCAACATGTTTATTTGACGAAGGATTGAATCATCAATGTCGTTGAGGTTTTACCTTCCGGTTGTATACGGGATACATTCTTTCGTATGTGTGTTCGTGACCTGCCAATACCAGATCAACTCCCTGTTGATAGAAGAGCTCTTCTATACCATAAGAACCGTTGTATAGACCATATCGGGAAGGATCTTTTTGATTTGTGCACTCATGTTCATGATCTGAATTGCTGCAATACATCGCACGATGACCGACTGCAATGATCCATGGGCGCAAACCTCGGTTCTCCGGCTTGTTTGCATTCTAAATAAAAGTAAACAACACTTTAAAGAAAGGGAATAACATGGATGTTAGCAATGAGATCAGTAGATGTAAAGTAAGCCTAATCAATGCAAATGGATCTTACAGCAATAAGAATTGACATACACGACTCTGAATCGAAGGCATTTAAGGATAATTTAAGTGACTATTTCCATTTTTGGCACAACGTATTACAACTTTTGCTTATGCTGGTGTAGCGTGTAGTCAAAATGTACATGGACAAAATGTTTTTGCCAGATCTTATTGCCCATCCCTTTTGAATACACTCAATACTTTTGCCTCTTCATTTTTTGAATGTTGCGGCAAATATTTGGATATTTCAGCCGAACATTTTACAAACATGCAGTGATGTCCATGGAACGAGTTTTCCATTCGCAGACCCATCCTACTCCACGGGAGTTTTCAATTATCCACCCATGGGACTTCCATGGGCCCACAGACTAAATACTCGTACCATGATTTTCAGCAGCTAAGTGTGCTAGCTTGCATATAATTACATGCATATTCATTTCACATATAAAATCTGAAGATTACACTGGTGTATAAAAGTAAGCCCTCTTGTACCGGTATATAGAATGAATAATCGAGGAACTAAAGACAAGTGACCATTGGTGTGCTTTAATATAGAGTGACATTATGTCAAGTAAAATAAGAATAGACCTGCAAGCGATGAATTCATCTATGTGCTAAGTGGCATCCATACCTTAAATTAATTTCCAGTCGAAATCGACAAAAATGCATATTGTGCAATCAATTACGTGCTATGATTATCCTGTTATCCTGTTTTTTATGAGCGACATATTTCTACATGTTCTCAAAGAAACTCACAGACAAATTACGGAAATTGTTTTGAGCTTGCCTGTAAATCTTTCCTCAACCAATTAAATTGATTGGGTACTTGATGTTGGTGGTAGGTTTGATGGTAATAAAATTCATTGTTGAAAAACACGAAATGAATGGGTCCAACGTTGATACTGAAATACAAGGAATTTTATCAGTTTGAAAGGAGTGTTCATGTACCTCGTAGCTCATATTCGATACGTGCGCGTGCAGACCTCGAGTGCGGAGCAGCGGTAACAACACTGCAAACTGTACACAGTAAAATACAGCTGAAATAACTGTTAAACTTAACAGCAAAGCTTCACAGAAAATGTCCGCAAATATGTATGAGGCGTGTTCAAATGAAACCCGTTCGCTATACTGTATTTGTAGAATAGTAAGTAGACAAAGTAAAAGCACAATCAATTAAGGGGCTTTCACAATAGTCGTGCGACCTCTTTACGACTTCTTACGATCATGGTCGCAAGATCGATCGCATCTATCGCACGACCAGTCTCTTGCTGTCGCACGACTTCTCATGGTCTCCTGTAGTCGCATCTGAATTTTGCGCATGCACAAAATTCAGGCGCGACCACTTTCGGGATTCTAGCTCGCGCGATCGCTCGTGCGACGGTCGCGTATAGTCGTGCAACAGCATCAGAAGTCACACGACTACTTGTTTGCTTGCCTTCCAAAAGTATGCTTTGATGTGACCATCGTACGACTATGAGACCATCGTGCAACAGTCTCTTGTACACGTGAGACTGGTCTCACGACTTCACGCCAATATATATACCGCACATGTGCTATCAGCTTCATATCATTGTATCATGTCCTCTGTTCGCCCCCGTGACGTGCTGCGCTCACCTGATAGAGACATTGCTGCGTTGGTGCTTCTTATTCGACTTCGACGACGTAATAGAAGACGAAGAAGACATTGGTGGGTCAAGCCTTGGATTGCAAAGCGTGTGGGGTTTGGCTCAGGGCTGTGGAGCCGGAGCCGGAGCCTTAAGGAGCCGATGGTTTTGGTCGGATCCGGAGCCGATTTATCACAAAGGCTCCGGCTCCGGCTCCGATAGTTTGAGCTTTGATATAAATCTAGAATTTTGAAAGTTATTAATTGGCATCATGAAAAAATTAAATCATTTGAAATCTAGAGATATGTCTTTTAAGTATACCAATGATCTGTCCTCCACGATATCTTTCTTTGCAGTTGCCGCCTTCTTTTGTATTATATTTATTATATATTTACACACATGTGTAATATTTTTTTATTGCATATGTTTCGTAAGACTAATTTCCATATTGACAACGTATTCTCCAAAATCCATTAATTTGAAGACTTGTTATATGCATGCTAACTAGATGATTGTAGATTCCTAGAGACAAGTCGCCAGTCATTTATGTACACATTTCCAGTTCAGTCAGCAAAGATAATATAGCTACATTTCTTGCGAAATGTCTTAAATCTAATAATGTTACTATGTAGGCTATCATCTATCGGTATGGCTACTGGCAGAAGCTACTGGCATATGTGACAATGCTAATTTCCTTAGATTGTATTGTAGGCTCTTGTGCAGTCCCCTCACCTACATTTTTCAAAACAATCGATTATTCAATTTGATCAATTTTGATTGGAGGGATAACTCTTCACACTCACACGAATGACCTGACTACAAGTCCTCACATGGCTGTAGCAATAAGCGACCCAGCCACTTCTAGTAGCGCCCTATTATTTTAAAGGTATCTCATTCACAATGAATTTCCTTTGACTTCAAAATTCAAAGGGTATATTTCAATGCGAAAAACCCGAAGGCAAATTACAATGTTGACTTGCTGACGAAGTTTGCGACCATGACATCGCAATTACCCACGTAGATTTTTACAACAGCACGGAATGCTTCACTCAAACCGGTGATGCTGAAACGGACATCCAATGGTGCTGCATCTTTTGACCAGAGAAAAAATGGGGGGGGGAGGACTGCACAAGAGCCGTATCGTGTAATAATATTTCCCCAAATGTCATAGACCTGTGGATTTCAAGAATTTTCAGTATTATTTTTTCCGTCTGTCAACACTTTATGCTGATATCATGCTGACTTATATGTAAACAATAAAAAAAGACTGAGACGCTCTCAATAAAGGCGCCTTTTGACCTCCCTTTTCTATTGTCTGTGACATTAAACCGCACGCGCATTCGAAAGCTAGCAAAGTAGATGGGATTTCTGCTCGGTGCTCGCAGTCAAATTTTTATTATGCATAGCACCCTGCAACATACTGTGTGATACTCCGAGTTCAGTTTCATCAGCCTAACCATCATCAGAGGAATAGTGGTAATGTGTTATACATAAATTGAATATAATAATATACATGAATCATTGATGAATTATTTAGTGCAACTTTACGCCATAATGAAAAATACGAAATTAGTATAATGTAAGTTAGGCCTTAACTTATTAAGTATGCTGCATAGAATTACAAAACTTGTCCTAAATTAGATATTTTTACTTTTTTTAAGTATAATTTTCAATTGTACATTTCTAGCCTACACTGCAATGAGGCTATCTAAATTACAATTTCTACAGATAATGAGTCGTGAGCTACCCACCGATCATATTATTCATGGACCAACAGACTATTGAATAAAGGCAATAACAAATAACAATAACAACCTAAGCTAGCCTATATACACTTTAATATTCAATAAAGCAATTGATATCTTTATTGATACGGTATATTTGGCTATATAGCCGACACCCTTTCCATGTTCGAGTAGATACAGGCCCTATAAGCTATTTAGAGGCATACGCTATCCAGTTTCATATTCAAGCTTTGTTAAAAGCTTATACTACTATTCGACCCCTGTGACGGCTAATTAGGTATATCATCATCACTCATGTGGTCTTATTTAATGTAGCCTCGTAGTAGACTGGTTGCAGGCTAGGCCAATTTATATTTAGCCAGTGCGGGAGATCTTTATCTAATTCAACTAATCCTGGCTATAACTTTATTTTATCTTTCAGATATAGTCAATTCATGCAAAAATATATGACAAGTATGTTATTTGTCATTATATTAGGCTATTATCATTTTTATTATTAACTTAAGCCGTTGCTTGTTAATGAAAACTAATTTGATGATTGTAGCAAGCCTCTAAAGGCCACACCGTTATCCAAAAAACCCGTTCAACGGATCCAGGATAACCAGCATAGATAGAACCTGAATTTGAAGCCGGAGCCGGAGCCGAGCCGGAGCCTTTCACATCAGTGTCGTGGAGCCGGAGCCGATGAGATAACGCATCGGTTCCACAGCCCTGGTTTGGCTAGTACCACACTCTGATGGCAGAATTAGAGCTGCAATCCCCAGAGGACTTCGTCAACTACCTGAGAATGCCTCCGGAGATGTTCTACGAGATACTGACGCGCATATCCTCAAGAATCGAGAAGAATGGAAACTTCCGAGAACCTCTTGAACCTGGTCTGAAGTTAGCTATCACTCTTCGATACATGGCTACTGATGCAAGCTACAAAACACTCGAGTATTCGTTCCATGTTGCCCACAACAGTATAGCACTGTTCATTCCGGAGGTCTGTCAGGCCATAGTTGACGAGTACGAAGATCAGGTGTTTGCCTTCCCTAGGAACCCTGATGACTGGAGAGACATTGCAAGGAAGTTCAGTGAGAAATGGAATTTTCATCATTCCTGCGGAGCTCTGGATGGCAAGCACGTGGCCATAAGATGTCCCAGGAAGTCTGGTACTCTCTATCACAATTACAAGGGCTTCTTCAGTATTATCCTTCTAGGGTTGGTAGATGCTGCCTACAAGTACATCTGGGCAGACGTGGGATGCCAAGGTTCTTCAGATGCGCAAATCTTCAACAACGGACAACTGAGAAGAAAACTGGAAGAAGGAACTTTGCGCTTGCCAGATTCCGAGCCTCTACCACATGATGACAGGCCAACACCATACTTCGTGGTCGGAGATGACGCCTTTCCCTTGCGTTCGTGGATGATGAAACCTTTCTCCCAGCGCCAGATGACGGACCATCAGCGGATATTCAACTATCACCTATCCCGTGCCCGCCGTGTGGTGGAGAACAGCTTTGGTATACTTGCACATCGCTGGAGATGCTTGCTGACCTTCATGCAGCAAGATCCGATCAGAGTCAAGGTCATAGTCATGGCAGCCATGTGCCTACACAACAATAAAATCGCTCAGCATGATTAACATAACTGCTGTTCACATTAGCCCGATTTTCTCAACGATAAAATCGTATCGTCGGGATCACTCCCAGAGCGATTTTCTTGAACGATAAAAAAGTCGTCGACCATAATATTATTGCAAGCACTATTTTTGATGTCAGAATCATGATCAGTGTGAACTACTGATCAAAATGCATACCATTGTCTCGAAATTTCGTTCAATAAAAACGTTGAAGTGAAGAAAAATATTTAGTACATTATAAGCGTTTGATCTGACCGCCTACACTATTGATAATACATGTAGTCATTATCACATTTTGTTGCATCTCAGTGAATACTGCATCGATTTTTATGATTCAAATTGCAAATTGATCCTTGATGAACGGAGAATTTAGAAATCCAGTGAAATGTTGATGCAAAAGATTTCCATTAATTAGTTTTTTGCCGGTAGTTATCTTGACAGATAGACGAACGTTTCAATACTGGGTACTGATTGACTGATAGCACCCACTGTTTCTGTCTGGGACAACTTCGCTGTAAAATGCGTTCTGTCATGGTTATGCTCACGTCACAGAGATGGAATACGCTGTTGTTCCAATACTAAGACTAGGTAATTTATCTCTGCGGCTCACGTCAACGGATGGAAGATCTTTGCATGTCAATAATTTGTAAACACACATGATGGCCTTCCAACAAGCATGAATAGAATAGAAAATATATTTATCAAATAGGCTCTACCAAATCCCAGTGTATCCGTGGGAAACTAGCGTACAACACCATAGCAGTCAAGAGTCTAGGCTACCGATTGTCAAGGTCGCGCGACTGCTCGTGCAACAGTCACATAGTCTTGCGATCGGTTGCACGATTGACTCAGCCATCGAACAATACAATTGCTAGGTCGTACAACTATCGCACGAACATGCGAGGGGTCGCACGACTGATCACACGACTGATCGTACAACAGTCTCCTTCGAGCATACGACTGTTGTGCGACTAGATTTTTCACTGCGACTATTTGTGCGACTGACATTGGATCGCTTCTGAGAGCACGGTCACAAGGTCGCATCTGTCGCACGACTATTGTGATAGCCCCTTTAGTAACAACTGTGTATTTATTAACATAAAAACAGAAGCAACAATCAAAAAAAGTCTCCGTTGACTTCCCGGCACTTGTCCCATTGCTTGGGTAAGCGTTAAATTCCGTCGGCAAAGAAGGACTTCGGCTGTCCTTTGAACCAATCCCTAACAGCTGTCTTCACTTCTTCGTCTGATCGGAATCGTTGTCCCTTGAGAAACTTCTTCAGGGGACCAAAAATGTGAAAATCACAAGGTGACAGGTCAGGACTGTATGCAGGGTGTTCCAAAACTTCCCAACGCTTCCTTGTCAATGCGTCAGATGTCGCCTTCGAAACGTGTGGTCTTGCGTTGTCGTGAAGAAGAATGACACCTGAAGACAACATACCGGGTCGCTTGATCTTTATCGCTTGGTGAAGCTTGTCCAAAGTCTGGATATACCGCTGCGAATTGATTGTTTCGTTGGGTTCAATAAACTCGAGGAGCAGCGGGCCCTGAATATCGAAGCATCACATTCCCTGCAGATTGTTGCACTCGGAACTTCTGCGGCTTGGGTGAACTTGGATGCTTCCACTGCATGCTACTCTGCTTCCCTTCCGGCTCGAAATGATGGCACCACGTCTCGTCTCCAGCCACAATGCGACGCAAGAACTCCTCATTCTCGGTATTGAAGCGAGTCAAGTGTTCCAAACTGAGTGTTCTCCGTCTTTCCTTGTGGTGTTCAGTAAGCATTCGAGGTACCCATTGAGAGCAAACTTTGTGATACTGCAACTTTTCCTTCACGATGGTATGCATTGAGCCAATTGAGACATTGAAGTCATCTGCCAGATCTCGAATGCTTCGTCGACGATCGACTCTGACTGCGGTATCGATGGTCTCAGTCCGACTTTCAGTCACCATTTTGTGCGCCTGTCCAGGACGTAGCAAATCAGATGTTTCAGTTCGCCCCTCTCGAAACTTCCTTGACCACTCTCTCACTGTGGTCTTTGAAACAGCTCGATCTCTGTATACTGATGCCATTCTGCGATGGATCTCTGCTGGCATGCATCCTTCTGCGGTCAGGAATTGAACAACCGCTCTCTGGTCTTCCTTGGACGGACTTTCTACCATGAACGACATTTCACTCGTCATTAACCGTGAACAACAGATACACTTGATGAACAAACACATTGTCACGCTGTTATAAAGCACTGAATAGTACTCCACAGGTCTGCTTTGATTAATTGGTCATGCATGAATCCGCCAAGATAAGTCGAACGGGTTTCATTTGAACACGCCTTATCTGTTAATGATGTCACCATTTGATGATTGATGGCGTAGCAATTGAAATCTGCTAATATCAGAAAAGCAACTACTTTCACGGATATGTTGTGTTCACACTGTAAAAACAGTGAATCCAATTTTTACGGTTAATTCATAGACTCCTAGATATTTAATGTACATATCTATTTTTTATCTATTATTTTACATTACATATCTAGGATTCTATGGGTTAATTTTAGCTTTACAGTGAAGGATAATTTGCATCATGGTGAATGGATCACAATTAAATCGACAAGGTAAATTACAATCAATATTGATCATCTCCATCTGTAATTTGAAATTAATTGATCGTTCAGACCTCTTTAAATGCAAGCTATTTTCGCAAATGCCTAGCATGCGGGACTTCGTCTGAACATCAAATGTGTTGCGTACGCGCACGGACAAAACAATCAGATAGCAACAAGGGCTGTTGCATTCAGGCAAAATGCCATAAAAGATTTAATTTTCCTATCTTACTTGTTTTTGACTTATAATACCATGAATGCCTGAAATGGCCGGTTTAAAAAAACAGCTAAAAAAATAGTCCGAGATCTAACGCGAATCTCTGCAAGGAACGAGGTAGTGCATAAGACTTTCACATTGCATAGTACACCTCTAGCCTGCTGCAAAACTTCGCGTCTGCCGGATCAGATCATTTGCTTTTCAGAAATAGAGTTGTTAATAAAAAATGCTATGTATTTCCAATTGTAAAATTGTGACATCTAAGGTGTTGACTCCATTTTTTCGAGTTTTTGCTGATAAAAACTATACAAATTGGTATTTTATTGAAATGGCTATTACAGAAATCATCTACAGATCATGATCTTTCAAATGAGCTATTATTCAGTGACAGAAAATGAAGTTGTGTGTGCAAACAGACACCTTTCAGACACATCTTTCAAATGATAGCTCATGATCTGTAGATGATTTCTATAATAACCATTTTAACAAAATACCAATTTGTATATCTTTTATGAGCAAAAACTCGAAAAAATGGAGTAAGCACCTTAGATGTCACAATTTTACCATTGGAAATACATAGGACCTTTTATTATCCCCTCTATTTTTGAAAAGCAAATGATCTGATCCGGCAGACCTCGTTCCCTGCACAAGTTCGCGCTAGCTCCCGGACTAAAATATTCCACAAAATCTTTTATTATGTCAGATGAGGCTGCCTTGTGCTTTTTGAGATTTGTAATTTGGTTCGCTGGTGAAAGAGCACGAACAATTCATCCTTTATGGGGGAGAAATAATTAAACCAGACATTGTGGTTGAAAGGCATTGGCCACCCTTCTAGCACTGAGAATGGCTAACTACGATAGAGCTGTTGGTAGTAGTGATTTGAATCTTGACCGTTTGGTCAAAATTCCAAAGAATCTGCATGTAGAAGGCCAGGTGTATCTTGTCTCACATAAAAGTATTTTGCTGAACATAAGTAAAGCATTTCTGTTGACAAGTTGTCAATCATAATTACATGCTGTTTTTATTGTAGTTTT
Organism: Prostheceraeus crozeri; assembly: GCA_907163375.1. Lineage (NCBI taxonomy): Eukaryota > Metazoa > Platyhelminthes > Polycladida > Euryleptidae > Prostheceraeus > Prostheceraeus crozeri. The sequence goes on along the minus strand of CAJQUW010000614.1, from coordinate 206,918 downwards.
TCAGCCAATTTTTTATCATTCAGATTATTTCTGAGATAAGACATGTCATATTGAGCATCTACGATAGGTAATTCTTGTTATTCTTAATTGTTTCTGGCATTGTTCATGCAACTAGAAACACGATTATTTTCTTTTGAATCTTCCTTTAGAGAATCAGCAGTTAATTTAGCAATTTTCTGGAAGCCTGAAACTATAAACGAAGTCTTGTGTATAGACAGTAAAAAATAAGCCAAGACTGTTGAGACTACTTTAATAGCTTACTACTTTACAATTCGCCAACCGGCCTCCTCAAGAGATGCAGTTTTAAATATTTCTTGAAAATATTCTCTGCAGCTGGGCTCATTTTATGTTTTTTACATAAAACAAAAAATGCCACTTTAAATGGCGAGCATTTATTTACATACATGAACAAGGTATCATAAACCACTTCTACCACTGCTTTATAAATGCTATTTTAATGCCTTTTCGATGTTTCTGCTCCCTTTTTGCCGTCTTCAAGTGCCCAAAAGTGCCAGCCCTAGTGGTAGCGTAGCGTCTACGACTGCCAAATAATTTAATTCTGAAATTGTACATTGTCTTATCCACATACTCAGCGAACTGGCGCTCCGCTATCGCTTATTATCATACTCGCATATGAGATTAGACAAGCTAAATAATCCATAGGCAGACTGTCGTGCAATGCATTAGCCTGTTCGTTCAGCTAATCTAGTTAGATATCACGTGCCAGCTAGAATACTTCCTAGTCCCACTAAATGGTCATTGAATTACAAAATTCAGCGTATTTAGGCTCCCAATAATTTTATGGAGATTGACATATAGGTTACACTGATCCAGCACAAAGGTGCGTCGAATGAACGCATTTCGGTATTTTCAAAATATTCCACCCTTCAACCAATGTTTCACTATTCAGTGTTAAAATCATATCAAACTTGTGAATCATAGAGTAAGTATAAATTAGGTAGAGTGTCGACTCAAACAATCAGTATCTGTATACAGTGAAAATTTTTATATGAAAAGATTCAGTTTTTTGAAGAGATTACGTTCCTGCTGTCCAAAAAATTATTTGAGCAGTTTTTAAAAAGCTTATTTTTTCCAAATTTATATGCTACCGACATGACGCCCCTATATAAGTAGTATGAAGCAAGTTGGATATCAAAAGGAATGAATATTTTCTAACAAGCATATTGATTATACGGAAATATCCTGATGATCAAGGGAGTTTAATGAACTGCACTATAATGCAAGTCCTCATCAAAAAGTCGAGATCTTATTGTGCTTTCTTGGCTGCAATTTCAAGTCATTAATTCCGATTTCATCGGTATAAATAATTTTATGATTTACTCAAATCTGTATAGTAATGCGGACATTACGTGATTGTTATCATTGTCAGTGATTATTTTAATTTGCTGTTCCAGTGGCAGGATAGCTTGTATGATCACGCTGAGCTGAAAAAAGTGCTCTTATTGATAAGAGAAGTGATGGTATACACATCGGATTACTAATTTAACAAACTATATTACCTCTCCACACAGGTTGACATGAAACGGAGGATTTGTAAAAGGCTATTATTCCTTCTTTTTGCTATCACGATCAATCGACAAATCCAAAATTTCTCCAGAAGTGTAAAAAATTTGCACATCTCAAACGTGATGCTGGGTCTCATTCGAGTTCATTTAATAAAATCGAAACTGTATACACAAAGGGGATTTAATTATTGCTGAGTTGCTACTCTACCTAATATACTTACTCTATGCTGTGAATATTTCACTTTTCAACATGCCCAGTAGAACTGGGACTCTGCAATCTCTCACACAATTATTAACACTACCTGTGCTATAAGCAATTTTTGTCTGTACATGTACATGTCATTCAAAACTTGAACATAAGAAATCGGAGCACTTAGATGGCTTTTTTTGAAGGCAAGGTAAGATAAGAAAGGAACCGTCATGCAGCATCGATGTGCTGTTGCATACTTACTTTGTAGAATCGTTTTGACTGAGAGAAGGAATGGGCCTACCTGTAATATAAATTTTCTCCGTCCCCTCCTGGCATTGTGAAACGTGCTTTATAGTTTGAAAAGTTGCTGAAAAGTAGATGAAAAATAATTATTTTCTAAGTTGTAAATTGTGTTCTTGAGTCTCACCTGCTGTCTTACGGAATTATACAAGACACGCAAATACGCTCTTCCACGGGATTATGACTCGATCTAAAGGCATATAATCCTGATCATCGTTTCCGATATCAGATCGAATCTGGTACCGATGTCTTCATACAGGCAATTGAAAGTCTTACCCCGTTTACAGTTTGACTATGAAGATAGACTTAATTAGCTCTACACTGTAAATCGCTCAATACCAATCACATACGAAGGATGCATACCAAAATATTTTTTGGTATATTTCTGTATTCTCTTGGTATATATTTGTATGCTTTTCGTATGCTTTTTCAAATGTAGTATGCTTTACATACTAGAGACATACCAGCAGAATGTTAAAGGAAAGCATCAATGATTTCTAATATATGTTGATTTAAGGCCTTTTGTCAATAAAGATCACACTAATGTTACTCCTGCTTTGTAAGTAGTAAGATAATGTCATTTAATAGTCAAACTTACAACACTGAATTCGATTTTAATACATGTAAGTCTAAGACATTTCATGAATAACCAATAAGTATTCAACCATCAACAATTATGCATTATGTAATTTTGGAACTAAGCATATATATCCGAAATAAAAACATATAATTCATAAACGCAAAAATAGTTATGTTTGAGATATGTAAGTCAACATGGTTGCTCGAAAATATCGTCTGATTGAAATGATGTTTATCAACTTAGTTCATGGAAATGAGATAATTATGAGTCTTGTGAATGCCATAAGACAAGTAGCAGCGATGACATGCGACGTTACTTTAACTATATTTCCAATCTAGTTAAATACCACACTATCACAAAGAAATATTCACGACTAGTATTAGCCTACTGGAAAAATGTTATTTGACAGTAGCATGTAATATAGCTTATTTTTTGCCATGTGACTTAAAGCTCTTGATACTAAACACATACGAATGAGGACGAACTTGCATCGAGTGTCGTATATAAAACATACCAACAACTCGTATTTCAGTGTAAAACAGCCAATCACAAATGGAATAGTTCGTATCGCTACATACCAATCACATACGAAAGTAAGCGAGATTTCATATGAAAAACATACCAGATCTCTGTAAACATACGAGAATCTCGTATCAGATATTAGTTTCAAATTGTATGTGATGTTGGTATATGTTTGTATGTAATTTTCGCATCCAGCGATTTACAGTGTACTTCCACGAATTGTAGGAGGCAATTGTTTTTTCGATTGCATTTTAAACAGAAACATGGGTTTAAGACGTCGCGAAGAACGCATCTGTTGCCTAAATTCTATTTCAAGGCTCTCCGTGGAATAGTTATATAGAAGCCAAGGAGAGGACCTGAAAGGATCTATTTGCAAAAAGACTATTTAAATCAGAAATCACAACTGTTGCTCATCAAGAGATTCGGCAACTTTGATACAGACAGCACTGCTGGTAAAGTACTTTCTAGAATGCAAATGCATCGAGTAAAACCCTCGTTGGCTGCATGTATTAGGTGCCCACGGAAGGGCAACCACATCGACGACCAAATGACTTAATATTGAGAGTGAACGCGGACGAATTAGCAAAAGTTTTATTTTCCATGAATTATTTTTCATATTTTCCTACTCGATCTTTTCGTTTCCCTTGTATAGTCGGTTTGCATTGAACCTTCAGGATCGGATATCTTCACCATCTCATCACACCACTTTTCCTTCATTAATTTGACACTTTGCTCAAGACATGTGATGTCCCCTACTTTCGTGCGAGTTTCTACAACGCCGAGATTAGATCCGCTTCTCGCCTTTCTGGTAGGCCTACTTTGACATTAATCTATTTAATTGTGAATAAGAAGGAGAAGATAAAGCGTGGCTGTCGCAAACAGAAACGCCAAGTGTGCGCTCTGCCATTGACTGCAAAGTATTGCGTATTCCTGGTTGCCCCTTCAATGTCGGGACTTTTAGTGGCTTCCGAGACCAAGTGCGCAGGACATCAAAGGAAATGTCCAACGTGATATTATTCTTGTTCGTCACAGCGACAAAGTCACCTTGGAGGCCCTAGATCCCCAATATGACGTAACTATACGTTAAAAAAATGAACTAAATGAACTAAGCAGACAAGATGAATTTATAAGTTGATATGTATTTTTCATGTTCCCAAGATGGCCGGACTGATTGCATATCTCGACTGGTAACGAATTCCGTCATATTCAATGATTAACATTTGAAATGAAGGTACCTCTATTCATTCTACCTTCAATCCCCCCCCCACATTTCTGCTGTTGACACCCGAAAGCGTTGCACCGTCAACGATCTTCTCCTGCTGCTACTGGCAGTCTCCATAACGTGTAATGTCGCATAGCGTTGAGTGTGCAAAACTCCTCTTATCTGACTTGTAGAACATTTACAGCCTCACAATTAGACAACTGCTCGTCATTTGTCTGTAGACAACAATCACACGAAGTTGATGGTCACAGCTTGTATTCTAACTGAGTATCCAAGGGACCAGTCCTTCATCCCAGGGTTCAAGTAAGACTTCTCAGTCGTGTTGTAGTGTCACTCAGTGACAGATGAAGTCCATTCTAAACCCGATGTGACAAACTTTAGCAAAATTTGATGATTTTGGAAAACTTGAAAATGTGGGGGTGGGCACAGAATTAAATGTTTTGTCTATCTGCTTCGGTTTGCTAGAAGTGTGATTAATACGAAATTGACGGCACATCGAGGAACCTATTAAGTGGGCAAAAAGGAATTCCTAATAGGCCTACATTACAGAGATAGGAAAAAAAGTCGTGCGTCGCTTGCGGATTAATGTGAGTTCCAGCGAAGTGCTTCGATTGCAAAAATTCCTTCAGATTCGAAGAATTCAGATCATTAACTACAAGTTTTCTCCATAATGTTGACCCTTCCGATAATTATTAAAGAAAGTAGCAGGCGTACGAAAATTAGTTCACTTGATGATTTCACATTCTCTCATCGGCATCTCTCACTGTTTAATGCATACACTGAATCGAATGTTAGCCAGGCGATGTGTATGTAATGGCTTGAGATCACGCCAAGGCGATGTGTGTTTTAGTGTGTGCGAAGTGATATCACAGCACGCACGCATCTCTCACTGGCTCTGGTTCCTCTGCTGACAGCTTATTGCTTGCCATTTCCAATAGCAAGCGATACACGAATTATCCATTCGAGAAGGAGCAAGTTGTCTGATTCTGTGATGTGCCATTTCGATATTAAGGTTACATACAATTCTTCCTTTCTAGGAAACCGAAGCGCGCGCAGATGAATCTAATTCTGTGGGGGGGGGGGGCAGGAAAAGATGTACCGAAATGAATAATCTCAGCAAATACTTACTACATAACTTCATGATTTCCTGGACAAGTCATATACGGAACAGAGGCTGCAACTGGCTCAATTTTTCTCATGAAGGCATCGCCAATCCGAGCATTGTCCTGTAAAGACGATGCTCTAACGATGAAGATAAACATTGACAAGATATTAATCGGAAACTTACTGTGTCCAAATCATACGCAAAGTCACCTGTGTGTATGATCATGTCAAAATGATCCGACAGTGCTTCCTTTTGGATTTGAGGCAATGACCTTGCATTATCATATCCTAGATCGCCGTACACAGCAAAACGCGGCGACCAATTAGAGCCCATTGGAAATGTTCGAAAACTGAATTGGTTTGACCATTCATAGTCACCTCCGACGCGATACACTGGAAAGAAGGCATTCGAACTAATATGTTGAGATGTTAAGAAATCGTATTCTAACCCAATGAAGATGAAGATCATGCCAATTTCTACATCAATTTGCTGCAGTTGGCATTATTGTCCGCTGAATTACATTGAAATTGCATTGTGTTGAAAAATGCATTGTATTTCACTCTCGATGGCTTTGGAGGTCACAGAAATTATTGAAATGAGTTTGAAATGCATTATTGTTCGGCATTGGAGGGTAATATAGAAATATTGTCATAGTTTACAGGACAATAATGCAGATCATCTGAGGACGCGTTTGCATCCGAGGATATCTGCATTATTTTTCCAATAAAACTATGACAATATTCCTATTATAATTCATCCAAAGTAATGGCTCGGATTATGTTAAAAATGACTGCACTATGTTGAATATCGTCGGTCGGGTGTTAAAACCTGCTATCCCCAAAATTTTTAATTTTGCTAAGCCACTGCGATCTTCAAATTTATACACTTATCACAGCAAAATAATCATGAATACTAACCCCACAGTATCCAAAAATTATCATAAACACAGTCCCATGGTTCTTGCTTAAAATTTTTTTCAATAATTTGCTTCTGCTGCACAGTTTACTTCCAGTGGTTTAGCAGGTTTTAACGCCCGGTCGACGATATGACATAGAACGTTAGAACTCAAGTTCCTAGCAGTGGAAATTTCATGCCATATTGTTCAAAGCTTTCCTGACTACAGGTTGTATTTAGCAATGATTAATGAAAATGACAAGATAAATTTGGGAAACTTTCATGGAGGGATTTGGGAAAAGATATTTTTCATCATTCATGGACATTACAACATGCGGCTGAAGTAACTAATTCAACAACCATTGCTACGATTTCAGATTCCAATCAAAATTTAGGCTACGATGTTCGCACGATACATGAAGTTTACCAGAGGATGAAGCATTTGCGAAAAATTCTCGCTCATCCTGAACATATATGGTACCGTGTGACTCTACAGGTACACTGCCTCGAATCTCTGCCAGTGTAATTTTGCATGTGAAGTCATATGATCTCAGGACCCGAATGAATGCTTTCATGTTTTTCAAGTCATCCACGCACTTGAATGTACTGATTCCATGTAAAGCATTGACATCAACAGATGATAGGTGGATCCAAATGGCGGACAAATGGAAACGTAGAAAACACAAATGATTGCATTATCTGGTCATGGAGAAATTGGCCTTTCAATTCGTTACACTATAACATACAACGGCAACACTTAATTTGATGTGATCAATGAATCGCTGAAACATCTGTGGTTAGCGGACATACAGGTATATTGCGCTTTTTTCTTCCATAGGAGTTGCATAGGATTTCCTATAGGATCTTCCATAAGATTTGCTCTTAGTTGTAATATTGTCCAGCAAAATGTATAGAAATCACGTGCTTCGATGAATTGTAATGCTACATTATTGTCCGGAAGAAGCATTCTATGTCAAATCTCCATAGAAATTGTGCAATAGTGAGAATTTGAGAGCAAAGCTTCTCAGATATCCATATTTGAAACATAGATTGTCACTTAGGAATCATTGCTTGTAGCCATCACCATAGATTTCATCTTCATTGAGTTAGAATGCCAATAATATTAGGGATATCTATGATATAAGATTTCTAAGGGACCCGGCCCATTCTTGCAGAGAATTGTCGGAAGAATCTGTGCAGTGTACATGTACACATACAAGCATATCATCGATGGTCAATTTCAAATTAATTCTGACCTTCTATATTCATTGATTTTCCCATTGCCTTATCTAAAACCTCCTGCATGAAGTAGAAACATTCATTAATTGAAAAAAAATACATACGAATTATACATAAACTAATGATGCAAAATTGCCTTGTCGACTATAACTTATTTAAACTTATTTTAACTGACCTTAATATCCTGAAAGAAACGATAGAAGGCAAAATCAGTGTAACAAAACGGAAAGAAATTAAGATGGGAGTCCAGAATCGCAAATATTAATAAATGACCTCCTGTATAATAACTTGGACCACTGGTGGACTTTATTCGAGAATTGAGATACAATGAAGCGATATAACGTATGTGATTTATTTCCGGTCTTGAATTACTCAACTTTCATCAAGCGAAAATTGATGGCTATCTTTATCACAGTGATGCGAGAATGTTTTCATATTCACCGACGAAATTTATATGGATTTCGTAAGCAACTTAAATCCTTATCAGTAATGGTTCTGAAATCACAGGAAATAGATTATCAAGAATTAGACAATTCTCCGAAAAAACACTACTGAATCGATTTTCGCAAAGTATGTACAAAATGTACAGAATCCACACCAATAGCCATTGATGCTACGTGCAGTAGGTGAACAAATTCAATCACTAGCAGTTGACATTACAGCTGTTATTGACAGTTGCTTATTCTTGCGGGAGTTTTGTAATTCTCTAGACTAGACTATAGATTTCTTGACTGGGTCCATAATTTTCTTTCAATATGGTGCTTCTAGTGTTAGCACAATATTTTGGACCAACTCGATGACGACGTGAAAACATTTTATAATATACTAGCATTAATCTTAGCGTATATTTGTGCAGCATGCCAAAACTTATTTACTTTCATTGATATCAACAAAAAAAACCATGTTCAGGTAGTCGAGAGAAAGAAAGAGAGAGCATTATGCATACAAGCGTACTGGTATCTAATGAATTTTTTGAGTGATTATTATACAATATCGATTTTTTACCAAAGTCGTCCCATCTTTCACAAAAGTCGCGGTAATTGCATTTCGATTTGAAAATCACATGTCAGGTTTTAATGCCACAACGTATATTGTGTACGATAACCAGATCTAGTTACTGTTACAGTCCATGTCTGTATGTGAAAAGAAAACTGCCTATCTGATATCATAAGTTGTATTGCACAGTGCACCGTTGAATTAAAAGCAATGCATAATGTTGTTCAGCCTATGCCAGCCTAAGCATACTATCAGTAAATGCCTTAAGCTTGCTTATCCCTCAGGATAAATCACGTGATCCAGGATGGCAATAAATCACGGGATCAATCCCAGGATCAGAAAAGTCGAGATTTTGAAAACCCTAATGCGGGCGGAGTCGGAGTCTTGTCATTTTTGCCGGAGTCGGAGTAGAGGACTCCGGCCTTGGCTATAACTAGACCAGAAATATGATAGAAACAAATTATTTATCCTCGTGTGCATAGCTGTCAATGTCTTGATGTTAATTTTCTCCGTCACTCAAAAGTACAGAGACAGCAGTGCATGCAAAGCTTGTAATAGCTGAGGGAATGAATTGCGATTGTGAAAAAGGGATTGTCTTTTCACTCGGTGATTTAGTATAGAGAAGACAAAAAAGCCTTCCAACATCGATCACACCTACATATACAAGGTCACATCAGAGACAAAAGTGACATCACGTCAATTGTGTGTGATGGCTCTTCCAAAGTGAATACTAAAATTGAAAGTGCATGCATATTTTTTTGAGAAGGATGGAGGAATTTTCCTGCCTGATACAGACTAGAGAAAAACCGTGTTAAGCACATATCAGCAAGATGGGAGGAGCGCCTGTTCTCGGGCGTAAAGCTTCTAATAAGTGACCAACGATCTCGACTTAAGGCTGATGCTGTCAACGTCATCATGTTCTTAAGAACGAATAATTGAATGCTGTGGTGGTCACTTTTGAATACAAGATTTTCTTTGTTGTTTTTCAAACTTAGTCAAATGCGAAGCACTGATTCAAAACTGTGTATGGTTGATAAACTTTCATTGAAAATGATTGATAATGATACAGCAATGATCACTAAAAGAAGGTTCATGCTGATAGTGATCAGCCGATAATGATCTATGATGTAGGTTGCCAGCTTTCTTAAAACACTAGACTTATGTAGCCTACTTGCCACCCGGAGTCGGAGTATGATTTGTTTATTGTACTTTTATTTTTATAGATTTACTTTTATATTCATGTGATTTAATGTCCGAAATATCGTATCCATTAGCAGTCGCAATTCCTTTGATATTATACACCCATTGATAGTCCTCTGCACATTCTTCCACTGCGTCATTGAAAATGTTCTGCGAATTTTCCGTGGGATATTGTTTAATCGGATTTAGGGGATATAGGCGCACCATGAATTGAACCGAAATCATCAAAGAAAAATTATTCGCTCGGAACCTTGATACTCATGGTATATAGAAATATTAAGACAGAAGACGATTAGCTCCCATAACAATGGTGGAACTGTGTTCTGAAGAACAGTAGCACTCGACACGTCTCAACTTCACACGCCCTCAAGGACTGTCTGAGCACCCTTTGAGAGTGTAGCTGCTTCTCAATATCCACTTCCGTCATCCATAACCTTCTGAGTCTTTTTCTTAATATTCATTGCTGTCGCACCGACACAAACACTCACTCCATGGCCAACTTGTGTAATTAGCTATTCAATCCAATGAAACCCAAAATTTATGGAATTAGTCAGCTTTATCTACACTGTAAATCGTTCAATACCATTTACATACGAAGGATGCATACCAAAATATTTTTTGGTATATTTCTGTATTCTCTTGGTATATATTTGTATGCTTTTCGTATGCTTTTTCAAATGTAGTATGCTTTACATACTAGAGACATACCAGCAGAATGTTAAAGGAAAGCATCAATGATTTCTAATATATGTTGATTTAAGGCCTTTTGTCAATAAAGATCACACTAATGTTACTACTGTTCTGCAAGTAATGAGATAATGACATTCAAGAGTCATTCTATCAATACTGAATTCGATTTTAATACTCGTATACGTAAGTCTAAGGCATTTCGGGAATAATCAATAAGATTTCAACCATCAACAATTATGGATTATGTAATTTTGGAACCAAGCATATTATCAATCCGAAATAAAATCGCATTATAATTCATGAACGCAAAATAGTCAAGTTTGAGATATATAAGTCAACATGATTTCACTAAAGATATCGATTATATGAAATGATGTTTATCAACTTGGGTCATAAAGTAGAGTTAAATAAACGTCCTGTTAATGTTGCCGGACAAGTAGCATCGACCGCATATTCGTGGAGCATAAAATTCACAATAAATCTAATGTACTCAAATATCACTCTATCAAACAAGAAATATTCACCACTTGTATTACCGAAAAAAGTTATTTACAGTAGTATGTAATGCACACATATTTTTGCTATGTGACTTAAAGTTGCATATACCAAATGGATACCAGAGGCATACGAATAAGGATGAATTTCCATCGGGTCTCGTATATAAAACATACCAACAATTCGTATTTCAGTGTAAAACAACCAATCACAGATAGAATAGTTCGTATCACTACATACCAATCACATACTAAAGTAAGTGAGATGTGGTATGAAAAACATACCAGATCTCTGTAGACATACCAGAATCTCGTATCAAATGTTAGTTTCAAATTGTATGTAATTTTGGTATATGTTTGTATGTAATTTTCATATCCAGCGATTTACAGTGATACAGTATGAAAAGTGTAAATATGCAGATATTGAGTAAAAACGGCCACGACTGATTTAAATTTGGTACCACACGCCATGGAAGATAGGGTATGCACTCGTGGGCAAATCACAACCCGGGTACCCGACTTCAAGTCAAGGATGCAGAGTCCTATCACTTTGATAGGACTCCGACTCCGGGTGGCAAGTAGGCTACATAAGTCTAGTGTTTTAAGAAAGCCGGCAACCTACATCATAGATCATTATCGGCTGATCACTATCAGCATGAACCTTCTTTTAGTGATCATTGCTGTATCATTATCAATCATTTTCAATGAAAGTTTATCAACCATACACAATTTTGAATCAGTGCTTCGCATTTGACTAAGTTTGAAAAACAACAAAGAAAATCTTGTATTCAAAAGTGACCACCACAGCATTCAATTATTCGTTCTTAAGAACATGATGACGTTGACAGCATCAGCCTTAAGTCGAGATCGTTGGTCACTTATTAGAAGCTTTACGCCCGAGAATAGGCGCTCCTCCCATCTTGCTGATATGTGCTTAACACGGTTTTTCTCCAGTCTGTATCAGGCAGGAAAATTCCTCCATCCTTCTCAAAAAAATATGCATGCACTTTCAATTTTAGTATTCACTTTGGAAGAGCCATCACACACAATTGACGTGATGTCACTTTTGTCTCTGATGTGACCTTGTATATGTAGGTGTGATCGATGTTGGAAGGCTTTTTTGTCTTCTCTATACTAAATCACCGAGTGAAAAGACAATCCCTTTTTCACAATCGCAATTCATTCCCTCAGCTATTACAAGCTTTGCATGCACTGCTGTCTCTGTACTTTTGAGTGACGGATAAAATTAACATCAAGACATTGACAGCTATGCACACGAGGATAAATAATTTGTTTCTATCATATTTCTGGTCTAGTTATAGCCAAGGCCGGAGTCCTCTACTCCGACTCCGGCAAAAATGACAAGACTCCGACTCCGCCCGCATTAGGGTTTTCAAAATCTCGACTTTTCTGATCCTGGGATTGATCCCGTGATTTATTGCCATCCTGGATCACGTGATTTTTCCGACTCCGGCAAAAATGATAGGACTCCGGGACTCCAACTCCGCATCCCTGTTTCAAAAATTGAACAATGCCCGACCCGAGTTGCAATCCCTCACTGCAAATCGCTCAATACCAATGACATACGAAGGATGCATACCAAAATATTTTTTGGTGTATTCTGTATTCTCTTGGTAGATATTTGTATGCTTTTCGCATGCTGTTTCAAATGTGGTGCGCTTTACATACTAAAGCCATACCAGCACAATGTTAAAGGAAAGTATTAATGATTTCTAATATATGTTGTTTTAAGGCCTTTTGTCAATAAAGATCACACTAATGTTACTACTATTTTGTAAGTAGTAAGATAATGACATTTAATAGTCAAACTTACAATTCTGAATTCGATTTTAACACATATAAAGGCATTTCATAAGTAATCAATAGGTATTTAACCATCAACAAATATGAATTATGTAATTTTGGAACCAAGCATATTATCAATCCGAAATAAAATCGCATTATAATTCATGAACGCAAAATAGTCAAGTTTGAGATATATAAGTCAACATGATTTCACTAAAGATATCGATTATATGAAATGATGTTTATCAACTTGGGTCATAAAGTAGAGTTAAATAAACGTCCTGTTAATGTTGCCGGACAAGTAGCATCGACCGCATATTCGTGGAGCATAAAATTCACAATAAATCTAATGTACTCAAATATCACTCTATCAAACAAGAAATATTCACCACTTGTATTACCGAAAAAAGTTATTTACAGTAGTATGTAATGCACACATATTTTTGCTATGTGACTTAAAGTTGCATATACCAAATGGATACCAGAGGCATACGAATAAGGATGAATTTCCATCGGGTCTCGTATATAAAACATACCAACAATTCGTATTTCAGTGTAAAACAACCAATCACAGATAGAATAGTTCGTATCACTACATACCAATCACATACTAAAGTAAGTGAGATGTGGTATGAAAAACATACCAGATCTCTGTAGACATACCAGAATCTCGTATCAAATGTTAGTTTCAAATTGTATGTAATTTTGGTATATGTTTGTATGTAATTTTCATATCCAGCGATTTACAGTGATACAGTATGAAAAGTGTAAATATGCAGATATTGAGTAAAAACGGACACGACTGATTTAAATTTGGTACCACACGCCATGGAAGATAGGGTATGCACTCGTGGGCAAATCACAACCCGGGTACCCGACTTCAAGTCAAGGATGCAGAGTCCTATCACTTTGATAGGACTCCGACTCCGGGTGGCAAGTAGGCTACATAAGTCTAGTGTTTTAAGAAAGCCGGCAACCTACATCATAGATCATTATCGGCTGATCACTATCAGCATGAACCTTCTTTTAGTGATCATTGCTGTATCATTATCAATCATTTTCAATGAAAGTTTATCAACCATACACAATTTTGAATCAGTGCTTCGCATTTGACTAAGTTTGAAAAACAACAAAGAAAATCTTGTATTCAAAAGTGACCACCACAGCATTCAATTATTCGTTCTTAAGAACATGATGACGTTGACAGCATCAGCCTTAAGTCGAGATCGTTGGTCACTTATTAGAAGCTTTACGCCCGAGAACAGGCGCTCCTCCCATCTTGCTGATATGTGCTTAACACGGTTTTTCTCCAGTCTGTATCAGGCAGGAAAATTCCTCCATCCTTCTCAAAAAAATATGCATGCACTTTCAATTTTAGTATTCACTTTGGAAGAGCCATCACACACAATTGACGTGATGTCACTTTTGTCTCTGATGTGACCTTGTATGTGTAGGTGTGATCGATGTTGGAAGGCTTTTTTGTCTTCTCTATACTAAATCACCGAGTGAAAGGACAATCCCTTTTTCACAATCGCAATTCATTCCCTCAGCTATTACAAGCTTTGCATGCACTGCTGTCTCTGTACTTTTGAGTGACGGAGAAAATTAACCCTCCAGGCGGTGGGGGGCATATTTATGCCCCCCCTTTGTATTTTTCGATCTAATTCATGAAATATGAAACGTATGATTCTGAAATTTTCAGTAGCTTATTTTATGCGTATTTTTGACAATTTCCTGTAAAATTATTAAAATTGGATCACAGGAACGACCTTTACATGACCTTTATTGAAAAGTACTTTCGAAATTTTATCAAATCAGTGAAATTCTTCAGAAATTTTGTCTATGAATGAATTGCTATTGCTTGGAATCACTCATTACGTATAGAATAACTTATTTGACTGTAAATAACTTTATGCTTATCACGGTTTACCAATTCAAATTTGAAAATAAGCTGCATATACTACTTACAATGATATTGTAAGTACTTTATAGAGTAATATTAGTTTTTACATCTTTTTTATTACTGTTATGTATTGAAAATATATTCACATGTATATGTTATGTATTTTCTACATGTAGGCATGTACATGTACTATTTGAACATAAATATATGGAATACTGTTTTCAAAATTTCAGATTTCCCTTTTCAACTTACATAATCAGTTGACCGAATAGTCTACAGAATCCTTGTCTGCCTTGGCAGTAGAGGCAATAAGTCTGCGTATCACGTTCAATCGCCTTCCCACTGCATCCTTTCATCACTTACAAACACGCCGAAGGCGCTATTGCTTGACTAATTTGACTGCATTGGAATCGGTAACAGATATCTTCATAATCAGCTCTAACCAAATTTGATCAACTTGAGTTGTATTCAACAATGAAAAACATTTGTTTGAATCAAATATGCTTCTATGACATTAGCAAAAAGCTCTTTTGATAAGAGTGATAAATGTTTCAATATTTTTAGAGTCCTCTCTGTTGATAATCTCAAAAAAAAACTATATATATAATTTTATTTGATAATAACTAAACAAATAAATTTTCAAAATTTAAAATGCTATTTTTGCATATATTCAAATTTTAAAGCAATGCGAACACCACCATTGTATTCAAAGAACTTGAAACATGTTTGAGACAATTTTTGCGATAATCTGATGATAAAATTTCGCTAAAAACATAAAAAATACATTTTCCTGAAAAAAAACGCATTTTCAAATTTTGAAATGCTATTTATAGCATGAAGACAGTCAAATTAAGTAATGCAAATGGCACCACTGAATTCATCATGTCCGAAATGTGTAAAGGCCAGCATTTCATAAAATTCGCACACTTAGTTTAGGATATCCTGGGGGGCATAAATATGCCCCCCCCACCGCCTGGAAGGTGGCTGAAGGGCCCACCGCCTGGAGGGTTAACATCAAGACATTGACAGCTATGCACACGAGGATAAATAATTTGTTTCTATCATATTTCTGGTCTAGTTATAGCCAAGGCCGGAGTCCTCTACTCCGACTCCGGCAAAAATGACAAGACTCTGACTCCGCCCGCATTAGGGTTTTCAAAATCTCGACTTTTCTGATCCTGGGATTGATCCCGTGATTTTTTGCCATCCTGGATCACGTGATTTTTCCGACTCCGGCAAAAATGATAGGACTCCGGGACTCCAACTCCGCATCCCTGTTTCAAAAATTGAACAATGCCCGACCCGAGTTGCAATCCCTCACTGCAAATCGCTCAATACCAATGACATACGAAGGATGCATACCAAAATATTTTTTGGTGTATTCTGTATTCTCTTGGTAGATATTTGTATGCTTTTCGCATGCTGTTTCAAATGTGGTGCGCTTTACATACTAAAGCCATACCAGCACAATGTTAAAGGAAAGTATTAATGATTTCTAATATATGTTGTTTTAAGGCCTTTTGTCAATAAAGATCACACTAATGTTACTACTATTTTGTAAGTAGTAAGATAATGACATTTAATAGTCAAACTTACAATTCTGAATTCGATTTTAACACATATAAAGGCATTTCATAAGTAATCAATAGGTATTTAACCATCAACAAATATGAATTATGTAATTTTGGAACCAAGCATATTATCAATCCGAAATAAAATCACATTATAATTCATGAACGCAAAATAGTCAAGTTTGAGATATATAAGTCAACATGATTTCACTAAAGATATCGATTATATGAAATGATGTTTATCAACTTGGGTCATAAAGTAGAGTTAAATAAACGTCCTGTTAATGTTGCCGGACAAGTAGCATCGACCACATATTCGTGGAGCATAAAATTCACAATAAATCTAATGTACTCAAATATCACTCTATCAAACAAGAAATATTCACCACTTGTATTACCGAAAAAAGTTATTTACAGTAGTATGTAATGCACACATATTTTTGCTATGTGACTTAAAGTTGCATATACCAAATGGATACCAGAGGCATACGAATAAGGATGAATTTCCATCGGGTCTCGTATATAAAACATACCAACAATTCGTATTTCAGTGTAAAACAACCAATCACAGATAGAATAGTTCGTATCACTACATACCAATCACATACTAAAGTAAGTGAGATGTGGTATGAAAAACATACCAGATCTCTGTAGACATACCAGAATCTCGTATCAAATGTTAGTTTCAAATTGTATGTAATTTTGGTATATGTTTGTATGTAATTTTCATATCCAGCGATTTACAGTGATACAGTATGAAAAGTGTAAATATGCAGATATTGAGTAAAAACGGACACGACTGATTTAAATTTGGTACCACACGCCATGGAAGATAGGGTATGCACTCGTGGGCAAATCACAACCCGGGTACCCGACTTCAAGTCAAGGATGCAGAGTCCTATCACTTTGATAGGACTCCGACTCCGGGTGGCAAGTAGGCTACATAAGTCTAGTGTTTTAAGAAAGCCGGCAACCTACATCATAGATCATTATCGGCTGATCACTATCATCATGAACCTTCTTTTAGTGATCATTGCTGTATCATTATCAATCATTTTCAATGAAAGTTTATCAACCATACACAATTTTGAATCAGTGCTTCGCATTTGACTAAGTTTGAAAAACAACAAAGAAAATCTTGTATTCAAAAGTGACCACCACAGCATTCAATTATTCGTTCTTAAGAACATGATGACGTTGACAGCATCAGCCTTAAGTCGAGATCGTTGGTCACTTATTAGAAGCTTTACGCCCGAGAATAGGCGCTCCTCCCATCTTGCTGATATGTGCTTAACACGGTTTTTCTCCAGTCTGTATCAGGCAGGAAAATTCCTCCATCCTTCTCAAAAAAATATGCATGCACTTTCAATTTTAGTATTCACTTTGGAAGAGCCATCACACACAATTGACGTGATGTCACTTTTGTCTCTGATGTGACCTTGTATGTGTAGGTGTGATCGATGTTGGAAGGCTTTTTTGTCTTCTCTATACTAAATCACCGAGTGAAAAGACAATCCCTTTTTCACAATCGCAATTCATTCCCTCAGCTATTACAAGCTTTGCATGCACTGCTGTCTCTGTACGTTTGAGTGACGGAGAAAATTAACATCAAGACATTGACAGCTATGCACACGAGGATAAATAATTTGTTTCTATCATATTTCTGGTCTAGTTATAGCCAAGGCCGGAGTCCTCTACTCCGACTCCGGCAAAAATGACAAGACTCCGACTCCGCCCGCATTAGGGTTTTCAAAATCTCGACTTTTCTGATCCTGGGATTGATCCCGTGATTTTTTGCCATCCTGGATCACGTGATTTTTCCGACTCTGGCAAAAATGATAGGACTCCGGGACTCCAACTCCGCATCCCTGTTTCAAAAATTGAACAATGCCCGACCCGAGTTGCAATCCCTCACTGTAAATCGCTCAATACCAATGACATACGAAGGATGCATACCAAAATATTTTTTGGTGTATTCTGTATTCTCTTGGTAGATATTTGTATGCTTTTCGCATGCTGTTTCAAATGTGGTGCGCTTTACATACTAAAGCCATACCAGCACAATGTTAAAGGAAAGTATTAATGATTTCTAATATATGTTGTTTTAAGGCCTTTTGTCAATAAAGATCACACTAATGTTACTACTATTTTGTGAGTAGTAAGATAATGACATTTAATAGTCAAACTTACAATTCTGAATTCGATTTTAACACATATAAAGGCATTTCATAAATAATCAATAGGTATTTAACCATCAACAAATATGAATTATGTAATTTTGGAACCAAGCATATTATCAATCCGAAATAAAATCACATTATAATTCATGAACGCAAAATAGTCAAGTTTGAGATATATAAGTCAACATGATTTCACTAAAGATATCGATTATATGAAATGATGTTTATCAACTTGGGTCATAAAGTAGAGTTAAATAAACGTCCTGTTAATGTTGCCGGACAAGTAGCATCGACCGCATATTCGTGGAGCATAAAATTCACAATAAATCTAATGTACTCAAATATCACTCTATCAAACAAGAAATATTCACCACTTGTATTACCGAAAAAAGTTATTTACAGTAGTATGTAATGCACACATATTTTTGCTATGTGACTTAAAGTTGCATATACCAAATGGATACCAGAGGCATACGAATAAGGATGAATTTCCATCGGGTCTCGTATATAAAACATACCAACAATTCGTATTTCAGTGTAAAACAACCAATCACAGATAGAATAGTTCGTATCACTACATACCAATCACATACTAAAGTAAGTGAGATGTGGTATGAAAAACATACCAGATCTCTGTAGACATACCAGAATCTCGTATCAAATGTTAGTTTCAAATTGTATGTAATTTTGGTATATGTTTGTATGTAATTTTCATATCCAGCGATTTACAGTGCTACAGTATGAAAAGTGTAAATATGCAGATATTGAGTAAAAACGGACACGACTGATTTAGATTTGGTACCGCACGTCATGGAAGATAGGGTATGCACTCGGGGGCAAGTCACAACCCGGGCACCCAACTTCTAGCAAGGGATGCAGAGTCCTATCACTTTGATAGGACTCCGACTCCGGGTGGCAACGGCTACATAAGTCTAGTGTTTTAAGAAAGCCGGCAACCTACATCATAGATCATTATCGGCTGATCACTATCATCATGAACCTTCTTTTAGTGATCATTGCTGTATCATTATCAATCATTTTCAATGAAAGTTTATCAACCATACACAATTTTGAATCAGTGCTTCGCATTTGACTAAGTTTGAAAAACAACAAAGAAAATCTTGTATTCAAAAGTGACCACCACAGCATTCAACTATTCGTTCTTAAGAACATGATGACGTTGACAGCATCAGCCTTAAGTCGAGATCGTTGGTCACTTATTAGAAGCTTTACGCCCGAGAACAGGCGCTCCTCCCATCTTGCTGATATGTGCTTAACACGGTTTTTCTCCAGTCTGTATCAGGCAGGAAAATTCCTCCATCCTTCTCAAAAAAATATGCATGCACTTTCAATTTTAGTATTCACTTTGGAAGAGCCATCACACACAATTGACGTGATGTCACTTTTGTCTCTGATGTGACCTTGTATGTGTAGGTGTGATCGATGTTGGAAGGCTTGTTTGCCTTCTCTATACTAAATCACCGAGTGAAAAGACAATCCCTTTTTCACAATCGCAATTCATTCCCTCAGCTATTACAAGCTTTGCATGCACTGCTGTCTCTGTACTTTTGAGTGACGGAGAAAATTAACATCAAGACATTGACAGCTATGCACACGAGGATAAATAATTTGTTTCTATCATATTTCTGGTCTAGTTATAGCCAAGGCCGGAGTCCTCTACTCCGACTCCGGCAAAAATGACAAGACTCCGACTCCGCCCGCATTAGGGTTTTCAAAATCTCGACTTTTCTGATCCTGGGATTGATCCCGTGATTTTTTGCCATCCTGGATCACGTGATTTTTCCGACTCCGGCAAAAATGATAGGACTCCGGGACTCCAACTCCGCATCCCTGTTTCAAAAATTGAACAATGCCCGACCCGAGTTGCAATCCCTCACTGTAAATCGCTCAATACCAATGACATACGAAGGATGCATACCAAAATATTTTTTGGTGTATTCTGTATTCTCTTGGTAGATATTTGTATGCTTTTCGCATGCTTTTTCAAATGTGGTGCGCTTTACATACTAAAGCCATACCAGCACAATGTTAAAGGAAAGTATTAATGATTTCTAATATATGTTGTTTTAAGGCCTTTTGTCAATAAAGATCACACTAATGTTACTACTATTTTGTGAGTAGTAAGATAATGACATTTAATAGTCAAACTTACAATTCTGAATTCGATTTTAACATATATAAAGGCATTTCATAAGTAATCAGTAGGTATTTAACCATCAACAAATATGAATTATGTAATTTTGGAACCAAGCATATTATCAATCCGAAATAAAATCACATTATAATTCATGAACGCAAAATAGTTATGTTTGAGATATATAAGTCAACATGGTTGCTCGATAGTTATCGTATTATTTAACTGATGTGTATCAACTTAGTTCATGGAAATGAGCTAATTATGAGTCTTGTGAATGCCATAAGACAAGTAGCAACGATGTCATGCGGCGGTACTTTAACAATAATTCCAATCTAGCTAAATACCACACTTACAAATAAAATATTCACGACTGATATTACTGGAAAAATGTTATTTGACAGCAGTATGCAATATAACTTTTTTTGCTATGTGACTTAAAGATCTTCATACTAAACACACACCATTGAGGACGAATTTGCATCGGGTCTCGTATATAAAACATACCAACAATTCGTATTTAATTGTAAAACAGCCAATCACAGATAGAATAGTTCGTATCACTACATACCAATCACATACTAAAGTAAGTGAGATGTGGTATGAAAAACATACCAGATCTCTGTAGACATACCAGAATCTCGTATCAAATGTTAGTTTCAAATTGTATGTAATTTTGGTATATGTTTGTATGTAATTTTCGTATCCAGCGGTTTACAGTGATGGAAGATGCATGCATGAGTGGTCACAGACAAATGCAAAGATCAGAGATGTCGCTTGCCATTTTGTCGTTTATACCGGTATAGGCATGTTGGTACAAACTGTTTGACAGTATTTCAATTTTGATCATACCATTGTAGAGTATCATAGTCATAAAATAGCTTATGTTAGAGTGCATCATCATATCATAGGGCCTTAATACAGTTATTCATAGCAGTTTATGATTGCTTTTCCTTTATGTGAAAATCGGCAAGGACTTTTGTTACAGACGGCATCATAACGAAAGGCAATATCATTAAATAATTATGGTTAGGATATAAGTTCCCTGACCATGGACATCTAGTACAATGCATGTACAAAATAAGTCATGACGAGCAATATCAGCGTGGCATGACAAAATTTTTAACATTTTTTTGCCGAATAAGTTATTTGTGCTATGAGAATGTCCTTTGTAGGTGCAAGTCATAATTAAGGTTTGAAAGGCATGCTTTCGTTTAAATATTAACGAAAATGGAAACATACACTTATTTTATGAAGTAAAAATTGCACAATCAAGATACAACAAATGCATCCATCTTTATTTACACAATCAAATTTAAGCTTGCAATCAGTTCATGAATTAGCAGCGAAAGATGCGGCCCTTTTGTGCAGTAGGGCTTATTTGATTCTTTGCGCGCCACACTGTCACTCTATTAAAGCACACCAATGAGCACTTGCCTTAAGTTTCCCGATTATTCATCATATATACAGGTGCAACCGGCCTACATGCACAAAGTATCTGTATACAGTAAAAATTTTTACATGAAAAGATCTAGTTTTTTGCGGAGATTACGTTCCCGTGGTCCAAAATATTATTTGAGCAGTTTTAAAAAAGTCACAATTTTGCAAATTTATATACTACCGAGATGACTCTCCTACATAAGTAGTATGAAACAAGTTGGATATCAAAAGGAATGAATACTTGATAATAGGCATCCTAACTAAGCGGAAATCAAGATGATTATCAAGGGAATTTTATGAGTCGCATTATAATGAAAGTCTTCATGAAAAAGTCGCGATAGTATTCGTCCCTTCTTGGCTGAAATTTCAAGTTTTTGATTCAATTTTCACCGGCATGATTTTATGATTAACTAAATTCATGCTTCATTTCTTGAATCTGAATAGTGATGTGGACCCATTTACATCTTTCAAAGTTAATTGAAATCATTGTCTTTGATTATGTGATTTTGCTCAGCAAGTGGCAGGTTGCCAATAATATGATCACGCCTAAGGAAATACTCTTGAGGTTGAGCATGAAAGTGTAATAGGAACCCATCGAATTGCTAATTTAACAAACATTAAATCTCTAAGACTGTCATGACACTGAGAATCTGCAAAATACCATCATTCCTTCTGCATTACAATCATGATCACTCGATTCCGTGGCAATTTCTTGAAAACTGCAAAAATTTGCATTTCTCACACTTGGCAAAAATCACCAAATATATCCCCTCGAGTTCATTTAATAAAATCGAAAGTGTATACATAATGGGGATTAAATAAATGCGGAGTTGCAACTCTACCTAATATACCTACTCTATGCATGCAGTGTAATCTTCTTAAGAAATGAATATGCATGCAAATTTTATATATGCAAACTGGCAAACTGAGCTCCTGAAAGTGACAGCATTCGATCCGTGGCTCGCGGGATTTCCATGGGTCGATGATTGAGAAATCCCGTGGGATGGGTCCGGGAATTGAAAACTCGTCCCATGAACATCTCTTTTATAAAAGGCACTTAAATTTTTGGTGACCAACTTAATCATTGCGGTCTCCTTTTGCAAATTTTTTCCCCAAAATGGCGGACACGAATAGGAAAGTTAACAAAGCTATCAGACGCATCAAATGTACTAGAAACGTACAGAGACAGTTAGTAAGTCTATATATTAACCAATATTTGGATGTCTAATTTCAGACGAATTGCACATCATGTAGTTTGTGTGATATACTGTACATGTGACCTGCTTCGGCAACCAGTTTTATTTTACGAAGTAGTACACATTAAAAAAACAAGAACTTTAGCACTCTCACCGTATCGCTGCTGAGGCTGCAAATCAGTCATAATTGCACGGTGCATGAAGAGTCTTCTCTTTTCATTTCCACCATCTTGAAAGATTGTTTGAGTGCCATTAACACGATTTGTATATGTTCCAATACCATATTCTGCTACAGACTCAGACGACTGCATGGTTACCCAAGTCGCAACCATTTCATTTTCATTATCTGTAAAACCAATTTAGTTATTAGTGTTTATAGCACAGCGCGACAGTCAAAACACCGGGTCGTAAATCAAGACCCAACCATTTTCCCTCTGGTCACTAGGTTCCCCGGGTCGAGATGTCTTCAAACCGGTTTTTGAGATTTCAAACTGCTGAGCATATGCGGTATCAGACATTATTTTTATTTCAACAGCATCTTCGGAGCATTATCTTGCACTTGTTGCATCTTGTCGGCTCCTGGAGCCTATCTGTACCAATGAATTTTCATCAAAAGAATCATCGCAGTCAAGTTCTGTGATTATTGCTTTCAACAAAATTCTGTTCTTCTGTCAGGATAAAGAATTTCGCATTGTCTTTCTTAAGAATGGAGAAAGTTTTTAAAGCCATCTATTCAAGTTCATTGGAGAATCAACAAAATAGCCAGAATGCATAGAAAATATTACATTATTGAAGTCAACGAACAGTTAATTTGCTGCCTAATGTTTTAAACTAGGGCCTAGTATATAGCAATAGCGTAGGCTAGAATCGGCTGAAAAAAAGTGCATTTCGATTGATTCATTTCAATATTCCTAGCAATAAAAAGCAGTTCTAGCACGACAAATATATGAATATGTCTGTTCATCCTTCAGGAATCAGCGATTACGCTGCATTTGATGCAGCCACCATATTAAATGCTTATATGATAGACTGGATTTTATTTGCTTGGATCAATTGCACAAAATGGAATCAGAATGCATGTTAAAGGCAAACACATTTCGGCAAGCACGGTACTGGGTGACTGATATTTTTGGCAAGACAAGGTTCGGAATTGGACGTTATGGTCTGATGATTCGACGGCCATCCTAATGGAAACGATAACGAACGAAAGAGTACATAACAGCGTCCGGTTCTGCCTCCGCCAATTATAATGAATCGCAACCATTGTGTCTCAACGCTTCTCGCAAGTATTCCATACATTAGCGGCAAGTTCTTGAAATGAAGGTCATTCAATATGCATGAATCATGGCAGTTGGCGGGATGGCCATATTCACGGACTAAATAATCAAAGTCAAAGTATCAGATTTCGCTCCTGAAAATTTTGATGTCACGATAAAGCATGTTAAGAGATCTACCAGCGTTTTGAGTCATTTACTTTAAGGTTCATTATCTTCGGTTTTCTTGAAATGATGCGCTTGTTGTCTAAAATGGTGATGTCATGCAATGTAAATTAGGCATGCTGATGTATAGATGGATTTGATAGCCACTCATAACCAACTTCACAATAAAATATAAAGCACAAAATCCAGATGTTGAATTAGGAATATATATAGGATTTCTGATATCAATATGATAAGCTGTGCGGTATTGTAAAAGGGAAAAAAGGAGGTTTAATACTGTTCTGATCCGAAGCTGCATTTGAAACTTGGGCGACCGTATAGGAATACTGGTAGTGTAACACACTACACTGGCTGATGGTGTTTCTGTTTGGTAATGGTTATATAATCGTATTCGACCATTCTTTCAAATCCTTGCTTTAAAATATGATTTGAAAACCGTGCTAGTATTTAGAAGGAACGTTAATAACATGTTTCGGTACTTCTATTCTTTCCCCCCACCCACATTTTTCAAGTTTTCCAAAATCATCAAATTTCGCCGAAGTTTGTCACATTGGGTTGACTTGATCTGTCACTGAGTGACACTACAACATGACTGAGAAGTCTTACTTGAACCCTGGGATGAAGGAATGGTCCCTTGGATACTCAGTTAGGATACAAGGTACAGCTGTGATCATGAACTTCGTGTGATTGTTGTCTACAGACAAATGACGAGCAGTTTTCTAATTGTGAGGCTGTAAATGTTCTACTTGTAAGTCAGATAAGAGGAGTTTTACACACTTAACGCTGTGCCACGTTAGTGAGACTGCCCATAGGAGCAAGAGAAGATCGTTGACGATGCAATACTTCTGGGTGCCAACAACAGAAATGTGGGGGGAGGGGAAGAATAGAAGTACCCATATTTCATTTACTGTTATAAGCATGGTAGCTGTCATGGCTGTTCATAAGCCTTGCTAGCATATTTTTAAGCATGACCTTTTGAAGCCACATTTCATGTAGTTTGTGATATTTAGACTTGTTGAAAGGCGTCTTGATTATTATATTCACAACAAGAGCAGATTGAGACAAATCAGCCAATAATCCTACTGTCCATCATGGCTTGATAGAGGGATCAATCCGAATGCTCAGAATACAACCATGAAACATATAGTCGATATCGATAAATATGAGCAAGCATAACATGGCAAACTTGCTTAAGTTAGTCAGAGAGAACACGAAGAAGCTCCCGTAGTGCGAATCCCTTATATGCCTGGTATACGTGAGCGGATTCAGCGTGTGGCAAAGACAGTTGGATTGCAAGTACGATGGTCCAGATCCCAGTCTATGGGAAATGTGGTCAGCCATCCGGAGGTGGACAAGGCAAATCAAAGACTGAGGAGGAGTGATTTATCGACAGAAGTGTGGAGACTGTGACAAGTGCTATACGAGCAAGACGTCGCGAAAAGAAGTGGTGATGAAGAAAGAGCAAGAAAAGGACACGCGTAACATGAATCCTTGATCGGCTATTAGTGAACATTGTCACAAGCTTGGTCACTGGCCAAAATTTCAGACCTTTGAAGTCAGCGGAACGTAGAAAGATTGGAGAGGAAGGCGAATAAAGGGTGGAATACATCTCCTCAGTAACAACACGCTAGACAGAGAGTCGATTTTCAACTGACCAGTGTTGGAAGTCATCCTTCCAATAACTTAGTGACTGCATTTTCTTTAACTTTGAAAGTAAGGATCTTTGGCCAGAGTCATTTGATTGGAGGCATCCCATGTCCTGATTTTAAAGAAAAACGTCTTTTTTGTGCGCGAGTGCATGCGTTGGTCACCTTTTGTGCGCGAGTGCCTGCGTTGGTCACCGACCGAACATATTCATGCGACATAATTCTCTTTGCCAAGTATATCATGTTCTAAGTGCTACTAATGATGCGGTAGTTTGTAGTATAGATGCTAGTGGTAATTTTAGTCGTTTTAGTTTGCTTCTGTAATGCATTACGTAGTAGCATAGCGCAAAGATAGTGTCAGTGACTAGTGAGGTGATAGTAGAGCATCGTGTTATTCCTGTAATTGTACTTAGTCTTTGTGTGTCATATGATCCAATTAATGTTCTATTCATTCTGAAGCTACTGTGCCTGAGGAATGGTGAATCACCTGAAAGCTCGCAAATAAAATCATCGACGAGAACCTTTTGTCTTTGAAGAATTTTCTTCAAAGAAACCACAACAAAATGAAGGTTCGAGAGAGCAATAAAAAATTCAAGGACTCTCGTGAATGTGAAGTAGGCCTATTTTGTTTTAATAGGTTTACAGTTTCAGTTCCTTCTGAAGGCGAATCAATTGTTGTAAATGATAGTTAAGCAAGCGCTTCCGCTGGAAATCTTCCATCAGCGTCAGTAGGCCTATAGAACATGCAAATTGAGGAGGATGATTAAGAGGACGATTCCTTTTCTTATCCCAATTTTCACATGTCCGTTTAAATGAATTATAAACGGCGGAAATATTTCACATTTGTCATTAAATACATGATACTGAAGTTTAGATTCAATAACTCATCGCAATTCGAAGAAAAGCAAATAAGACTCACATGTACTTAATTTGATTGAGGTTGACTTTGGCATCATAAGAGGGCGTTTGGAAAACACAACTGTTGGACCTATACATATAAAATTACAAAAAAATTAAACCCATAGATATCTGCAAGTTAATTCAACCTAACCATACAGCAATAACAAATCCAAATCGATCATTTAATTCATAGCTACAATCAATTCAAGAATGCAAAATTCTTCATGCGTCATAAGACGATGCATGAAAATGCTCATATACCTATATGCAAGAGAATGCACTCATACAGCCTATTGCCGATTTTCGCATTAGCTTTGGGGAATGTACAATCTGCATTTTAATCATCTGCAGCCTTATGGAGTGTTTATTGTGATAACTTCGCTGGTTGAATTACCTTGTTTATAGTTTTCTTATGAAGCCTTCATTACAAAGATATTTGACTTTTCTTTACAGAACGATAACTTACAACATTTTCTTCTTTTTCATATCATTCTCAGCTAAATTGAGTTTGAATCTCGTCACTGTTTCACTTAACGCTCTACATCGCTTTCAAAATTCATTTTGCTACATTATTGCAGTCACTCATTTTCATCACTATGTAATGAGACAATTTTGCGCAGCGACAATGTCTTACGACAGCTGTTGATCGATGGGATCAGTTTGTCAGTTCTCTGCACACAGTGATGATCAAATCAAAGCTAAAGTCTTTGAATAAGCTTTCATTCAAATATTAAAAAAATCACGTGGAGATAGCCTAATTGGATCACTCATACTAAAATCACCTTCTGAAAATTGAGTTCATCTAAAAACGTAGGCAAATCAGTGTAAGGTATTAACATGATATCAAGAAAAATAGATTATGGCTATTTCAATTTTTATCTTATCTAATTTGTTGACATTTGCTTGGAAATGCTCCCCTGCTTCTGAATCAAATTATTTGGATAATTTCACATTTTTTACCCAATGCGAGCTCCTTAAATTGTGCATGACACGACGCTAGAAATATATTCGATTATCAAAAATGAAGTCCACTTCCCTCAAGATGTTTCAGAGCTTCGCGAATTTGATCATCCATTTCACCTTCCAGAACTGCCTCCCCGCTTCTCACGATTTTTGGTAATAAGCGCTTTTTTGTGGAAATGCAATGAGCAAATGTGAGTCGTTCATCTTAGATGGAATTGATAACGTCCGATACTGAAATAATCAGCAAAAGTATATTCCAAATCTTCCATTCATGCTTTTATGGACATATGATTTACAAAGTGCCAAGTATGATAAAGCTACAATGCAGCTGGTTTATTATCGACTGAATTCATGGAAACTCGAAAAATTACGTAAAAAGCAATCTTGCGGTTTTAAGCCTCGAACATAATTTATTGATTTCTCGAGCTTTTGAACATCGTTGCCCTTCAACCGATCAAAGTCAGATATTCATCATTTTGATAGTTGTGTCATCCATATTCTTCTCCGTAAGACTTGCCCATTAACACATAATCTGCTGATGATACTGTAAGGGCTTCTTGTTGGCTAATAAGGTATAACTTTTGTCATTTATTGGTTGCTAGTTACCACAAAAAAATTGATTTTTGTTTTATTGTCATTGAGAGCGTTTATTTTCAATTGTGAGCGGACGCCACAGAGCGATGGTATATAAACTAGAAATCTAACGGAAATTTCTTCTTCGTATGCGCTTTTTTATAGCATCAGCTTAACTTGGACAATACACCACAGTCAAATGATTCCCTTAAACTTGCTCGTTAAAGAAAACCTTGTCAATCGATTTTCAGTGCATCAGCTTTCGTTCAAATCCATTTACAAAATGCTACCGGATTGACCATGATGGTCTTCACATCGTTTACATTGGTCACCACACAATGCAACTATGCATACACATGTGCATTTGTGCTCAGTAGCCTCAGCTGCTGGTTTTGAGATTAGGTAACTGATAATATGTGCATGAAAGATAAAAATTCGTATTGACATTGCTTCCTAATCTAAACATTCGTCGATATATTTATTGAGGCTGCTTGGCATCTCTGACTTTTAAAAGCGATTTAATGCGAGTGATTAACACTTTGTGAAAAATTAGAATAAAATTATGCGATATGCATCGTATTCTAACTTGCAGTCATATAGAAAAATGAAAGGCATGATTTGCTTTGAAGAAAATGAACGATTGTTGTGGTTCTGTTTAGGAAACAGAATATTCTGCTTTGGAGGACCGAATACCTTTTTAAGGTAATTGGGACAAGGGTATCTCTGTCTGAAAAACGTGTGTGAAGTTAGCCGTACCAATATCCGTACCAACTCGAAAATCGCCTGTGCCACTCTCGAAAACAACATCTGCACATAATTTTGGAGTGTGCCAGCTTGTGCCACCACTCATTTTTCAAAATAATGCAGCAGTTTGCGAGAAATCGTCGATCAAAAGTTCGAGGTGTTACGGATGTGAAGTTAGCCGTACCAAATCACCGAAAAAATCATAAATCGAATATTTATGAATTTTCAACCACATGGACGTCTAAAGCATGTGCCACACACTACTTGACCAAAATTCACAATAGCAACTGAGAAAATGGACAAAATGACCTCAAAGTGGTGCGGATGTGAATTTAGTCGTACCACTTGTGAAAATCGCGTGTGCCACTCGCATCAACCCACCGAATACACTTATTGGGAGTGTGCCAGCTTCTGCCACCCCTCATACAGCCCCAACTCTCCGTAGAATCCGCAGAAATTCCGCAGAAAAAAAATTTAGACGTCCATGTGGTTGAAAATTCATAAATATTCGATTTATGATTTTTTCGGTGATTTGGTACGGCTAACTTCACATCCGTAACACCTCGAACTTTTGATCGACGATTTCCCGCAAACTGCTGCATTATTTTGAAAAATGAGTGGTGGCACAAGCTGGCACACTCCAAAATTATGTGTAAATGTTGTTTTCGAGAGTGGCACAGGCGATTTTCGAGGTGGTACGGATATTGGTAGGCTAACTTCACACACGTGTCGGAAAATGAAGTGTGGCCCAATATTCTTTTATTTCATGCTGCTGTAAGTTACCAATAAACAACAAAGATGGTAGGCCTACGGTCTGCTGCACTGCATGACTAAGCCTAATTGAAAGCTATCATACGTAATAAATATTCATTACAACTTGCTGATTTCCACTTCGGTTGGGAAATTGTTCCACACACGCACTGCCGCCGAAGGAAAGGTACGTGTACCAATTTTCTTCCGTCGGCTTGATGGAATCCGGAGAGCGGGACTCAGAGCAGATCGAAGGCTGCTCCTATTAAGGATGCTGCGCTCCGATGTGAGTTCCTCAGCAAAATAGACTGGTGCAGCACTGTGGAGGCAACGGAACTAAAGACAGCTAGCCGGTAGTCAATTCTCTCAGGGAAGCGAAGCCAGTGGGAGCTTCAAAGAAATGGAATGATATGATCACTTGTCCTTGCATTACAGACGAGACTGGCGCAGCATTCAGTACGGACTGGAGTCGTCGTTGGGCGCAGATGGGGAGGCCGAAAAGGGTCGATGAGAAGCAGTCAGGTCGAGAATGAACCAAGGAGGTGATCAGAGATAGTATTGCAGGTCTCGTAACCGAACGTTTGATGGATCGTATCTGCCGTAGTGCTACAAAACAGCTTGTCAGGCGGTTGAAGATTTCTGGTGTCATTGTCCGGTTTGAGTCGAATTGAACACAAAGACTACAGAGATTAGTCCGAGGCAAGATGCAAGCCAAATCAGTTAATATTGGAGTGGTGGGAACTAGATGTCGCTTTCACGTTGATGAGCACCACATCAAAGTCTTTACAATATTGTGTTGTAGGTTGTTGGAAATAGGCTAGGAACGAACCTTTGTGACACAATGAGACCGTCGATGTTCAAATTGGGGTGAAGAGAATGGTAAGCAGAATCCACGTATAATTACATCATCTGCGTAGATGTGAACATCAAGATCGCTGTTTAATATCGGACAGGGAATGTCAGCCGTGTACAATGAATAGGAGCGGCACGATCACGGAACCCTGTGGAACTCCACAGATAATGTCGTCGATGGAAGACGATTTCCCCGGTTCTTCCCCGGTTCCTTTTACCGAAACTTGCTTATGCTCTTACTTTTCCTCTAACCCTGATTTTCAATTTTTGTCTGAAAAAAGCTGTGTTCCCTTGAGTTTGGAAATTAGCCAATATTGTGCCTCTTCCCAAAAGGAATAGCACCATATATCGGCATATGATCACCTCACCCTTCTCGAAACACTGATGGAAAACTTTGAATGTCGCCTACTTGTCCTAAAGATTGAATCTGATTATCTTCGCGACCGTAAACAGAGTCTGCGTGCATAGTCTTAATGCTCCATGGTAGCAAGTTACCAGCGGCATTCCACACGGATCGATCTTAGGACCCTTGCTCTTTTTCTGATGATCAATGATTTCCCAGACCTGACTGATACCAAGATCGCCACTTATGCTGATGACATCAGCATCATTCATCTTCCCGATAGCAACTCCTCTTCTGATTTTCAATCAGTGATTGATTCTTTTACCTCCTCGTCCTTGTCTAAAAAGCTTAGCATTAATGCCAAGAAGACCAAATGCATGTCTATCTCGCGTTCTCATCAGTCTCTTACTCTTGTTCTTATCACAATTAATGGCAATTTAATTGAAAATGTCTCCGTCTTGAATATCTTGGGTATTCATTTTTCTGCTGATCTATCGTGGAATGTTCATTTTAGCCATCTGTACAATAGATGTTGTCGCAGTTTGTCAATTATGCTTCATCTACACTAGAATTCCTGTGACCCATCTCTTATTTGGTAAGCGAATATTGAACTAGTATTTTGTCACATTATTTACTAATGGTCGATCATGTGTGACTTGCGTGCGTCTCATTTTCAAAAACTTGAAAAGCTTGACCTTGTAGCCCGTCGTTGGGCTGGTGTTCATGATTTGACGCCCCTACGCAGCATGTTGGAAAGGTCAGTTGTACGACTGATCAGGAAAATTGTGGTTAACAAATATTTCCATCCCCTTTCTCAGTTTTCTTCAATTTTGAAAAAATCGACAGAAACAAAAATTATACTTTTCGAACTAAAAGAATCACGCTTCAAAACAATGGAGCTCAGAAAGTTCCTTGAACTAAGAACTCCAGTTATATTGCTATGTTATTTCAACCAGCCAATCACAGAGAGAGTTGTTCGTATCATTCAATACCAAACACATCCGGGCATATGCGAAACAAAGTCAATATTGGTATGAAAGGCATACCAATACATACCAATAGGTACGAGAATCTTGTATCGATTCTTAGTTTTAAATTGTATGTGAATTTGATATCAATTTGTATGAAATTTTCGTATTCAGCGATTTGCGTGTAGAAGATGAAAAATAGTGCTGTAAGATAGTGAGTGTTTCATTTACGTGCAAGTGCAACAATGCAATGTGGTGGCATTGTCCCCACTTAGCCAAAACCCAGTTAGCGGAAACCCACTTACCGGGGTGTCTCGGCCACTGTCTTGTCTCTTTGATTCTTGCCAATATTTCGAAAATAAATTCATAAATTACAAACCGGCAATAGGCAAATAGGAGATGAGTGATCCCCTTTTTGAAATCGCTTCTGATGATTATTATAACGTTTGACCAGTTCTGCAAATGTGATGTCACGCTGGACCAGAGTCGGAATCGGTCACTGATTTGCCGGTACCGGTTTGACCTGGTTTTGTTTTTTGTTTAACGCTTACTTTTCAACACAAAAACATATACCGGAATACATTTTTCCCCGAAGAACATTGAATGCATGCAACTCATAAATACACACTATACATGCACCGCGTACATGCATGGGTATGTAGGCTACATATGCATCTACACGATTGCTATTGAGATGCAACTGATATACGAAGCCAAATAACTAATACATTAAATGGCATGGAGAGACACAGAGGGAGGGGCAGGTGAAATGAATCATTTTTCTATCTATACAAGAGATCACTCCATCGTAGATGTTTTGCTTCATCTTAAAAACGTAGTAAGATCAAATAATGATCAGATGAAACGATATTGGTGTTAACAATAGTTTAGAAACTATCGCTGTTGTCATAAAGGTGTGGCCTCTCACTTTCACTCACAAGTAGAAGTGTACTTTTGCTTTCAGGTCGGTTTCATTGCTCAACCTTATAACCAGGGTTGAGGTATATATACAACCTCTTATCAAAAATAAAAACCGGAAAGTCATATCGGAATGGCCCCCCCCCCTAAATTACGTAGTCGTGCCCCCCCCCCCAAAGTAGGAAACTTACGATCATTCGATATCACACAACCCGGTGAGTTTTGAAAGCGTTCAAGCAGAAGTTGGGTCTCTTCTAATGAAGATGTCTCTGAATCCTCACAGTTAGCAAGTAAATGTACAAAATTATTACTGATGCTTATTCAATCACCAGCTTCACTAAGGTGCACTAGAATACATGACTCGAACAGCTACTATTTTCAGGAGAACCGTTTTCGAAGGTTAGACAGTGTACTACAAAGAACCGTCTACCTGCCCCCAATGCAAAATCAGCATGAAGTTATTGAACGATTGACGATTTCAGCTTGATATAAAGACTGCATATTACCGAAGTCTACATGTAGGACTATGGATGATTTTGCTTAAATGTTTTAAAGACAACTTTCTTCATTTCGTCCAAAAATTTTACATTCAAATTTATAATACACTATTCTCGTACAGCTTTGTCATTTTCTGTAAATCGTGCCATGACGTCACACGGTGCAAGATCCCGTCCTTATTGTGAAGAATTTTCATGAAACCACTACGAAATTGCTGTCCAGCTGTTCGACGTTTGGAAGACTGCTTCAGCAGAGCGGTCTGGTCACAGCTAATTTCTTCATACAAAATCCATGGTCAGCGCGGTCTGATTCTTTCGAGAAATCGAGATTGTGTGGCAAAATCTTCCTTTCTATGTTGTATGAAATATACCAAATGTCATAAAGGATAGGAACATCTCCATGCAGGATGGAATGACAGCACACTGTTATAGACCCATCGTAAATTATTTAAACAGCAATTTTCCTAAATCTTGGATTGACCGTCATGGGAGCCTTTGGAATGGCTTCCGATACCACCAGATTCAATGCTCTGTGACTTTTTTCTTTTGGGTACGTTTAAGAAATGGTGTATCAAAGTCATTCTATGCATTTGGATGAACTGGAAAACAGAGCTTTGCACCGTTTTCTGCAGATCGACGAGCGATTGCGTAGAGATATGCTCTTGCGCTGTTGACCGAAGAATTAGATTGTGTTCGGGCAAATAGTAAGTAAGTAAGAAAATAAATGTTATAGTTGCACTCATGTTAGCGACTTTTTTCCCTTGAATCATAATTAACTTGCAGAAATTAAATTAATCATTGAGTCGCTAATTGCTATTGCATCAACAACTTTGAAATGATCACTGAGAACCCGCCACGTTACATAAGCAAAATAATTTTAAATCAATGTCACACAGAATAAATTGACAATTATTACTGATGCTTATTCAGTCATCAGTTTCAACAGGGTGCATTAGAATACATGACTCGAACAGCTACTATTTTCAGGAGAACCGTTTTAGAAGGTTAGACAGTGTGCTACACAGACCCCTCTACCTGCCCCCAATGCAAAATCAGCATGAAGTTATTGAACGATTGACGATTTCAGCTGGACATGAAGACTGAATATTATCGAATAATCTACATGTAGGCCTATGGATGACTTTACTTAACTGTTTCAAAACCTTCTTCATTTCGTTCAAAAATTTTACATTCTAATTTGTAATGCACTGTTCTCGTGTAGCTTTGTAATTTTCCATAAATCGTGCCATGACGTCACACGGTGCAAGATCCCGTCTTTACTGTGAAGAATTTTCATGAAACCGCTAGAAAATTGCTGTCCAGCTGTTCGACGTTTGGAAGACTGCTTCAGCAGAGCGGTCTGGTCACAGAAAATATCGTCATACAAAATCCATGGTTAGCGCAGTCTAAATGCTTGGACAGGCATTTCTGTAAGCAATTTTCTTTGGGAGAGTCATTATTCTTTCGAGAAATCGAGAATGTGTGGCAAAATCTTTCTTTCTATGCTGTATGAAATATACCAAATGTCATAAAGGATAGGAACATCTCCATGCAGGATGGAATGACAGCACACTGTTACAGACCCATCGTAAATTATTTAAACAGCAATTTTCCTAAATCTTGGATTGACCGTCATGGGAGCCTTTGGAATGGCTTCCGATACCACCAGATTCAATGCTCTGTGACTTTTTTCTTTTGGGTACGTTTAAGAAATGGTGCAACTTTGAAATGATCATAGATGAAATAGATCACTGAGAATACGCCACGTTACATAAACAAAATAATTTTGAATCAATTTCACACAGAATAAATTGACGACTAAAAACTATCACATTTGCTCAATATAAGAAAACGGAGTTCTATATTGTGCCCAAATATTACACATTACAGAAGCCATACAACTTAATATACTATTTAATCCGAAATTAGATGAGAGCAACATTTGATACAATCCATCACGGGAGATACTAAAGTTTCTAGATTTTTAGCCGTCGTCAGTGCAGTATACCTACGAAGAATCAGTAAATCACATGCAAACAAATCCGACATACAGACTTCTAAAATTAATGAAATACATACAGTTCAAATTTCATTCTGTAGACTTCGTTTCCAAAACTTGAAATTTGCAGACACCAATGCAAATTGTTAATTCGTGTTTGCATCAGCTGATGCTCATCAGTACTTGCAGCTCCGGCAATGATTCAAATCAAACCTTACTCTCATCTCTTGTACTTCAAACATAATAAAAACAATTCCATCTAAGAATAACTTTTGGATTTCAAACAAGATTATGACAGCTATTTGATTAAGGTTGAGCCGCCATGGCATAAGAAAACGCAAAATCAACACGAAAAGAAATCCTCGTCACTTCTGCGGTTGCCTGTGAGATTTCAATTTTTGCTGGTGTCTTCGCCGAAATTTTGCCGCTTTTGCAGCAAGTGATCGTACAAAATTCTTTCGTCACTCCCTTGTTTTCCCGAAAATTTTTAGTAAATTTTTCTTACATTTTTTCTGACAGACGCTTCTTGAAAGATACGTTTTAGAGAGCATCAAAGCAATCAGAGCTCAATTCATAATAGACATTATTTCCAAACCTTGATTACTTGCGTTTCGTCCAGTTTCTTGGGATTGACGAAAGGATCACTGACTTCCTTGTAGAAGAATCTTCTGCTCAAGAGTAAAGCGGATTTTTAGAAAGTATGTGCTTTGAATTTGATCATCCTTAAAAATTGCAGGTCTTTAAGGTCCTCTAACAATTTGCATAGCCCCGCACACAACTTTAAGGAGCCCTACATCATCTAAAAAGGCTCCACATGCTCTTATCTTTAAGGGTGCCGGTCTCAATCCTACAGGCACTTTACAATCTCAAGAGGTCTATTCATATCTAAAAAGGGCCCTTCAAAAGCTATGACAGTTGCCGTTCACAATCCCCAAGGGCTGTTTCACAAAATCCTATGGGTCCCTTCCAAAATCTAAATATGGCTCCTCACGATATAAAAGGGGGCCCTTACGCAGTCTCAAAAGGGCCCCTTCACGATCTTAAAGTGCCACTGCACAACCTCAAAAGGGCCTCTCGCGATCTTAAAAGGCCCTTTTACAATCTTAAAGGGACCCTTCAAAATCTGAAATAGTTCAAAACCCGAATTATTTGTTCCTTGGCCAAACATTTTCTCACAACTTAGGTCAATCTAAAAAAATCCCGGAAATCCGGTTAAAACCGGAAGAGTGGGAGCTCTGTATTACACTCCAGACGCAACATTTACAGTGACAAAAGTAATCACACAGCTTCAGCCCCAAATCAATAGAAAACATGACCTTCCGAAATACAGCTGTCTCCGCACATTCATCACCTCACATTTGACGCAGAACATACTTCCTATAACGCTCTGTTAACGCGTCTCTGTGTGTATACAGTATCATAGGTTTATTGAGATTCTGAACAAAAATTCTGGACGCGTGAGGACGGCCCGCGTCCGGTGGGAATGAACATTTATTCTTCTTACTTTCCTTTCCCCTGTTCTCAGTTTCCGGGCGGAAAGTGTAATGTAACTTAGAATTTCCTGGAGAAAGACAGCTGCAATCTTTCGAAGTTGACTCCTAGTATCCACGTTTTCAATTTTCCCCCTCTCTGAACTGAAGTTTCAATATTGAAATATCGAATCTTGCGGCTTCTTGGAGACTTTATTAAGGTTGCACATACCTTTCTTTTTCCGAGGGAGAAATCAAGTAGTAGCGGCTTGTGGTATTCTTTGATATCAATAGAACACGTTGAGTATCATGGATAAGTCTTTATAGTTCGAACATACAATCAAGTGTGTCTAACACTGGTACATACAAGATTTGAATTTCTAAAACTGCAACCATGAATACATGAGATAGGTAAGATAGAGTAAGATATCTAGCGTGTAGATATACATAGCAACATAGATTCAAATTGAAGTCTTCACAGTTTCCCCCTCTGAAGGAGAATCTCTAATCGGTAAAACAAAACCGTTTTGTCTGACTGGGATTTTTTCGTTATTCATATCGTCGTTCTGGAGTATCTGTATTTTGAGTGGTAACAGCAGTATCGTTGTCAGTTGCGCACACATCACTTGAAGAATGATGACGCTTTAATCTCCTGGCATTCCATACATTGCCGTCAGAAAGTTTATATGTCCAATAACCACGGTATTGTACAATCTTCAGCGGTTTACTGAATGATGGCCTACCTTTTAAAGCCATGTGTCTGGGGAGTTTAACTCTCACTAGATTGCCGACCTTGAATTTGACAGAGCCTTTGGGTTCACGGAACTGAACTTCTGGAACTATGGTTCGAAAATTCCCATCATCACTCAGTACTGAAGCTGGCTTTACATATTCGAAGGGCAATCTGGCGTTTCTTCCACCAAACATTAACTGTGCCGGAGAACTTCCATCCGCGTTCGGCGTTGATCGGTAGGATGCGAGGAAATTCATGATTTTATCATGCCATGTACCTTCCTCTCCTTCAAAAGTTTCAATAATCCTTTTAAGGGTGCCATTAAATCTCTCAACAAGACCATTTCGAGATGGATTATAAATAGGTATGCGCTGATGTTTGATTCCACGATTTGCGAGATAATTGACAAATTCAATGCTCGTAAATTGGGGACCATTATCAGACCGCAAAATACTAGGATTACTGTAGCGAGCAAATATTTCTGTCAGCCAGTTGACAAGTTTTTCTGATGAAGTATCAGATGTCCAAAATATTTTAGGGAATGAAGAAAATTAATTGATCAGTACGACAGCCAATTCGTGACTTTTTGGTGCATTCGAGAAGGGTCCACATATGTCAATTGCAACATGATCCCAAGAGGCATTCGGACGGGGCATTTCTCGTTTTTCGTATGGAGAATTTCTATGCTATTTTGATGATTGTTCACAGCCCTGACATTCTTTTGCTAGTCTTTCAATTTGACTATCCATACCAGGCCACCAATATGACGATCGTAATTTGCGCTTCATTCTGGTCATTCCAGGATGCCCCAAATGAGCCGATTTCAGTAAATTCCATCTCAGCTCAGCTGGTACTATCACAGATCCATTTCGCAGAAGTATTCCAGATTCTTCCTCTATTTCTGAAAGTATGTTGCGATACTGCAATAAGTGAGGAGGAAGATATTTGAAAGGCTTCTTTGAAATTAAGAAATCTCGTAGCTGACGGATTTCGTCACTTCTTTCGGATGCATTCTTAAAAGTGTGCCATGTGAATCCATTCATTGTGAATTCGGAAGAAACTTTTCGAATGAAATGATCAAGAACGCCAGACGTTTCGGAATTAGTTTTTTCTGAGATTCTGGACAACGCATCAGCAATCACGTTCTTTTTAACAGGTATATATTCAATTTTATAATCGAAAACCTGCAATCTTTCAAACCATCTTGCGAATTGGCATGATTTTCTGCCAGACGCAAATTGAATCATTGGTGTCGTCAATGATGAATGGTCTGTACGCAATTTGAATTTGCGACCCAATAAATATTTGACAAAAAAGCACAAGACAGCGAGTGCTTCTTGCTCGCCAACTGAGTAGTTGCGATGACAAGAATCCAACGTATGATGACCGCATGCAATAGTTACTTCCTCATTGTTTTGTATTTGTGTTAAAGCACCACCAATACTCCAGAACTGTCTGTCGCAAGAATGGTTTTTGCAGATGGGTCAAATAGAGCAAGTTTCAAGTCAGTTTTGATAATATCTTTTCATTGCTGAAAAGCGACTTGGCATTCGGTAGTCCACTTGAAAGCTACATTTTTACGAGTTAAATGACGTAGTGGCTCCACTATTGTCGCGAAGTTTTGTATAAATTCGGAATGAAAATTCAATAAACCGAGAAATTGATGCATGTCATTCGTATCCTTCGGAGTAGGAAACTCTATTATAGGTTGTTTGTTTTTCAAGGACGGTCGAACGTTTCCGTTTGAAATGATATGTCCTAGAAATTCGATTTCGCAAACGCCAAATTTACATTCAGTTAAATTGATGCGCAAGTTTGCATGAGCTAATCTAGACAAAACTTTCTTTAGCATCTCGTCATGTTCCTGCTTTGTAGTAGAAGAAATGATTATGTCATCCATGTATATGTACATAGCAACCAGCTATTCCTGATAGCAAATTTTTAATGTACTTTTAAGATACGGCAGCAGAGTCAGTAAGTCCCATTGGCAATCGCAAATACTCATATGCACCCCATGCTGTGATCGTGCCTGTCTAATGTCGACTATCTGGATGAATAGGAATGTTGAAATAATAATTCACAATGTCCAATTTCGAAAAGAATTTTGCTTGTGATAAATTCTCATATATATCTTTGATATGAGGCATAGGAAACACAACGGGAATTACGTATTGATTTAAGGGCTTGAAATCAGCAGTAACCCTTACTGTGCCGTCTGCTT
Source organism: Prostheceraeus crozeri (assembly GCA_907163375.1). NCBI lineage: Eukaryota > Metazoa > Platyhelminthes > Polycladida > Euryleptidae > Prostheceraeus > Prostheceraeus crozeri. Next base: position 166,694 of record CAJQUW010000614.1, on the reverse strand, counting down.
TGTCAACAGCCACAAGTCCCATTATTTGGGTCGCTCGATCAGTTTTTTTCCAAATTCCGTGTTTCTCCATTTCCTCACAAGCCGTTTTAGCGAGTTCACGTTTACATGGCGGTATTGATCGACATTTTACTCGAGTAGCTTGAAAATTTGGTGAAAGTTTGACCTCATGTTGATAGTCTGGAACAAGTCCCATTTCAGGAGAGGTTAACGTTGGATAATTGCTAAGTAGTGCAGAGTAATTTTGACACTTCGAATTCTCAGTTATGATCATATTTTCTGCTGATACGGCTTTTACCGAAATTTCATGAAAATATTGATCCGGTACAACCGACAATGAAACTCCGTGCAGATTTATTCCGAGTCCTTGGATCAAGTCTTGTCCAATTGTCGGATGACAGTGATTAGGCAAGATATAGCGGTCACAATGTATTTTATTTTTGCCGTACCATGCCACGGCCCGGAATTTCTACTTTATTCCTTCAATTGGCTTGTGATCAAAATTATAGATCGGTGTGTGGTTTGGCTGTAATGAGCCTTGTTGAAATATTTTCGATATTGTAACTGTGTAACTCCAGATATAGAGGATTGTGAATCAACATCAAAGTTTATGGTTTGTGTGTTCTTGCAGAAGTAACCACACACTGGCAAGTCGGTCTGAAAAGGGGACTTCACGGAAGAAATTCGGAGAATGGATTTGATTGCCTTTGATGAGCTAAAACGTTGTTCGGGAAAATGTCCTGCTTTCCTACATTTACTACACGTGTGATTCACTGCTGGACATTCACGACGTGAATGGTAATCCTTTGAATCACACCCATAACAGTGTGACCATTTTTTACGCAACGATTCGGTATTATTTGCGTCGCCGTAATTTTTCTGCGATTTTCTATCACTGCAATTGACTGCGGCAATAGTAGAAGCATTCGACAGTAATCTTTTTTATTCGTTTTCAGTGGTTTCCGTTGCTTGTATCAAGCAAAGAATTCCTCTAAATTTGGATTCGACTTTGAAAGCAAATCTCTTTGTACGTTGGAAATCTTTGACCGCAAGCTTCAGCAAGCTTTAACGTTATGAAATAATTCAAATCCTTCATTGCAAGGTCTGCTTTTCGCGCCAATGTGCTTATTCTTGATCGAAATAAGTCTTTATAGTTCGAGCATACAATCAAGTGTGTCCATAGAAGTGGATAATAGTACACTAGAATGGAAGTTTGATATCTTGCCTATGTGCAATGATGGCACATGGAAAGATATATGGTTCGTAGATCTGCTTCAATGTAAAGCATCGCATCATAGTCAAACTACATGTATTTGCCAAGCTTGTTGTGAAAGTTGTTGACAGCAAATTGCAGGATTTTCATGAAGAGAAAACACTGTGAAAGACTAACACATTAGTGAAACCAACTTAACACTAGACCATCATTTTGTGGCTAGCAAAGCCGATGGTTGAAATGGAATATCAAAAGTTTTGTTCTATTGCAATAATAACAAACTAAATAGCCTCTGAAAAAGAACATCAAGAACACATGCGCTATATTATGTGCATTTGCCTCCGTAGTGTTCTTGAGTTTAGTGCATCTCTTTTCACGAACTTGAACATAAGATTGTTTGAGGAACTGGGAAGGATTCAAAATCGAGCTCATTTCATAATCTGTGAATCTTGGCATTGTGAATGTGCCAATTTTGTTCCTTTGTCTTATTGTCGTCTCCTCATTGAGGATAAGCTACGTATTACTGACAATCATAGATGACAGGAGTCATCCGCTTCACAATCTCTTATATGAGAGAATGAAATACTTTGGACATCTCACATCACCATCTGTTAGATCAGCTTCGTTCGAGCAGTTTTTTCTCGTGGCCATTTCCAAATTAAGCAATAGTGGTTTCAAAATTTGAATATTACTTTTTACTTGTCAAGAAACAGACCGTTGACTTTGATGCTTTTTACCTGGGATCCCACAATCTCCATTATTTAGTTTTTTGTATTTTTTCTCTAAATGTACGTCTTTATAATTGTTTACTTGATATTCAGACGAGATAGACAGTAACCGAGACTTTCCGCTAAGTGGGATGGCATCATTTTACATCATACACCTGGGTGATTCTCCAAAAAGTGGTAAATGTGCTGTCCCAGAGCAATTTATTTTTTTAGAGGAAATATGGAAATGCATCTTGTCTACTTTCCCAAGAAGTTCTAGGACTGTGCAAAGTCTTAAACACCCTTCATTTTATCCACAAGTACCCAAAATGTCAGTGGTGTTACGTGTCCCAGAGGTGATTTTCAATTTTCAATTTTGATTTTCTCGATTTGTATGATGGCCATAAAGAAGCCGATGATTTTGATGCAAACTAGGATGATGCAAGAAGACCACGATAGAGTATTTGCCCTCAACGGTCATTTTTTCTTACTTAGATATCGAAAATAAACTTGTCCCAGTGTTTTGGCGTCAGTGGTGTAACGCTAAGCGTTTTTGCTTCCCCAATCTTCGACATGCACCTAATTCAATTTGAAATGTGATTTTATCAAAATTCAGAGCATGTAGAAGCATAACCTTTTTGTTTGAAACAATTTGAATTTCATCGCTTTGCACGACATCATTTTCAATCTGCTTGCAATATGGCGTATACTTATTCCATGTCAGTGGTGTAACGGGCTTCATCACTAGAGAGAATTTTAAATCAACCTAAAATACATATCCAGCTATCGGCTAACCTGACAAGAAGAAAATACTGCAATATGACTGGGTTTCACCGCATTCCCAAAGATCTACAAACAATTTTGTAAAAAAATGTCAGTGGTGTAACAGTCTGTGGTGTAACGAAAAATTTCGTTACACCACAGACAGCCGTTTCACCAATGACATAGCATAATTTCTAAAGGTACTTATGGCCTTGTAAGCCATTCTCCATCCTCATAGTGGATGTTCAAACTCGTTCAGAGTGTGTTTACGGAGTTCCGTGTTTAGGCGTGGCCATATTCCTGAAGAGCCACGTACATTAAAAATATTCTGCTTCCTCAAAGCAACACGTGCTTTGATTGGAAGATATCGCAGAATTTTCCAAGAAAATTCCAAGGGGTATTTTATTAGCAGTGCTCCTCGTATTCTGATTGGACGATTTTCTATACTGTTCCAAGAAAACTTCTCAAAGGGTTTTAGGGAGTTAGCTTCACGCCATCGTTTCTGTCGAACGTGATGCCGCTGAGCAATGCAGAGCGTCAGAAAAGATACAGAAGAAAGCGTGATAACGACCCGGCAAGAAGAGCTGCCTATCTTGAAAGCAAAAAGAGGAAGTATGAAGAGAACACGTGCTGCGAATATGACCGAACGTGCGAACAGGAAAGCTCGTAGAGAATGGAGATTCTATCAAAGACTCAGACCTACAACCTGCTTAAATCAAACATTTGCGGAAGCAAATGAAATTTGAATCGATTGCCATCAGAAGCAGCAAAATATTAGTTTGACGATTTTCTGGGATAATTTTCACACATGTAGTATATAACATAAAGGATTTAGGCCTACTGCAGTCTTATTTTTTAACTTCATTTGATTAAGAAATGCAAATTTTGAATTTAGTCTTTTGGGCCCTCAACTTAACTAATCATCTCTCTACGAGTTAAATAGGTAGCACTAAAAAGGACTGTCAAGAATTATAACGAGAAACAGAATCGTTTAAATTTCTTTTAGAACCGTATTTGTGGTGCGTGAACTTTGATTACAAGATAATTTTTATGAGGCTACATGTCTATTTATCATGTGACAAGTGATCTGATACACTTGAATCTTCATAACAAATCTTAACAACAATTTTGATACTATCAGGCCTATCAGGAATTGCACTCACATCATTCACCCTTGCAGCATGTGGGTCGTGGGTCAGGATACCCTGTGGGTCAGGTGGGTCGTGGGTCATGTTTTCGTGAAAAGTCGGTGGGTCAGGTGGGTCGTGGGTCACATATGCCGTGAGTCAGGTGGGTCATGGGTCAAATTTCGTTGACCCACTTCCAACTTTGAATTTGGCCTTTCAGATATTATCTTAACACTAGAATACCAAAACATTATACAAGCAAGCATTACTTTTACATAAGTACCTATGACCTCTTTAGTGGAACAATGTGTCTTTGGTGAAACGCTCATGTCAGTGGTGTAACGATGTCAAAATTGAATTACCTGCAAAATTCTGAGAATGTAGTTTGATGACGATTATTACTAGTTGAAAGGTGCAATCGCATGGTATAATATGAGATGCATTTGACTACATTTCATCCTGTTTTGAAAGCCGCACATTGAATGTTTCGATCGAAAAAATGTACTTTTAGGTTAGAAGCACGAGACCTCATTGATTATTGACATTAATAATTGAAGAGCTGTCCTGAATCGAATTGAATCTAAGCATTAGGACCTAAACTTTATATAATTGTCGGTTGTATCAACAATGGAAACATTTAGATGCGCATCAACACCTTCTATGCATTCCGTTACACCACTGACATTTTGTGAAGTCGCTAGACCAAAAATCAATATCAACTTCGAAAGAAGAAGAATTCAGCGCTGCTGATACTTGTTTAGTTAACTTCAAGGGATGTTGTGTTGATACACATCAACTTAAATTGATTTTGCGAATGTGACTTTTTCATTTTTTTACTTCTGAAAATTGCCACTTTCTGTAGAATGACCCACCTGATATTTTATCGTATCAAAGTATTATGCTACATAATGCACAGTACAATGTTTTCTGTCAAATAAGGACAATTGATAACTACTACACATACGGCAAGCCAGCCACATCATTCAAATCAATGTTGAACGCTCTCATCACCAGAGCTGGAAAAATTCCACTGAAATTTTTTAATTCCAATTCCAATTCCATAGCAGAAATTTCAGTTCCAATTCCAATTCCAGTCGAAACAGTTCAATTCAATTCCAATTTCAATTCCATAATGAGATTCAATTCCGATAATTGCATGACGCGTATAGTGTATTATGTTAATGTATCAAAAGTTTGTTCGCTTCAATCTATCCCATGTGCCCTTATTCTATCCTCGTTGTTCCCGTGTGCCGTTCCCTGCGTCGTTCCTATGTGCGTTCTCATGTTCATAGTTCATATTTCTTGTGTACATGCACGTGTATATATGTAACCGGTCAGCCTACGCCATTTTCGTTTCGTAAACGAAATGTTCAATATCTCGTGAAAGAGCGAAAAGAAAATTAACGGTCAGCAAAGAATCAAACGCTGAGAGAGAGAGAGAGATGCGAATAAATCTATTAATAAACTGACAGAAGAAGGAAATTCAATGTGAGAACAACGTGATTTTTGATGAAAGAAAACAAAAAAATAAAAAAACGACCATAAAAATGATATCATGAAAACTGATTAACGGTCCATGTTAAAAAGGAGATCAAAAATTCCGTGATAACGAAATGTGATCGGGTCGAAAGCTAACGAGCAGAGATTAAAGGAAGCTCTTTCAATTTTCAAAAGAAAATGGATTTATCGTCAAGTGTCAAAAATTTATATAAATTGGAAACGATGAGAAATTGAAACAATAACAACACATACGACATCTTCAGTAGCTGTTAGAAGAACTCCGGGCTCACGCGGTGTAACTTAACTACAGAAGTAACAACTACAACTGCCTACCAGCGAACAACAACACAGCAGCGTATGCGGCAACACATCAGCGAGCGCGATTGAAGATTGACGGTATAAGTGACACTGATATTCATGATGTTTATGGTATTATTTTGGTATAAGTGAGTCCGATCGAATTGAAGTGAATTCAACATTAAGAAGTGAACTGCAAGTTTGAAGTTCTTCTTTTATCGTTGAGTATCGCATCTGTATAACTATAGTCTTGAAGATTAATATTGTCAATTGTTGTGATTGGAAGTTGAATAATATTTCATGTCATTGCCATTTTAATTGAATCATTAATTATTATGATAATGAATGAATATAATTAATCATAATTTGTTGACACTGTATATATTGTGATTTGAACTGACAGGCTGCCCTTTAATGCAGGGTCAATTTTCCTCTTTCCAAACCGATTGTTTTTCGTGTGTAGAACAATTAAGTTAATCTCCAATTTTTGTGCTTATCCTATCAATAACTAAATTCAACAATTGTTTTATTTTGATTAATTATCTTACATGATAAATAACTAAATAACAGATTGAACAAAGATGATTGTCTTTTCATTGCTTGCTCAATCGCTGAATTAACATTGTCCGGGGCTGTAGGCCCATCGAAGTCACAATTAACACCCTTTATTCAACAATAGAATAAAGCTACCTCTGTCGATCTATCTCTCTCTCTCTCTTATCTCTGCGTGCAGTTAACACAACGGCCGAGTACTGTGATTTCAATTTTTGTACAAATAGATTTATCACAGGTCTATCGAAAAAGTGGAATTGAGGTTTATCAAGTTCAATTCCAATTCCAGCAGATTTAACTATCGTCGATTCCAATTCCAATTCCGACTTTTCCAACTCTGCTCATCACAATCAACCTCAAATTTCATTTCAAATCGAATCTCTGTTTTAGAGCGAGCGGGGGAGAGAGTTGTTAAATAGTCGGCCTCTGTTAAATATTCAGCTTCTAAATATCAGCACGAAGACTGTGAAAGTTCCAATGGTGAGTATAGAGGCCTCGTGGCTGGATGCATCAAAGTTTATTTTATCTTATTTTACTATCTTAATTTATTTTGTTATTTAGTTTTTTTCAAATTTTATTTTTATTTTTGTAGCTACCGATATGAGGCTTAGATCACTGAATTGTCGGTTTCATAATTTCTCAGACACAAGTAGCTAATCACATGTAGCAGGTAGAACAAACAACACAGTTTAAGTTAAACGTCTACATAATTCTGTTGAATTAGTTCATTAAATGTTGCTACGTGTGAATAAATGTATGACTGACGGACTGCTTCTTATTTGTATAACCTCTAATTCCAAGTGTTGGCAGAAATGATGAAAGCATGATCGCTTCTACATTGATTTCGGTACTTCTATTCTTCCCCTCCCCCCACATTTCTGTTGTTGACACCCGGGAGTGTTGCATCGTCAACGATCTTCTCTTGCTTCTAAGGGCATACTGCTAAGGGCCTGTGCTCACTAACGTGGCATAGCGTTGAGTGTGTAAAACTCCTCTTATCTGACTTACAAGTAGAACATTTACAGCCTCACAATTAGAAAACTGCTCGTCATTTGTCTGTAGACAGCAATCACACGAAGTTCATGATCACAGCTGTACCTTGCATTCTAACTGAGTATCCAAAGTCCAATCCTTCATCCCAGGGTTCAAGTAAGACTTCTCAGTCATGTTGTAGTGTCACTCAGTGACAGATGAAGTCTATTCTAAACCTGATGTGACTAACTTTGGCGAAATTTGATGATTTTGAAAAACTTGAGGCACTTCTATTCTTTAACGCCCACATTTCTGCTATTGACACCCGGAAGTGTTGCATCGTCTTGCTCCTACGGGCAGTCTCACTAACGTCACATCGTTGTAGTGTCACTCAGTGACAGATCAAGTCTATTCTAAACCCAATGTAACTAACTTTGGCGAAATTTGATGATTTTGGAAAACTTGAAAAATATGGGGGAGGGGGAAAGAATAGAATTACCGCCGCTTTTTCTATTAGTTAATTATAGGACCTTTGAAACATACTAAATTGATTACTCACAACATCAGTTGTATAAGCATATGAAGTGCCTTACCCTCCGTACCCATATCTGTAATGATGTAATGATGTATAGAGGATCAACATGTCTATTAATCTGATGATCTCTTACATGGTTCAATAACACCCGCATTAGAACCGCATATGTCCAAAAATTGGCATCAGTCAAAGAAAATATGACTTACTTCCAAGAGATAGATGGATTTGTTCTGGTTGGGCAAGAAATCCAGCTGTGGTTCGGAAAATCTGAGTACACAGAAAAAGAGAGAAACAAAAGCAATTCATTTGAGATGGAGAACAATTGATTAGAACAATAGGATTGAGACGATGTTTCGCAAATTCTTCGGTGATTCTGCTCACCAACTATTTTGTACAGCCTAATATCTGACGTAAACCAGGTGGCGATGAATCAGTCGGATGCAGGTATTGTGAAAGAAAAGCAAATCGGCTTATATTAGCCAATCATTCAATAATAAACTGGATTGTGTTGACGTCAGGGTTTTCACATCTATTATTAGACTCTGTGGCCGCATCATTACTGATAAGAAAGGGTTGAACGAGTTGAATCCGCTATCTGTATTGTGAAAAGATAACCCTCAAATGGATCACATGCAAGCCAGTTAAGCAGATGAAGGAAGCTGAATGATAACCACATTGCAAGCTCAATGTGCAGCATTTTTTAATCCTATTTTTAGCATTACATACATGTAGGTATACATCCACAGTTTATCCACAGCTAAGTACTGATATAGAAAATTAATTGCGACACAAAATTAACCTCAAATCATTCCAAATTTAACAAAAATGTGTAACAGATAATCGAATTTCCAGAGATGAATATCATTCGAAAATTGCAAGGTCTGATTTCCAATTATCAGATTCGCTAGCTTGGAAGCTCGATTCGATGAATAATAAATACATAATTTGCGGAAATTATAGGATGAACTTTGCAGGTCAAGAAGCTCTAACATTATGTTGACGCGCCTCATAAGTCCGCCATCCAATGCGAATTTCTTCAAGGAGCGAGGCCGAAAATGATGCTTTCCCATGAGGACACCCTATTACAAATCTGTGCATTTGTCGAGTACTACCTACCCATTTCTATGGAGACAACAGTTAAGAAGGGCGTCATGCCGTGGGACAACAATTCGATGTCCTTCGCTCTCACTTCCGGATAATTTTCCACTTTCCCATTCGTGTTGTCGACAGTGAAGCCTTCGTCAACGATATAAAGCATCAACTTGACACTTGAAACAAAAGAAATCAATCACTCGTAGAGGATCATTTTGAATCAAATTAAACAATTGCAGCTTTCCTCCTAATTCAAATTCAAAATTCTGCATTTTACTTCACAGAGGCGGTGAACGCATTGACAAATTCTATGCATATTTATACATGATGTAAAATATTAATCGAAGTATAAACAGAGAGTGCGCAGATCAGTCATTTACAATATTTAGTAAAAGAATTTCACGCTTTTCCTATTCAAAATTATCGAATTTCTGTTCATCTATCAATCAATACAGAATTATTAACACAACTTTCGGACACTTAAGGAAAGTCCTCCTATTACGAGTAATAGCCCCGCTGACTTAATCTTCTATTATTTTCAACTAATGTAAAGATTTACAGTTGGAAAGTCAGGAGTATTTTATGATGTTGTCATTTCGACTGATGCAGTCAAAAAAATTCGACTGCTATCCGGCAATCATCTTCAGGTACAAAAGAATCTATTGATGTTAGCAGGGGGTTTGAATAATTGGTTTGAAAATGATATTTAGAATGAGAGGATATAAGGTACAATGAAATGTAGATGTGAACACATTGTACTGGGTACATATCTTTTTACCAGTAGCAAAAGGAGAATTGACCTGATATGAAAGATGATGAATGTTTAGCATGAATGGTTAGTAGAGCAGGTTAAGGAAAGTATACAGTAAAAAAGAAATTCACGATGGCTGTCAAGTTCATCTCTATTATTGACAGATGGATTGACCTTATGTATAAAGAATGCCTCAAGTATCCTCAAATTACTTGTATCGTTCTCGCGGGCCAGAATGTGTATGTTCGACTTTACATTTTCGAATATGTTTAAAAATAGATGATCTTATAGATTGATGATGTAGCAGTTGAAAAAATTTGTACAAACAATAATAATAACATCATAAAATACTCCTGACTCTTTTTCAACTACTCGTATGAATCTAAAAATGACCAATCAGGGTCTCTTCCATATGATAAATGTACAGAACGTCATCGATTCTATTTTATGTCACTTTTTATTCTCCTCACTGTTCCATTCCCGAAGTTTCAAAATTTTAGTTGTTGAAAAAGTTTTGTCTAAGATATTCAAATCTATTGAATGATACTAAACGTGTTTGAAGACATTTTTTTTCTGTTCGTCATTTCCTTAATAATAAAAAAATAGCTGAATTGGTTTGAAATTTCTGCAATATTCATAAATTTACAAGCTTTCATGCCAAGTTTTCACTTCATGTCCAGCTGCCATTCAATGCACTATTTCCTATTTTATGCACACATAACTGCATGCATCCATCTGGTTATTGAACGAAACTTCAATATTCTATGACAGCTATTTAATCAGTCATTTTTTATCGAGTGAACAGACTGCAAGACGCATTTTAGGTTTTGACAGTAGCAATAAGATCGTCTGTTGTCTTCTGCTCACAATTTTCTATTTCATATACAATTAATATAATATATTCCAATTTCATTCAAAATTATTCACAACTGAAAATATTGAATAGAAAGTTGTCGTCAGTTGTTCTACTCTATGCCGAGGCGAACTGGCACTTGGCAGTCTTTATGATCATCTGTAAGAGAATGTTGATATTATTCATTCATGTTTGATTTACTACTCATCATTAATCTGTAATTACGAAAAATAACTAAATTAATTTCAATGATGATAAACTGTTATCAAATTTCAAAGTTACAATAAGTTCTACGTGAATGAGAATAAATTTGTTTTATACAATTCAAAGAAAGATGGAACTTTCAATACTTATTCTCTCAATCCATGCGCAGCATCTTTTCAAAGCATTTGAAATATTGTGACTACTCATGCAGCTTGGAGTCTGCTTTAGCAGCACAGTTTGACTTGCAAATTAATAAAAAAAATTGCTTGAAACCATCAACACATTCTCATTTCTCAATCACATTGCAAAGATCAATGGTCATCATGTTTCCATGTTTTACAGACTTATTTGCCTCTCTTGCTGATCTCATTGGTGCATTTCATTGCTTATTAAAATATTGGATTATCGGTAGTGATATATTTCAGGTGCCACCAGCAGCTATCATGATGCAAGTATTGAAGGAATATCGATACAAGTATTCAAAATCTAAAATTTACATTGATTCATCTGTAAAACTGTTGGATAGGAAATAGAAAATTAAGATAGATATAGAAGTGCAAAAGACAGAAGACAAGATCAATTACCAAACCCATTTACCAAACGCTATAATGAGCATATAAGAGATTTAATCAATAAGAACAAAAGAAATGCCCTTTACGAACACGGTATAAAAGTGCACCAGTTCAGTGACATTTCCATCTCTCACTTCGACATCGATATTATGGACAAAAGTCAGCGCAGTGGACTGCAGACTGACCGAAGCTCGATTGATTAAATCTCTTGCACCAGCCATTAACCGCAAATACGAGCTCTCAAATTTCTAACTACGCAGTACTTGAACTCTGTTTCTTTGCTTCCATATTTAATGTGGGTCATCAAATACTGTTGTACAGAAGTCGGCCCATCGAAGTGTCAGTGGCACGAAGCGTTGGTATTTTACTACTTGTACTTATTTTAACTTACCATCGGTCAATAAATATAAAGGAGAGAAAGTGAATTTTTCACCATGACTATTGGTAACAGCCTCCTGTTCCTGACCATCAATTGGAGAAGATAAGAGCCATAGTAAGACAGGTAGTAGGCATATCGGGTTAAATAATACCGATAGCAAATCTATGACCTGAGCAAGGGAAGAGAAGAAATATATGGAAACAGTAAACACAGTACAAAAATTTCAAATCAAATTTAGATGGATGGCAAGTATTCAATGAAAAAGAAAATCATTGTAGATATTCAATTCAAATCGTTTGTTTATTTCAATCAGGTTTCATTTTCTTGGTATGTTGTACGTTTCACGAAGTCTGAGATTTGTGGTGTTATTATCACTTGACATTATTGAAGTCGTTGCTATATTGGAAGATGTGCTTTGATTATAGCATGATTGTACACGTATATGTTTGTGGACAAATGAAGATGCGTTGATAGAATGTTCACGAATACGGCTGTGGAGTGGTCTGATAGTACTACCTAAGTAGAATTTATTGCAGCTATTTGATGAAATTTTGTAGACTATACTTTGTCGGTTAAAAATAGTGTTGTCTGTTATAGGGAAATTTCGAAGATTGCATTGATTTTGATGTGGCGACTGCTTTAGAACGAATATCGCTACCGATTCCAATATTTTAAGATAAAAAAAGTTGGTTATTTCCAAAATATGATGGGAAAAGTTTAATTTTTAAATTAAAAAGTTCAACTTTCAAATTCACTAGCTGCAATCACACGTCAATAGTAAATCTCAGATCATTCATGCGTGTGCATATGATGCGCGCAGCATACGTTCTCACGCGGTCCAAAATATTATTTGAGCAGTTTTTTAAAAACTAAATTTTTTCAAGTTATTCCTGTGTTTATATACTATTGAAATGAACCCAACACGGGTAGTATGAAACATGTTGGATCTCAAAAGGAATGAATATTTAACAAGCAACTAGCGGAAATTAAGCCGATGATCAAGGAAATATCATGAACTGCATTGCAATGTAAGTCCATACAAGTCTTCAAGGAAAATTTCACATGTTATTGAGAGCCTCTTGGCTGAGATTTCAGCGGCATGATTTTATGATTCACAAGGCGTCATTTATTGAATCTGAATAGAAATGTGGACCCATTTACATCTTTTACAGTTAATGATGATCATTTTCTTTGGTTATGATCTGTTCTCTTTCCGTGGCAGGTAGTTTGTGATATCATCACACCAGATCAGAAAATAATCTTATGATTATTAGCCTGAGCTGTGAAGTAATGGCAACCCATCGAATTGCTAATTCAACAAACCATATTACTTCTCCAAGTTTGTCATGACATGGAGGATTTGTAAATTACTTTTCTTTCGTCTGTATTGCTATTATAATCAGTCAAATTCATGTACATTTCTCCAGAAGTGCAAAAATTTGCATATCTCACATGTGGTATTGGCCAGATATCAAGTGAAGCTCGTTTAATGTAATCGTAACTGTATACACATTGGGGATTTAATAAATTCTGAGTTGCTACTCTACCTAGTATACTTACTCTATGGCTCTAACTAAGAGTCATCGGAAATTTTCTTTCAAGACCGATTAATTATGGATGAATTTATTGATAATAAAGAAGTTATTGAATGTATGTTCATATATCATTACAAAAATGCAATGGTGCCATGTAGAAAGTGCACATGTCAACCTGCAGGTACATCATATTTTAGGTGATGATGGGTCGATGTTCACCCATTTGACACTTCGCCTACAGAAAGCTTCGAACTCGCCAGTTCTAGGTCTCCTTCAGAAATAGTGACTAGAACAAAGTAAAGTATAAGTACATTTAAACACATTGGACTAAAGAATACGATGTGACTAAATTCGATAGTGACTAGATTTAATTGTATGATGTGTTTAGCCTACATACATTAGGCCCACGTCATGTATGCCGCCGTGAGGCCCTACCTGCATATCCATTGAGCATCAATTCGCAGATTAAGCCATTATTGTACATGCTCGTGCCCGCAAAAAACGAGATGCCTGCAGTGGGACCACTCCAGCTCTTTTCTTGATGCACAGGCAACAAAATATGATATTTTTAAAAAGCTAACGTCAGATTGACACTCGAAATAGTGCAAGTAGGCCTACTTCATCACAGATTTTTTGCATTCAAACTGTTCAATGTTTGTGACCAATTGTGATGAACTAAATGATAATTTCGTGTGTATTATGACAAATTTAGTTGCTTCATGGAAGGACATGAAACTTCTTCAGTTTTCACCACTGCTAAACCGTATGTGGCGTAGATTTTTTAGTAATGTATGAGTGCATTTTCGGAATGCTAAATCAACAACAAGAAGTGGAAGCATTGTGTAATAGCAGGTCTCTTGTCATTTTAACCACGAAATGTTATTGAACTGAAGACTTAATGCTTAAACAAGCTGCATTTCGATGAGCATCAATAGATTTTTCTTTCATCGAAATTTCCGAGGTTTCAGCAAATGCCACCACGAAAGCATGGGTGACCCATGCCCAAAATGGCACAAATATTTTCAAATTTCAAAATATATTGAAGTCAGAGTATCGCAAGCATTTTCTACCATCATTTCTTACACTGGGTTTTCCGGGGTTAAATTGCCGTTCAATCACGTTCAAAAGCAAAAGACCTTTTCGTTCTACCGTTCATCGGCTTCTCAGACATACCGTTTGATAATTCGTTCATTGAAAAAATGAAAAAATAATCGTTCGTTCAAATGCCCTGATTATCGTTTTAGGCTAGCCTATAAGTTATTTCATCTCGGCAAATTTTCACTTAAAAATACCGATATTTTTTTGCGGTTTTCAGGCTTGCAACCCCATGGCCATGTAGTCCTGCATTTGATAGTCTGCGTAAACATTTTAAACCTTATCAAAAAGTCATGGACATTGATTTGAAGCACTCGCAGTCAAAATTTGAAATCGATTTCGAATTGAGGTATGTTCAGGCTTCATTTGCATTTTCCTCATCATTAAAAGGTGAACGCACATAGTCATGAAATTGCAGTTTTCTTTGTGCAAGGGTTCCTAAAGTATAATTCTCAACAAAATCAAGAATCAACAAAATGATACTGCACGAAAGATCGTCCGATCAAAGAATAGCAATTCATTTTAGTAGTAGTAGTAGGGGAGAGAGGGGCACACTGAACATATTTTTGAACTTTTCTCGATAGTTTGAATCGTCGAATATACTGAATCAAATGATCTAAAATCAAACTCAGGTGAAAAGTTGATGGCATGCTAAGTAATTTCTGAGTTTTTGGACGTTTCTGTGACATCTCATCTCCTCACAATTTGAATTTTATAGAAATCAAAGAAATATACTAAATAAATACAAAGGAATGTCACTGCTGGCATAGTCCGTTATTCACAGCTCGCTCCCAGATTTTCTTCCAACTTGCTTCCATACCGTAGAGATCGTCCTTTGCTTATAATTCAGAATTCCGACACACGTCAATTACTTTTGTCTTTTCGGTTAGACGAAACACATAATCCAGAGATTGCTTGTTTTTGCACGCTTTTGTTTATCTATCTTGCTTCTATACTCGTATAGCTAGTAGAGCAGTCAGCAATTAGCATAGGCCTGGTGTCAATATTCATGACGTGATGCTCCACAGGCTTAGACTACTGTTAAGTGTTGATACAGGCGTATCCTATAATCCTTACATGCACAAGTGTAGCCTACATACAGGTCTGATTCTGTGCCGCGTTTTACCGAACAATTGGAATAAACCTCTACAAGAAAACTCACAAAATTAAAAATGTCATAATATGGGCATTTTAGAATTTATAAATTAATATTTCCTCTAATACGCCAATCTCTAGTAAACGCCGCAGGTGAGAGGTCAACGTATTCATAAACATGAGACCTAGCGTTGATATAAAAGAATGTACATGGAGGAGAATGACTTTGCATGGGTAAGGGACGATCCTTATAGGAGGAGATGGCGCAACCTATTTTTGGGCGTTAATTAACACCGTTTTTAGAAATAAGCCTACCTAAAGTAACATAATAGTTGGCTGCTGTTAATGATGACTTAGAAACAGACTACTCATCCTGTTTTTGGCGTTTGCTGTAACTGCATCATCGAGATAAGACTCATATCATGACTGATTAGCATAAAGATTTTGGTATGCTCCAAGTGATCATTGGAAGGCTACAACGTTGCAATTGCAATAGACAATAGGCCCTACTTCTTTCTCTATCTTGTACGCAAAATCAAGTTTACTAAGACTTAAAATCGTTTTGGACAAGTAACTCATAACTGACAACATTGTCCAGAAAATCGATGTAATTGCAATTGTGCAAATAATACACTTTTTGAAGTATTTGTAATTGTAATTGAAGATTTTCATTTTACAGTAATTGTAATTGTAATTTAGGATTTTCATTTCAGAGTAATTGTAATTATAATTGTAATTGTAAAAGTTCAACTGTAATTGTAATTGAAAAAAATTGTGTAACTGTTCCAGCCCTGATCTGATCTATAGGTTCAGCTCATGAATAATCAAATCAAGCAACCAAATTCATTGATTGAGATCTTTAATTGCAAAACTGATAGCAAATATTTGATGTGGAAGCAATAAATGCTAATTTCTGAAAGTGAAATGTTCATAGACCATCAGAGTTCTCAGATTAATAGCATTATTCATCGATAGATGAACCTTGGTAAGAGCATTAGTGCTGAATATATTGATGTGATATGCAACCACACGTATCATTAGTGATCATCAAATTAAGCATATGTAGGCATTACGCATTACATGTAGACATATAAGATACGAGTAGGCCTAAACAAAAAACCTGAGAAATTGTCAAAAACCAATACAAAATGCATTAACGTTTCAATTTGTTTGACCAGCAAGGGAAGTTCCAGATTCATAGCCACATCATTTTGATTGTCAAGATTAATGATTTATATCAATTTATCAATTAATTGTTTCAATATTTATTCCTTGCCATACTGCCCTGGTGCTTCGTTTTCGAAGAGTTACATCACACAAAAATGAATCTGCCAAAATATTTCTGAATCAGTCAATTTGTTTAGCGTTGCAGACCAGTTTGTAGCATAATTATATGTCAAAACTTGTAAATCACTTCGTTCACTCAACAAAAGAAAATTTGAGTTTCGAAGTGGGGCACTATGAACCATATTTAAAGTGCCCCACCGTGGGTGGCTCCAAATCGCCAACTTTTCAAAAGCGTACTCGTGTGCAAATAAGGCTGCACTCAAATAGTTTTCAACTAACATATTAATGAAACTGACAAAGAATACTTGAGAAATGCGAGAATTGCCTAAGCGAGAATGCTGTCTAATGAAAATATGCGCAAGGTTTTGGCTACATTAAAACAAAAGTTCAGATTTTCTCAAAATTTACTTTTTTATTGAAATTTTAGGAAATCCTGCGAAAATGATGATGGAGAGCATAAACAATTGAAATTATCAGAGGAATCATGTCTATTTGTTGCAATAAACAATGTCTTAAAGAAAAAAGTTTCCACTGGAGAAAAGGGTGGGAGTTCAATGTGCCCCACCCTCACCTATACATCAAAGGATAGAAAATCGTCTGCAGACAACAGATTTCCTTATCAAAAATAATCTGTGTATGGCTTGCAAGTGAAATGATGTAATTAAATCTTTTTCCAGCGCGCATGCAAGAATGTGCATCAAATGAGACATCAATCAATAGAGACAGAATTATTTTTTCTACTCAGATACCCCAAAAAACGACTAGAATTGGAAAGAACGTAGAAGAAAACATGGTTATTCAATATTTGTACACTGTTCCAAAAATAAACTCGCTTAAGTATAACCAGAGATGCAAACATCCAAGAAAAATGCTCGCATAACATTTTGAATCACCCAAGACACCTAACAAACCTGTAGGTAGGTACTGAATCTCAATCTACTTATCAAATTGCAAAAATCGCCTGACACACTGCACGGCATTTACAATAATCATACATTTTTAGCTCATTTCATGGTAGCCTATTCATGAGAAACTTCTCTATAATGCAAAGTACCTTTAGATACAGTTTTTATGAATGAGCATAAACTTGTACTTATCAGATTGAGTTCAATATATTTTCAGAATTTACAAACAAACACTGATGTTCTACTTCTTAATTATTTTATAATTATATTACTTATACTAATTCTTATATTTACTTCTGCAATTACGTCTTATTTATGAAAATTGTCCTATTCCTGACTACTGTGCGTAAAACACTCATTATTGTTTTGAAACTCGAAACACTGAGTTTAAATACTCTGAGCAACCAGAAAATGCCACGATTTTGATAAATACTTTTTGTAGAAGCTTTCAAAATAACTCAGAAAGTTGTCCTAGTTTGCGCACTTATCCTGAAAAGCTTCGGAGGGTTTGTGCGTTAGCTACTACTATAGTCCGTAGATCTTAAAAAATGATGGGAAATTTTCCAGCTTCATTGTAGCTTTTTATCACTCAAAGATGAGTGAGTTTTTCTCTCGGGGCGATCACCAGTTTGGTCTAAGCAGAACATTTTCGGATCGTTTGCATCTCTGAGAAACAGTAAATAACACTTCCAGATATTTCCATGATGCGTTTCAAAAGTCGAATGTCACAGGGGTACGTCAAAGGATATCAATTCCAAATTGGTCAAATCCATTTTCATTGTGGCATGTATAAACCCAAGCACCATGCTTGATTTTCCTCAGCAACATACGATCCACGATCTTGTCCTGTAAAATAGATAAATAAATGTTTGAGTGGGCGTAAAAGTACAATTAGTTGGTGGTTATCGTTGGGACAAGCACTCTGCTCACCGCTGGACGCTGAACTTCGTTGCACTGAATCAGACTTGATCCATGCAGTGTTTCGATGTACTTTATAACAAAGTTGTGGAGCCGGTGGGCTCTTTCATCGACTCCGGCTCCGAAGCCTTTCTGTGAAAAGCTCTGGATCCGAATTTATGTAAATCTATCTGTGCCACACTGACAATGCTGCTGCTTCTACTGAATGTGTCAAGGTTGCCTAAATTGTTCGCTGTATTAGATTTACGCACTGACTTTATGCTGCTGCATTCGCCATACTCATATGCAGCAAAATAAGGAAACCATGTCACAATTCCATAAAACAATCTGAAGTTGAACCTGTGATAAGTTAACGAGCGCTCTCAAATTGCTAAGTTAAACTTGAAAGGATCTGTAGCCTACAAATGACAGCTATTATTTAAAATTTGTTACTCATAATATAGTTCGGGTTCATGTCAAGTGTCTCTACTACAGAGCCTACATTCACAGTGCGAATGAAGCTGGAGGATGCCTTTAATGGAAAAGAAGGATTTTAGAGCGGTGTTCGTCGACTTGGAGAAAGCGTATGACACAGTCCCAAGGGAGTACATCTCCTGCATTCTCTAGAAAAGGTTGGTGCCTGAGCCATATGTTCGAGTGATTCAGGACATGTATAATAAAAGCAAGATTGCTGTTAGATCAAAGCACGGCGATATGGTTCCTCTTTAACGTCTCAATGGGCCTATGCCAAGGTTCAGCCGTAAGCCCCTACCTCTTTGTACTTTTATTAGACGAGACATCCAGACCACTAAGAGAGACGGGGGAGAGTGACACTCTAGAACTCCTCTTTGTCGACGACCTGGTAATATAAAGAGAAACGAAGGAGAAAATTCAAGCGCGCCTAGGAAAGTGGCGGGAAGTCCTTGAAACCCACGGTCTTCGGGTCAATGAAGTATACCAGATGAATACATAGTTGTAGAATCGTACTCAGAATCTTTGATAGACTTCAATCCCATGGAAAATTTTAGTGGAGAGGGATTCTATCGCGGATATCTATGGTCCTGATAATTTCGCATACTTTATAACGGAAAGAGGTTAGCTATACGATTCTCTAGGGCATAGCTGCTCGTGAAATTATTTGATGTATCCCTGGGGCTAAAGCCCTCAGGATTCATGAAATTATTTCCCACTCTACATACCAGTGAATCGCATAGCCATCCTTCCATTACGTAGAACAAAGACGGTATATCTCAGTACGAAAGAGAATGAGTTTACACCTACAAGGCGTCGAAATCCCGACCATAGATGCCTTTAAGTATTTGAGTACAGTGATGGACGAAGAAGGTATATTAGGCCGGGACATGGGGATGAAAACTCAAGAGGGATGGAAAAATTGGAGATCAATGTTTTGAGACCTCTGTGACAAGAAGATGCCGCTGCGACTGAAAGGCAAGGTTTTCTGCACAGTGGTAAGACTGGTGGTAAGACTGCACAGTGGCTATGCTACACCACGCTGAGCTCTGGGTCACCAAAGAAAGCTGACCTTACTGCGACAGATGTATCCGAAATGAGGATGCTGAGTTGGTCAATGGGCAAGACAAAGAAAGATAGAATACGTAACAGGCATATCCGCCACATGCTTGAATTGCCATCGATAAGCAAAGAAGTCGAGAACGTCGATAAAGATGGTTTGGACATCTGCTCAGAAGATCGGAGGATAGCGTCTGCGAAGCAGCATGGAAGCAAGAACCTGTGCACCGTAGAAAGGGAAAGCCAAGAACAAGCTAGAGAACTGTGGTGAAGAGCGGGATGAAGACCAGGTCTCTTAACGAAGACATGGCCGCGGATAGAAGTTTATGGAAACAACGAACTGAGGGGATACCCCGTGCTACCCGATCATCCGGGAGGCTGGACCGGGCCCGTCCAAGGTGAGCAAGGTGAGCAATTCTAAAATCTTCACTTTTTATATGATTCAGACTTTCCAGTACAAGTCTTGTTGTTTATAGTATATGTATATGTATTTATATAATGATATTATATCGACAAAAATTGAATAGACCAACAGTTCAGTCAGAAATAATTTATTCTGTGTAGTCTCAAAGCGCATTCGATGGTAGTAGAAGTAGAAGCAGAAGTAAATTTATTGAGTGAATGAAAATCATTTATAAGTACACCGATGCAGTAATCACAAAAATAATGAAAAAATAAAGAAAACGTAAACACATGAATACACGCAAAAATTCGTTAAGTCGAATTGTGTGTAAATTCTCAACAATTGCACAACAGTACGGAACAAAAGAATGCAGACGCCGAGTCGTACTACAAGATGGTAAAATATAACGCTGAGATCTAAAAGAACGCTCTGGCTCTTCCCTCTCGACTCTACGCTCCTTCAACTGCGGAAACCCACGGCACTTACAGTTGGCCACGTGAAAATATTTTGGCAAAGAACACACAAGTTTGTGAACACGATTTTGAAATCGATCGAATCGGGTCTCCAGTGACACCGGCAATTTAAGAAAAACACAGGAGGCATACTCGAAAACACTTCGTATCAATGCACAATAAATAACAGTTAGCTCATGAGGGGAAAGTATAGGTCGAAGCAATCGCATTCCATACAATCTCTGATTGGCGATCCTGAGGACATAATCAATGTGAGTATCCCACGAAAGCTTAAATGTTCAAGAAAACGCCTAGCAATTTGAGTGAACCCACTTCTTGAACGTCAGGAAGTTCTTCCGAGTGACAGTCCGTAAACTTCTGAATAAACATTTTCCTCGATTTCGCGCAGTTTAAGGTCAGACCATGCGTTGCAGACCACTGGGATACGTGCTGGTGTTCAGACACAAAAGAGTTCAAAGTCACATTGCGAAATACAGGAATGCAGTATGCAACATCATCGACATACTTCACTATTGATGTTGTGGATTGGACTGGTGACAAAGATGCTGCTACGATGCAATGAAGGTACGGGCCAAATAGCGAACCTTGAGGCACGCCTGATGGCACGTCTATGGTAGTACCAATGCAGTCGCCAATCATCACAGCTTGTGTGCGATTCGAGAGATAATTGTGTGTCAGTCGGACAAAGCCAAGGGGCAAGTTGATTTCACTGAGTTTCTGAAGGATGACGTCGTGGCGGAGCTTGTCGAACGCCTTCGTGTAATCATAGGATACGATTTGAACACCTCCAACATCATTCTTATCGAGCAAAAGAGTAGCATTATCGAGAAGTTTTAGAAGCGCTGCTGTAGTGGATGAACCGGGTCTACATCCAAATTGGTTGGAACCGAAGGCCTGGACTAATGTATGCTTGATAGATCCACGTAATACGAAATACTCAAACAGTTTCGCAGGCATAGGTAACAAAGAAATTGGTCTGATGTTGTACAAATCGAAATGTCCGTGTTTGGGAATCGGTGAAACATGGCTATGCTTCCAAAGTGATGGCACAGACCTTTCTATGACGCACAAGTGGAATAGGTGACACAGTGGACCTGCTATGATATGCGCGGTAACTTTGTAAATAATTGTCGGTATGCGATCGCTCCCTGGGGCTTTCTTCTCTTTGATGTCACTCAACTGTTTCTGAACATCGATGCAGGAAATGTCTATTGACCAATCGCCGTCATCAGGTTCAAGTGAATCAAGAGAATGTCCACTTACGAAAACTTCTCCGAGGGCATGATTTATTACATTGGTAGCGTTTTGAGGACCACCAAGTTGAGTACAAAGGCGATATTGGATCAATGGATTTCGTTCCTCGTGTCTGATTTACAACTTGCCAAAGATTCTTGTGATTGTCGTTGACGCGTTCAGACCAGTTCCTCTTTGCCCTCACAATTTCATTTTGCACCTTAAGCTTCCAATAGTTGTAAGACTCGAAATCTCGTCGCCTGTAGGCATCCCATCTTCGTTGAATGAACATCTTGAGCAGAGGGGTAATCCAAGGATTATCGTTTGGAGTTAACGAGACCGTGTGCTGTGGAATGTACGTGTCAACAAAATCATTCAGGAGTTGTGAAAAAATATACATTTACTCTCACTTGAGTTGTCAGAGTAATAAAAACGGCGCCAGTTAATCTTGCTCATTTCCGAGACCAAAATACTCAGATTAGACCGTCGCACATCGAAGACCCGCTTCTTTACACAAGCTCGATCTAGATTAGAGCTATTATTAGGATACATCAAGACACAACGGTGATCGGAATTAGCAACTGGTGCTGTTACACAGGTCTTGTAACGTGAACTTATCTCTTCACTAATAGTCCGGGAGCCAGCGTGAAGTTGTGCAGGGAACGAGGTAGTACATAAAACTTTCATATAGCATAGTACACCTCTAACCTACTGCAAAACTTCGCGTCTGCCGGATCAGATCATTTGCTTTTCAGAAATAGAGAGGATAACAAAATCCTATGTATTTCCAATGGTAAAATTGTGACATTTAAGGTGTTGACTCCATTTTTTCGAGTTTTTGCTCATAAAAGTTACACAAATTGGTATTTTGTTGAACTGGTTATTATAGAAATCATCTACAGATCATGATCTTTCAAATGAGTTATCATTCAGTGACAGAGGATGAAGTAAAGTGTACAAACAGACACTTTTCGTTAAAGTATATCAACAATTTTCCAGAATTTTCTATGCTAAAATTTGCAGTTACACCAACGAAAAGTGTCTTGTTTGTACACTTTACTTCATCCTCTGTCACTGAATGATAACTCATTTGAAAGATCATGATCTGTAGATGATTTCTATAATAACCAGTTCAACAAAATACCAATTTATGTAACTTTTATGAGCAAAAACTCGAAAAAATGGAGTCAACACCTCAGATGTCACAATTTTACCATTGGAAATACATAGGATTTTGTTATCCTCTCTATTTCTGAAAAGCAAATGATCTGATCCGGCAGACGCGAAGTTTTGCAGTAGGTTAGAGGTGTACTATGCTATGTGAAAGTTTTATGTACTACCTCGTTCCCTGCACAACTTCACGCTGGCTCCTGGACTATAACAAAAAATATATCAAGAATAGCCTCGCCACGGGTAGCTGAGGTCACAAGATTAACGATATTCAAATCATCCGCAAAAGAACAACCCATACGATTAAAGTCACCGCCAATGACAATATGAAACTCGGGATGCTTCGATAGTACAACATCGAAGTTCTCTACAATATAATGATTAATTTCATTGATGACTGACACAGTGCGGTTTGGAGTCACATAAATATACATTACAACAATTTTCAACTGTGTAAAAATCAACCATACATCATTAACGTCTTTTTGGTAAACTAGAAGTAAAAAATCGCTGAAACATAATATTAATATTGTTCATATTATGGTATACTTGCTATCTCTTCAGATACAGAAATAAAACATGACATGTAGAATAATTATGTACCAGCATTGAGAGAAGGATTGAATTTTGAAATATATATATTTTTTCTATGCATGTGTTGAAAAGTTGATATAACTATAGCCCTCAGAGCACATGCGCATTACTTTACAGTCCCTGTTCAGCTTTACAGTCCTTAGTCAGCATTTCACAGTCATTTTACAACTTTGCAGTTCATGGTGAACTTTCATGCTGAAAAGTATATTTACGTCATGATTTTATTTTCTGAATGTATTTTTGTGATCGTATTTACGTCGAACATCCTTGAAGTGCCAAAATCTAGCATTTAAAACAAAGGAGCATTACAATGTGCTCAATTGAATCAAATGGACCTAATGCAGTATCGAAAGCATCAAACTGGTAAACGATTCCCTATTAACACAATTATCAACATTACCGGTGTTTTGGTTTTCTATCAGATAGCTGACAATATTCCATAAAATTGACTCTATCGATCTTCGTGTCTTTTACTGCTGTCATTTTCTTTATTATAATTTCTGCGGTTCTTCTAATTTTGCAGTCGCCTTTAGGTTTCTAGAAGGTAACAAATACTGGACATTATGGCATAATTCTGATCAAATTTGAATCCTAAACGTCTTCTTTTGCAATGTTTTGTAGCTTATATTCCTAATCTACGCGTAGAAATATTATGCATTTCTAAGTATGGCCATATATTTTTTAATATCATGGTATGACCAGGGACGCCTAGATATTTTACAATGTTACAGGGACTAGAAACTCGATTACCATGGATGAAAATGTGTGGGATAGATTTTTGAATCTATTGATATCTCCCTATCTATGGTATGGCCAATTTCTATGATATATACATACTAATGCAGTACAGATGTCGATAACTCTGCAGAATTGTGATAGAAAGTTAAAATAATGGGGAGAAATTGTAGCGTAGCCGGATGTGAGTCTAGAAATGGAAAAGGCAGAAAAAGAAATGCTTATGGGTTTCCAGTAAATTCGGAGACGATGCTAGAATTGTGGTTGGCCGCGTTACCCAATACAGAAAGAGAGCGTGTCAAGAAACATGGGAGTTTGTGAATTGCATTGGACAGATGATGCTGACATGAGATCAGTCAAAGGAAAAAGAATACCGAAGGATCCACCATCCGTTTTCTGCTGTCCAAAATCATTTCAACGACAAACGAGTTCAAAGAAAGACAGAAATATCGAATCAAGAAAAGTGTCATTCCAATCGAGAACAACTATTCCAGACGAATTAAGTGCATTTGAGAGCTCTGATCATATTCCGAATGATTTCAATGATTTAGCGAAGGATTTGCCTTATCATTTAGAGTGTCAACAAACAATAACAGATAGATCCTCGAAGATTTTTATAGTGAATTTCGACAATAACTGCCCAACTGTTGAAATGTGTATCACAATTGCCTCTGAATTCTCAGTCACTGCCTACAGAAGAAATGCGAGGTTCATACTGAAAGTTTTTAGTCACGAATAAACTATTCAGGTTGACGTCACGAAATTTTAGAAGAACAATAGCATGGAATCGAATAGCTCTCACACCAAGTTTTGTCGGCCATTCCATGACATCAAGAAGTCTATGGCCATACTTAGAAATGCATGATATTTCTATCCATAGACTAGAAATAGACATAGGCTACTAAACATTGCAAAAGAACTTTGAATTTAAATTTGATCAGAATTTTACCTTAGTGTCCAGGACTTTGCTACATTCTATTAATTAGCCAAATAGCGACTTAAAAATGAAAAGGTCCGCAGAAATTGTAATAAAGAAAATAGCAGCAGTTAAAGATGCGAAGCTAGCAGTAAAATATACGCAGATCCAATGACTCAATTTTTTCGAATATTTTCAGTTATTTGACAGAAAAAAAATTGCCGGCAATGTTGACAATTGTGTAAATAATAAATCGTTCACCAACTTCTTAGAAGTCTACGATCGGTCATTGGTCATGCCATAGACCTGGGTCATACCACAACATTAAGAAATCTATGGCCATACTTAGAAATGCATGATATTTCTATCCATAGACTAGAAATAGACATAGGCTACTAAACATTGCAAAAGAACTTTGAATTTAAATTTGATCAGAATTTTACCTTAGTGTCCAGGACTTTGTTACATTCTATTAATTAGCCAAATAGCGACTTAAAAATGGAAAGGTCCGCAGAAATCATAATAAAGAAACTAATAGTAGTAAATGATACGAGTAAAAGATGCGCAGCTAACAGCAAATGATACGAAGATCGATGAAGTCAATTTTATCGGATGTTGTCAACTATCCGACAGAAAGCCAAATTTTGTTAATAATGAAACGTTTACCAATTTGATATTTTTGATTCTGCATTAGGTCGATATGATTTAGTTGAGCACATTGTAGTGCTCCTATAATTTATGCTAGCTTTGGGCACCTGTCAGGGATGTTCAACATAATTACAATCAAAATAATACAGAAATAGTATCATGACGTAAATACACTTTTCAGTGAAAACGTTCACCATGAACTGCAAAGTTGACCAAGGACAGTAAAGTGCTGACTAAAGACTGCAAAGTTGAACAGGGACTGAAAGGTAATGTTCACACGCTCTGAGGGCTATCGTAATATCAACTTTTCAACACATGCATAGAAATAATCTTCTCTTTCATTTCCCTATAAGCTTTACATGCATTAAAATATAGCTTAAAAATGGCTGCAACCGCAAACTTGATATCCATGGCTTTAGCACAACATGAGATATGTTTGCTAACATAGGCTACAGTGGAGCTATTCTTGCATTATTTATGTGCTGTCGGTGCACTAATATAATCCAATTAATTATATATCATATTATAATATAATTATATACGGTATTAGGTATAAAAATCATGTAAATTGTCAAAATGGGGAAGATTTCAGAACTTTCAATATGTTCTGTGAGTTACATGCAAGTTTATTGTTCATTAGTAGATTACCGTTGACGCCATTTCATTACCAGACAACTACCTGTGTAAATCTCTGCAGAAAGCCCTAGGCAATTAAACTTCATTGAAATTTTGAAAATTGAACTGTCGAAGCTTCACTTTTGCATGATCAACATGCAATATTTCATGCTTTTGGAAAGGATGCCGCATCATTATCTACTATCAAAAGTCAAGAGATTGCTGATTTCAAATCGATCTTTTGATGACACAGACAGATGTAGCCGATCGATTTCTATCAAAACGCGAAAAAGCGATGCTGCTGTTGATCGTGCTGATAATCCTCAAGTGACCTCAAAAATGAAGCTGAAATCCCTAAGACTTCACCTCTCCCTGAGAGAAGTCATAATATCCTCCACTATTGGTTTCCTAGCGGAGATTTGGCATAGGATGCACCAAACGGCGCTCAAAAGTTTGGAAATCTTCTGAAAATGAACGTCCAGAATTCCCAAATAGCAAGGAAATGCCTTCTCTTGATTGCGTTCATTTGCAAAAAGAGAATCGGTGTTCCTACACTTCCAAGGGGAATGACAATTGATACTGACATTTGCGAAGATTTTGTTGACCAAACCAGCGTGAAATGGAGGAAATTGAGACCTGATCCCATCCGTCTGGATCAATTGGAATGGTAGCATGACAATGCCAGGTCTCATACCAAAGTCTCAGTAAAGACATTTTTTCTCGAAAGGAAAATGTTGAAAAAATCAGTTGCTGCCACAGTCTCCCTATTGTCCTGACCTGAACTTGTGCGGTCGGTGGGTTAATGAACACATCAAGAATCAGTTGAGAGAAACTGAACTCCTTGACCAAGTGGTAGTTCAGTGTAAAGCTGCTAACTCATGAGAGCGACTGAGGTACCCGTGAGTGTTGATCGTAAGAGTTAGATAAATTGCTGGATCATTGTTCGAAGGTCGTCGCTTGTAAAGGTATTTACGTTGCACCATCTTAAGTGATGCGGTAATTGTCATTTCAAATTCCCTCATTCAGTGTAGCAATGCATAGTTCAACGATTATTTATTACGGCAATAGCAAGTGAATGTTTCCCAAAACCACATCTTTATGCTACAGATGTCGATTCTTCCACTTTTTGTAAATTCACGTTTTCAGATTTTGAGCTCATGTTATTGAATAGTTGATATTTCCTTTTATGATGTGTGCCCTGATGATAACGACGGTTAGTCGTTGAAATATGTTGGCTTGAAAAGACAAACTACTACTTTCCTACTTCAAATTATGAATCAATTGAAGGTCGTTTTTCTGAAAGAAAAATGCTGATATGCATGTACATAGGAACTACATGCAGGCAACAAAAAGAAAATTAAATGCTCACGACTTAGCGAGTGCAGACAGACCATTTAGTCCGGGAGCCAGCGTGAAGTTGTGCAGGGAACGAGGTAGTACATAAAACTTTCACATAGCATAGTACACCTCTAACCTACTGCAAAACTTCGCGTCTGCCGGATCAGATCATTTGCTTTTCAGAAATAGAGAGGATAACACAATCCTATGTATTTCCAATGGTAAAATTGTGACATTTAAGGTGTTGACTCCATTTTTTCGAGTTTTTGCTCATAAAAGTTACACAAATTGGTATTTTGTTGAACTGGTTATTATAGAAATCATCTACAGATCATGATCTTTCAAATGAGTCATCATTCATTGACAGAGGATGAAGTAGAGTGTACAAACAGACACTTTTCGTTGGTGTAACTGCAAATTTTAACATAGAAATTTCAGGAAAATTGTTGATATACTTTAGCGAAAAGTGTCTGTTTGTACACTTTGCTTCATCCTCTGTCACTGAATGATAACGCATTTGAAAGATCATGATCTGTAGATGATTTCTATAGTAACCATTTCAACAAAATACCAATCTGTATATCTTTTATGAGCAAAAACTCGAAAAAATGGAGTCAACACCTTGAATGTCACAATTTTACCATTGGAAATACATAGGATTGTGTTATCCTCTCTATTTCTGAAAAGCAAATGATCTGATCCGGCAGACGCGAAGTTTTGCAGTAGGTTAGAGGTGTACTATGCTATGTGAAAGTTTTATGTACTACCTCGTTCCCTGCACAACTTCACGCTGGCTCCCGGACTAATTGATCAGTTAATTCTATACAGTAACAGAACCCTTATAATGTAGGCTACGGTTCCACAGCCCTATGCAGAAACTTACCGTGTCAACAGAAAATTGCTCAAGGTACAGGTGCGTGGAGTTAAACACTTGAAGATGAGCGTATCCATAATCAGAGTTTCTAAATGCGGACCATGGGAGACCTCCAGGAATGAAATTCGGAGGGCCCTCTTTATTGCCAGCAGCACCAGAGACAATGTAGATAGGAGCTTTTGGATTCGTGTAGGAATCCACAGGGTTTTTGCAAACCTGAAAATATGAAGCAATATGCGTAAAAACCTCATGCCCAGAGCATCCAGAAATTTTTTGATGTTGAAAAGGCGTCTAACCATGTAACAATTAGCAGATTGACATGGGGAATCGAATTCTTTTCATGAATTGAATTACTCGTAGTTATATTTGATGTGCGGTGTAATAGCTAATAAATACTTTTCAACAACAATGACTTTCTCGTTATTATTTTCTCAACAGACCAATGTCTGGGAAATACGCCTAATCGAGACACTGATAAATCGGCACACATAAAAATGGATGTTAAAAATAAAGATTTATCTTCAACTTCACCTCCTGTCATCCAAGTCACGACAGAGGAACAAGGAGATGAAAAACCCCTACAATGCGAGTACATCGATAGTGCCCATTTCGACGAAGAAGAGGATCATTCAAGCTAGTGCCACAAACGTGTTCGTGTTTACACTTAGCATCAAACTTCTATGATCGAAGAGTGGTCTATGTGCAGAGTTTTATCTCTTATTGCTCATTCATTCTATCAATATATAAGTTGATCATAAAAAACGGACCACCTAAATTATGTCAAGCTTCAATTGATTCTCCTACTTTTCAATTTCATCTTGCATTGACATGTCATACACAGTTCGAGAGCTTATGTTTTCAGCTTTTCAATGAATTATTATATATTTGCATCCGTCATTGTCTAAAGAGGACAAAGGTCAAAATGTGAAAATCGCCACTTTCACAAATCTCAGATTTTCAATATGGAAGCTTTTGAGCATGATAACGAATCAAGCTCGAGGTGAAGGCGCTTTCTCTGAGCATTCCTTTGATGCATTACTCGTCGAAATCGGTGTACTTTTGGAGAAGTTATGATGTCCCAAATTTATTGCGTAATTTACTGTTTCTGAATGTTGTTGAGAAGTTGTGAAACTTACATCTTTTTGCGCTAACGAGGTCATTTTCACGCTTGCAATATCTGAGGTGTCTACTGTCTAAACGTCTGCCCTGTACATTCAGATCAAATTGTTGCATGACCAATAGATAAGATGCAAACAAAGTTTCTATTCGGTTCTGAATTCACCTTGTCATGATGACTGAGTCAAAACTACACATAAAAGCTGCACATAATTTTCGAGGAAGACACGTTTGTGCGTTGCTCGAAACACATTATTCAAAATTTGCAGGATTTCTATCAATGAAATCATATTAAATGAGTGTTATTATCAAAACACTTGAAAACACTTCAGATCCTTGCATGAAATCTTTAATTTCACAATTAACTGTCCATAGCCATGAATCGCACCTAAAAACTCTAGCGACTTCGGATTACACGCTGTCTTTAGGCGATGAAGCTTGTAGTTGATCGCACTATGAAACAAGCTCGCACAATTATTCGTTCCGGTCAATTGTCAGTGAGAAGACTCGCAGGTCTTGAGGGAATAGGCCTTGAGGGAACGGATCGGAAGAAAAGGCCGTGCATAAATCATGAAGCAAGTCATGAGTCAGCAATGTCTGAATTGATCATGAATAATCTGGAATTGAAATACGTGCATGTTCAATGATATTAGCGTTACATCACGTCTTAGTATTCTTGTGAATGAATGAGTCTTCGTTATGATTTTACATCTCTTCGTGGATTAATTTCTTGTTCACGTAGCAATTTATTTATAAGTTTCATTGATAAGTTTTGGAGAGCCGGTCAGCATGTAATGCGAGGACACATATACAGTCAACAAGCATTTAATCAGATAAAAATATAAAGTTATCAAGCAACTCACGTGTAATCAATTTACCTTATCAATCGGTATGAACTACCATCAAATCGATTCTGTTTACTTTTGTTGTCACTTTCATTGTTAGAAGATAGGGACAGGCTTATAAGTTCGTAGATATTCTCAGCAGTGTTCAATCCGGTTCAGCATAGAAATCAAACAACAAGAAGCATAAAATAGTATGGTATGATAATAGTACGCAACTATAACTTCGCGCAGTTTGGCATGTTTAATGTTGAGCTGGCTGCTTATTGCTCGATTTCTATGGTATTATATCAGCAGATTGTGCTATTTCGTCTCATTACATGTTCCAATGCTTCCTTTTTAGTCAAACCACGGAATTAGACAGGTCGTCTCTTCCTCTATTTGACTAGAAAGGAAACATTGGAACCTGTGCGTTGATGAAATGGCACAACCTGCTGACAATACCATAGCAATCGAACAATGAGGAACTAATTCAACATTGAACACTCCAAATTGTACGAAGTTTCCGTGAATGTTTCAACCCATAGAAATAGATTGTTTATCTGAAGCTGACTAGAATGGAAGTCGACTCAAGGTCGCGGCACATCCGGGGGAACTAAGTTGGGGCATGAAGAACCAATTAAAAGCTTCGATTTACCCATCTGACTGATTCTAACCCAATGATACAGACGTTGGCAGGTGCATCTAAGTGAAAATGCGTGCGATTTATGTGCCGTGATTGTGCATTGCATGAAGCCTAATTTCCATTCTAGAGGTTTTATTGTTGTCAATTTCTATGTTTCAACCGGATCACACAGCAGAGAGACACAGACGATGTCAAATTCTACAGAGAAGTTTGTGAACGTTTTTTTCGTGCGCCTGTTAACTTGCTTAATAATGATCGGAGGGCCCACATTATCGAGAAAGCTTGTGCGCAATGATCTGAATTCTTTGAATCTGAAAAAATCATCGCAATCGGAGTATTGTGAAGGAATTCACAGCAATCCGCAAGCGAGGCACGTCTGATTTTCCTATCTCTGTAAGGCATTCAAAATTTCTTTTTGCCCACTTAGTAAGTTCCTGTATGTGCCATCTCTTTGAATAAGTTTGCACTTCTTAAACAGATGAAGAGACGACCGGTCTAATTCTGTGATCAAGGTAGATGATTTTTCATAGAAATCGACACGACTGCTTTGGCATGGAATCAAGAGTTGTAGCAGAAAGCAATCAATTAAATGTAATTATGTAATCATAAAGATTGCACAGTGCCAGTTCACCTAGGCAATGAATCAATTATTATTGGGCAATAAATTGTTCAAGTCTGAAGACATCTTTCTTTGCAATTGTGTAGTAATGCCAATCAATTGATCGCAATTATTCGATGACAGCAATCAATTCATTGCAGTTATTTATTATCACCGCACACTAATTCTTGACTATGAATTCTTCACTCTGTTATTTCAACTTAACGAATAAGGCTACATTGGCCTTCACGCATTACAAGTCGCATTATTATCAATTTGGATAGAGACTTGAGTAAACCCATAACATGAAATGCATGTAACTATATTCTTAATTGGATGTGAATATTGGAAAGTTTCATTGAGTTTAATGAAAAGATTAAGACTAACTTTAATGCATCATCATTATGGTTACTCAATCATTGAAACAAGTGAATAATCACACGTGCCAATAACAGAGTATCAAATGGAGCTTCAAAAGGTATCATAAAAGTACTTTAAAGTAGAGTGAGATACTAAACATGTCACGCACCAAATAGCACCTGATTGAAGCCTGGAGTTCTAAAAAAGATATGTCTATTAATCTTAGTATCGAATGAATCACTGACGGTGAGATGTTTTTCTTACTATGGTGAATAGTGACGGCATTGCAAGAAAAATACCTTATTAATACAACCCCCTTAAGAATTAAATACCTTCCCCATTACAACTCAAGTCAATCAATTGCAATTATCCGATGGCACCAATCATACCATAATACCAATCAATACTTGTCATTCTTTGATATACCCTGGATGTGCACACAGAAACGCAGATTCGAATTAGTCAGAGGGTATGTACATGATTTTGTGCGAGCCTCGTACCCTAGCACGTGCTAGTTGCCGGACTAGAGCCGTGACTGATGCTGAACAGCAGATTTCGCATCATTAACCATATCTAAATGCAAATTTATGCGTAAATTAGTTCGTACAGAATTTCTGCAGCAATTTCTCAAAATTTCATGACTTCAATATGTTCATTTGACGAAGGATTAAATCATCAGTGTCGTTGAGGTTTTACCTTCCGGTTGTATACGGGATACATTCTTTCGTATGTGTGTTCGTGACCTGCCAATACCAGATCAACTCCTTGTTGATAGAAGAGCTCTTCTATACCATAAGAACCGTTGTATAGACCATATCGGGAAGGATCTTTTTGATTTGTGCACTCATGTTCATGATCTGTATTGCTGCAATACATCGCACGATGACCGACTGCAATGATCCATGGGCGCAAACCTCGGTTCTCCGGCTTGTTTGCATTCTAAATAAAAGTAAACAACACTTTAAAGAAAGGGAATAACATGGATGCTAGCAATGAGATCAGTAGATGCAAAGTAGGCCTAATCAATGCAAATGGATCTTACAGCAATAAGAATTGACATACACGACTCTGAATCGAAGGCATTTAAGGAAAATTTGAGTGACTATTTCCTTTTTTGGCACAACGCATTACAACTTTTGCCTATGCTGGTGTAGCGTGTAGTCAAAATGTACATGGACAAAATGTTTTTGCCAGATCTTATTGCCCATCCCTTTTGAATACACTCAATACTTTTGCCTCTTCATTTCTTGAGTGTTGCGGCAAATATTTGAATATTTCAGCCGAACATTTTACAAACATGCAGTGATGTCCATGGAACGAGTTTTCCATTCGCGGACCCATCCTATTCCACGGGAGTTTTCAATTATCCACCCATGGGACTTCCATGGGCCCACAGACTAAATACTTGTACCATGCTTTTCAGCAGCTCAGTGTGCTAGCTTGCATATAATTACATGCATATTCATTTCCCATATAAAATCTGAAGATTACACTGGTGTGTAAGTAGGCACTCTTGTACCGGTATATAGAATGAATAATCGAGGAACTAAAGGCAAGTGCTCATTGGTGTGCTTTAATATAGAGTGACATTATGTCAAGTAAAATAAGAATCAGTGGCGTCTTCTCCGTACCTGCGAGGCTTTCGGCGCATCCTAAATAAATGAAAAGTGTCATCATTCATTATATTTCATTTAAATTCGATAGCTTCTCATGGTAGCTGTCAGTCTCAAACTAAGGCTCAACCTCTGAGTGAACAGTTTTGCTGCGCGTGCACGAATCATTCTTCTAACGATTAGACACACATGCTAGTCGTGTGTTCCGACGGAGCGAAAGAGAGTTGTGTGCGTCTCTTTCTTGCGTCTCTTACTTGCAAGCGCACGCGCCCGCGCCAATATTGGCTTTCCCGATAGACATAATGCTTTGCCTTCTCCAATTTTTACAATGAAATTCTCCGTTATTCTTGATCGAGACTCGGTACCTAAATATAGAAAGGGAAGCGCAACCCAATTGTTCCTGTCCTTCGTTTCTCGTCGAAGAGGCCACTACGTCAACAATAGCAGCTGATTGACGTTCAGATAAGACTGTGATAAGATGATGAGCGTTCGCCAATGAGTGCAGAGCAATGCATCTGACTCGAACACCCAGATTCCGTAGAATTCCATGATTTGTTTTTGCGTGATTGCTGTGACACTATGTTTAGATGAGCTCATCACGCCTTTCGTCCGAATGGAATATACTGAAAAGGACAGTCGTCAAGCAAGGTAGGCCAACACCTGATTTAAAAATTGAAAGTACTCACAAAGAAAGCAATAAGAAATACACAAAACATTTTAATGCATCAAAGTTCAAACACATGAGTGACTGACCAGCCGTGAGAAACGCAAGAAACTGTTTCCCTTCCTCCTTTTTTCTCGAGAAAATGTGGTCTGGACAGAGAGGGGATATAGTAATCTCAGCTCCTTGAGTAAGGCGGTTAGGCGACATGAGCAATCAACTTCTCATGTGCACATTCACTTGGCAATAAAAAATGTTCAGGAAATTGTTATTAAAAATTCATCTTTTATGAAAATTAATTTTATAACATAAAAAAAGTCTGGTATGGAAATATAGTATTCCAATGCCGAGCGAAGGCCTGTGGTCTGGGAGCACGCGACGCCACTGATAAGAATAGACCTGCAAGCGATGAATTCACCTATTTGCTAAGTGGCATCCATACCTTAAATAAATTTCCAGTCGAAATCGGCAAAAATGCATATTGTGCAATCAATTACGTGCTATAATTATCTTGTAATCCTGTTTTTATGAGCGACATATTTCAACATGTTCTCAAAGAAACTCACAGACAAATTACGGAAATTGTTTTGATCTTACCTCTAAATCTTTCCTCAACCAATTAAATTGATTGGGTACTTGATGTTGGTGGTAGGTTTGATGGTAATAAAATTCATTGTTGAAAAACACGAAATGAATGGGTCCAACGTTGATACTGAAATGCAAGGAATTTTATCAGTTTGAAAGGAGTGTTCATGAACCTCATAGCTCATATTCGAAACGTGCGCGTGCAGACATCGAGTGCGGAGCAGCGGTAACAACACTGCAAACTGTACACAGAAAAATACAGCTGAAATAACTGTAAAACTTAACAGTGAAGCTGCACAGAAAATGTCCGCAAACATCTATGTTAATGATGTCACTACTTGATGATTGATGGCGTAGCAATTGAAATCTGCTATTCTCAGAAAAGCAGCTACTTTCACGCATATGTTGTGTTCAGACTGTAAAAACCACAGAATTAGATTGTTTAATCGCATCACTTTGCTAGAAGTGCAAACTGATTCAAACAGATGGCACATGCAGGAACTTAATAAGTGGGCAAAAAGAAATTTTTAATGCCTTACAGAGATAGGAAAAATAGTCGTGCGTCACTTGCGGATTGATGTGAATTCCTTCAAAATGCTCCGATCGCCACGACTCCTTCAGATTCGAAGAATTCAGATCATTGCGCAAAAGTTTTCTCGATAATGTTGGGTCCTCCGATCATTTCAAAAAAAGTTAGCAGGCGCATGAAAAAACGTTCACAAACTTCTCTGTAGATCTTGACATCGACTGTCTCTTTGCTGTGTGATCCGGTTGATAACAGTCACTGAAACTTCGCACAATTTGGCGTGTTGAATGTTGAACTGGCTGCTCATTGTTCGATTGCTATGGTATTTAGTCAAGAGATTGTGCCATTTCATTTACGTTACATGTTCCAATGCTTTCCTTCTAGTCAAACGGAAGAAGAGACGACCTGTCTAATTCTGTGGTAAAAACAGTGAATCTAATTCTCACGGTTAATTCATAGACTCCTAGATATTTAATGTACATATCCATTTTTTATCTATTATTTTACATTACATATCTAAGAATCTATGGGTTAATTTTAACAGATATTTGCTTCCTACAGTTTACAGTGGAGGATTATTTGCATCATAGTGAATGGATCACAATTGAATCGACAAGGTAAATTACTATCAATATTGATCATCTCCATCTGTAATTTGAAATTAATTGATCGTTCAGACCTCTTTAAATGCAAGCTATTTTCGCAAATGCCTAGCATGCGGGACTTCGTCTGAACATCAAATGTGTTGCGTACGCGCACGGACAAAACAATCAGATAGCAACAAGGGCTGTTGCATTCAGGTAAAATGCCATAAAAGATTTAATTTTCCTGTCTTACTTGTTTTTGACTTATAATACCATGAATGCCTGAAATGGCCGGTTTAAAAAAAACAGCTAAAAAAATAGTCCGAGATCTAACGCGAACCTCGGTAGGGAACTAGGTAGTACATAAAACTTTCACATTGCATAGTACACCTCTAGCCTACTGCAAAACTTCGCGTCTGCCGGATCAGATCATCTGCTTTTCAGAAATAGAGTGGATAATAAAAAATCCTATGTATTTCCAATTGTAAAATTGTGACATCTAAGGTGTTGACTCCATTTTTTCGAGTTTTTGCTCATAAAAGATATACAAATTGGTATTTTGTTAAAATGGCTATTGCAGAAATCATCTACAGATCATGATCTTTCAAATGAGCTATCATTCAGTGACAGAGGATGAAGTAATGTGTGCAAACAGACACTCTTTGTTAGAATGTATCAATAATTTTCCTGAGATTTCTATGCTAAAATTTGCACTTACACCAACGAAAAGTGTTTGTTTGCACACATTACTTCATCCTCTGTCACTGTTCAAATGATAGCTCATTTGAAAGATCGTAGCTGTAAATGATTTCTACTTGTATAATAACCATTTCAACAAAATGCTAATTTGTGTATCATTTGTGAGCAGAAATCGAAAAAATGGAGTCAGCACCTTAGATGTCACAAGTTTACCATTGGAAATACATAGGATTTTTTATTATCCCCTCTATTTTTGAAAAGCTAATGATCTGATCCCGCAGACCTCGTTCCCTACACAATTTCGCGCTAGCTCTTGGAATAAAATATTCCACAAAATCTTTTATTATGTCAGATGAGGCTGACCTTGTGCTTTTTGAGATTTGTAATTTGATTCGTTGGTGAAGGAACACGAACAATTTATCCTTCAGGGGAGAAATGATTAAACCAGACATTGAGGTTGAAAGGCACTGGCCATCCTTCTAGCACTGAGAATGGCTAACTGCGATAGAACTCTTTGTAGCAGTGACTTGAATCTTGACCGTTTGGTCAAAATTCCAAAGAATCTGCATGTAGAAAGCCAAGTGTATCTTGTCTCACTTAAAAGTATTTTGCCGAACATAAGTAAAGCATTTCTGTTGACAAGTTGTCAATCATAATTACATGCTGTTTTTATTGTAGCTTTCCAGCTATTTTTTGATCATGTAGATTATGTGATCATGTAGATTAATGTCATATTGAGTATATACGATAGGTAATTCTTGCTATTCCGAATTGCTTCTGGTATTGTTCATGCAACTAGAAACACAATTATTTTCTTTTGAATTTTTGTTTTGAGAATCAGCAGTCAATTTAGCAAGTTTCTGGAAGCTTGAAACTATAAACAAAGTCTTGTGTATAGAAAGTAAAAAATAAGCAAAGGCTGTTGAGACTAATTTAACAGCTTACTACTTTATACTTTGCCAACCGGCCTCCTCAAGAGATGCAGTTTTAAATATTTCTTGAAAATATTCTCAGCAGCTGTTCTCATTTTATATTTTTTACATAAAACAAAAATGCCACTTCTGATGGCGAGGATTTATTTACATACATAAACAAGGTATCATAAACACGGTTGCTTCCAGTGCTATATAAATGCTGTTTTAATGCCTTTCCGATATTTCTGCTCCCTTTTTTGTCGTCTTCAAGTGCCCAAAAGTGCCAGCCCTAGTGGTAACGCAGCTTCTACAACTTCCAAATGATTTAATTCTGAAATTGTACATTGTCTTATCCACATACTCAGCGAACTGGCCCTCCGCTATCGCTTATTATCATACTCGCATATGAGATTAGACAAGCTAAATAATCCATAGGCAGACTGTCGTGCAATGCATTAGCCTGTTCGTTCAGCTAATCTAGTTAGATATCACGTGCCAGCTAGAATACTTCCTAGTCCCACTAAATGGTCATTGAATTACAAAATTCAGCGTATTTAGGCTCCCATTAATTTTATGGAGATTGACATATAGGTTACACTGATCCAGCACAAAGGTGCATCGAATGCACGCATTTCGGTATTTTCAAAATATTCCACACTTCAACCAATGTTTCACTACTCAGTGTTAAATCATATCAAACTTGTGAATCATAGAGTAAGTATAAATTAGGTAGAGTGTCGACTCAAACAATCAGTATCTGTATACAGTGAAAATTTTTATATGAAAAGATTCAGTTTTTTGAAGAGATTACGTTCCTGCTGTCCAAAAAATTACTTGAGCAGTTTTTAAAAAGCTTATTTTTTCCAAATTTATATGCTACCGACATGACGCCCCTATATAAGTAGTATGAAGCAAGTTGGATATCAAAAGGAATGAATATTTTCTAACAAGCATCTTGATTATACGGAAATATGCTGATGAAAGGGAATTCAATGAACTGCATTACAATGCAAGTCCTCATCAAAAAGTCGAGATCTTATTGTGCTTTCTTGGCTGCAATTTCAAGTCATTAATTCCGATTTCATCGGTAATCAAATTAGCTTAAAACTTAATTAAAACTTAATCTGCAGGTCTGGTCGCCCAGCTGCTTGCACATGTCAATTGCGTCAGAATGAAATTAAATGCTTTGATTGAGGAGAAGATGAACTAGAAGATAACGATAAGTGTAAAGAATTTGATCCCTCAAAAGGACCCATGTGGCGTTCCCTACAGGTTAAAGGAAATAACAACTACAACATAAATACAGTATAAATAGTTATATGATCTACTCAAATCTGTACAGTAATGCGGACATTACATGATTGTGATCATTGTCAGTGCTTATTTTAATTTGCTGTTCCAGTGACAGGATAGCTTGTATGATCATGCTGAGCTCAAGAAAGTGCTCTTATTGATAAGAAAGTGATAGTGTGCACATCGGATTGCTAATTCAACAAACTATATTACCTCTCCACACAGGTTGACATGAAACAGAGGATTTGTAAAAGGCCATTATTCCTTCTGTTTGGCTATCACGATCAATCGACAAATCCAAAATTTCTCCAGAAGTGTAAAAAATTTGCATATCTCAAACGTGATGCTGGTTCTCATTCGAGTTCTTTAAATATAATCGATACTGTATACACAAAGGGGATTTAATTATTGCTGAGTTGCTACTCTACATAATATACTTACTCTATGCTGTGAATATTTCACTTTTCAGCATGCCCAGTAGAACTGGGACTCTGCAATCTCTCACAATTATTAACACTACCTGCGCTATAGGCAATTTTTGTCTGTGCATGCACATGTTATTCAAAACTTGAACATAGGAAATCGGAGCACTTGGATGGCTTTTTTTGAAGACAAGGTGGGATAAGAAAGGAACCGTCATGTAGCATCGATGTGCTATTGCATACTTAGCTTGTAGAATCGTTTTGACTGAGAGAAGGTATGAGCCTACCTGTAATATAAATTTTCTCCGTCTCCTCCTGGCATTGTGAAACGTGCTTTATAGTTTGAAAAGTTGCTGAAAAGTAGATGAAAAATAATTACTTTCTAAGTTGCAAATTGTGTTCTTGAGTTTCATCTGCTATCTTACGTACCGGTAATTATACAAGACACGCAAATACGCTCTTCCACCGGATTATGATTCGATCTAAAGGTATATGATCCTGATCATCGTTTCCGATATCAGATCGAATCTGGTACCGATATCTTCATACAGGCAACTGAAAGTCTTGCCCCGTTTACAGTTTGACTATGAATATAGACTTAATTAGTTCTACTTCCACGAACTGTAGGAGGTAATTGTTTTTCCGATTGCAATTTAAACAGAAACATGGGTTTAAGACGTCGCGAAGAACGTATCTGTTGCCCAAATTCTATTTCAAGGTTCTCCGTGGAATAGTTATATAGAAACCAAGGAGAGGACCTGAAAGGATCTATTTGCAAAAAAACTATTTAAATCAAATCGCAACTGTTGCTCATCAAGAGATTCGGCAACTTTGATACAGACAGCACTGCTGATAAAGTAATCTCTAGAATGCAAATGCATCGAGTAAAACCCTCGTTACCTGCGTGTGTTAGGCGTCCATGGAAGGGCAGCCACATCGACAACCAAATGACTTAATATTGAACTGAACGCGGAAGAATTAGCAAACGTGCTATTTTCCATGAACTATTTTTCATATTTTCATACTAGATATTTTTGTTTCTCTTGTTCACTCGGTCTGCATTGAACTTTCAGGATCGCATATCTTCACCATCTTATCACACCACTTTTCCTTCATCAATTTGACACTTTGCTCAAGACATGTGATGTCCCCTACTTTCGTGCGAGTTTCTTCAACTCCGAGATTAGATCCAATTCTCGCCTTTCTAATAAGCCTACTTTAATATTAATCTATTCAATTGTGAATGAGAAGGAGAAGATAAAGCGTGGCTGTCGCAAACAGAAACGCCAAGTGTGTCTGCCATTGACTGCAAAGTATTGCGTATTCCTGGTCGCCCCTTCAATGTCGTGACTTTTAGTGGCTTCCGAGACCAAGTGCGCAGGACATCAAAGGAAATGTCCAACGTGATATCAGTATTGTTTGTCACTGCGACAAAGTCACCTTGGAGGCCCTAAATCCCCAACATGACGATAACTGTGCGTTACAGAAATGGCATCTAAAGTTAAATGAATCAAGCAGACAAGATGAATTTATAAGTTTATTATAAAATGCATTTTTCATGTTCTCAAGATAAAAAATCCGGCCGGACTGATTGCATATCTCGACTGATAACGAACTCCGTCATATTCAATGGACAAATAACATTTGAAATGAAG
Source organism: Prostheceraeus crozeri (assembly GCA_907163375.1). Taxonomy (NCBI): domain Eukaryota; kingdom Metazoa; phylum Platyhelminthes; order Polycladida; family Euryleptidae; genus Prostheceraeus; species Prostheceraeus crozeri. The sequence goes on along the minus strand of CAJQUW010000614.1, from coordinate 125,345 downwards.
GTACTTCTATTCTTCCCCCCACATTTCTATTGATGACACCCGGAAGTGTTGCATCGTCAATGTTCTTCTCTTGCTCCTACGGGCGGTCTCACTAATGTCGCATAGCGTTGAGTGTGCAAAACTTCTCTTATCTGACTTGTAGAACATTTACAGCCTCACAATTAGACAACTGCTCGTCATTTGTCTGTAGACAGCAATCACACGAAGTTCATGATCACAGCTGTACCTTGTATCCTAACTGAGTATCCAAGGTACCAGTCCTTCATCCCAGGGTTCAAGTAAGACCTCTCAGTCGTGTAGTAGCCTAGTGTCACTCAGTGACAGATGAAGTCCATTCTAAACCCGATGTGACAAACTTTAGCAAAATTTGATGATTTTGGAAAACTTGAAAATGTGGGGGGGGGGGGCACAGAATTAAATGTTTTGTCTATCTGCTTCGGTTTGCTAGAAGTGTGATTAATACGAAATTGACGGCACATCGAGGAACCTATTAAGTGGGCAAAAAGGAATTCCTAATACCTTACAGAGATGGGAAAAAAGTCGTGCGTCGCTTGCGACTTAATGTGAGTTCCAGCAAAGTGCTTCAATTGCCAAAATTCCTTCAGATTCGAAGAATTCATATCATTGCCCACAAGTTTTCTCCATAATGTTGACCCTTCCGATAATTATTAAAGAAAGTAGCACGCGTACGAAAATTAGTTCACTTGATGATTTCACATTCTCTCCTCGGCATCTCTCACTGTTTAGTGCACACACTGAATCGAATGTTAGCCAGGCGATGTGTATGTAATGGCTTGAGATCACGCCAAGGCGATGTGTGTTTTGGTGTGTGCGAAGTGATATCACAGGACGCACGCATCTCTCACTGGCTCTGGTTCCTCTGCTGACAGCTTATTGCTTGCCATTTCCATTTCCAATAGCAAGCGATACACGAATTATCCATTCGAGAAAGAGCAAGTTGTCTGATTCTGTGATGTGCCATTTCGGTATTAAGGTTACATACAATTCTTCCTTTCTAGGAAACCGAAGCGCGCGCAGATGAATCTAATTCTGTGGGGGGGGGGGGCAAGAAAAGATGCACCGAAATGAATAATCTCAGCAAACACTTACTACATAACTTCATGATTTCCTGGACAAGTCATATACGGAACAGAGGCTGCAACTGGCTCAATTTTTCTCATGAAGGCATCGCCAATCCGAGCATTGTCCTGTAAAGACGATGCTCTAACGATGAAGATAAACATTGACAAGATATTAATCGGAAACTTACTGTGTCCAAATCATACGCAAAGTCACCTGTGTGTATGATCATGTCAAAATGATCCGACAGTGCTTCCTTTTGGATTTGAGGCAATGACCTTGCATTATCATATCCTAGATCGCCGAACACAGCAAAACGCGGCGACCAATTAGAACCCATTGGAAATGTTCGAAACCTGAATTGGTTTGACCATTCATTGCCACCTCCGACGCGATACACTGGAAAGAAGGCATTCGAACTAATATGTTGAGATTTTAAGAAATCGTATTCTAACCCAATGAAGATGAAGATCATGCCGATTTCTACATCAATCAGCGGACACTAATGCTGCAGTTGGCATTATTGTCCGCTGAATTGCATTGAAATTGCATTGTGTTGAAAAATGCATTGTATTTCACTCTCGATGGCTTTGGAGGTCACAAAAATGATTATAATGAGTTTGAAATGCATTATTGTCAGGTGTAACAGTTTATTTTTACTCCCCCCTGACAAAATTTACTCCCCCAGTAAATTTAGCCTATCCGATGCAGTTTGACTCGCTGATTTCAAATCTGTCATTGTTATCTCACAAAAACCCAGTTTTTGCTCAGTAAATGCGATTTTACTCTTTTGGAAGTCAGTTTGTGAAGTTAGCGGAACCATTTTTTGTTACTGACTACTGTTTTCTTCAATTCATGCTAGTCCCATCAATTTGAGGTTCCTAAGAACGAATCTGCAATCAGAATTGTGAAATTCTATCTCATATCAGAGATTACTGGGGGAGTAAATTTTGTCAGGGGGGAGTAAAAATATCCTAGGAAAAATTTACTGGGGGAGCAAAAATTTCCTAGGCAAAATTTACTGGGGAGTAAATTTTGGCGGGAGTAAAAATTGACTGGCACACCGGCATTGGAGGGTATATAATATAGGAATATTGTCATAGTTTAGAATACAATAATACAGATCATCTGAGGACGCGTTTGCGTCCGAGGATATCTGCATTATTTTTCCGTTAAAACAGTGACAATATTCCTATTAGAATTCATCCAAAGTGATGGCTTGGATTATGTTAAAAATGACTACACTATGTTGAATATGACATAGAGCGTTAGAACTCAAATTCCTAGCAGTGGAAGTTTCATGCCATATTGTTCAAAACTTTCCAGACTACAGGCTGTATTTAGCAATGATTAGTGAAAATGACAAGATGAATTTGTGAATGTTTTCCTCCGGAATGCTAATTTTCATGGAGGGATTTGGGAAAAGGGATTCTTCATCATTCATGGACATTACAACATGCGGCTGAAGTAACTAATTCAACAACCATTGCTACGATTTCAGATTCCAATCAAAATTTAGGCTACGATGTTCGCACGATACATGAAATTCACCAGAGGGAAGCTTTTGCGAAAAATTCTCGCTCCTTCTGAACATATATGGTAGGGTGTGACTCTACAGGTACACTGCCTCGAATCTCTGCCAGTGTAATTTTGCATGTGAAGTCATATGATCTCAGGACACAAATGAATGTTTTCATGCTTTTCAAGACATGTACCCACTTGAATGTACTGATTCCATGCAAAGCATTGACATCAACAGATGATAAGTGGATCCAAATGGCTGACAAATGGAAACGTAAAAAACACAAATTATTGCATTATTTGGTCATGGAGAAATTAGCCTTTCAATTCGTTACACTATAGCATACAACGGCAATACTTAATTTGATGTGATCAATGAATGGCTGAAACATCTATGGTTAGCGGACATATATTGGGCTTTTTTCTTCCATAGGAGTTGCATAGGATTTCCTATAGGATCCTCCATAGGATTTGCTCTCAGTTGCAATATTGTCCGGCAAAATGTATAGAAATCATGTGGTTAGATGAATTATAATGCTACATTATTGTCCAGAAGAAGCATTCTATGTCAAATCTCCATAGAAATTATGCAGTAGTCAGAATTTGAGAGCAAAGCTTCTCAGATATCCATATTTAAAACATAGATTGTCACTTAGGAATCATTGCTTGTAGCCATCGCCATAGATTTCATCTTCATTGGGTGAGAATGCCAATAATATCAGGGATATCTATGATATAAGATTTCTAAGGGACTCGGCCCAGTCTTGCAGAGAATTGTCGGAAGAATCTGTGCAGTGTACATGTACACATACAAGCATATCATCAATGGTCAATTTCAAATTAATTGTGACCTTCTATATTCATTGATTTTCCCATTGCCTTATCCAAAACTCCTGTATGAAGTAGAAACCTTCATTGATTGAAAAAAATACATTCAAATTATACATAAACTAATGATGCAAAATTGCCTTGTCGACTATAACTTATCTACAAAATGACCTTAATATCCTAAAAGAAACAATAAAAGGCAAAACCAGTGAAACAAAACGGAAAGAAATTAGGATGGGAGTCCAGAATAGCAAAGATTAATAAATGACCTCCTGTATAATAACTTGGACCATTGGTGGACTTTATTCGAGAATTGAGATGCAATGAAGCGATATAAGGTATGTGATTTATTTCCGGTCTTGAATTACTCAACTTTCATCAAGCGAAAATTGATGGCTGTCTTTATCACAGTGATGCGAGAATGTTTTCATATTCACCGACGAAATTTATACGGATTTCGTAAGCAACTTAAATCCCTATCAGTAATGGTTCTGAAAAGCACAGGAAATAGATTATCAAGAATTTTCCAGAAAGAGTCCACAATTCTCCGAAAAAAACACTACTGAATCGATTTTCGCAAAGTATGTACAAAATGTACAGAATCCACACCAATAGCCATTGATGCTATGTGCCGTAGGTGAACAATTTCAATCACTAGCAGTTGACATTACAGCTGTTATTGACAGTCACTTATTCTTCCGGGAGTTTTGTAATTCTCTAGACTAGACTATGGATTTCTTGACTGGGTCCATAATCTTCTTTCAACAGATTTCCTGTATGAATGAGCGTATTAGAGTGTTGGATAATTGTTTACAACTTGTTTCATGGTTTCATCCAGATGTGCACGAACAACCGTCATTAATCAAGTCTACTAAAGTCACTGGCCTCCAGTCCAGTACATGGTATGGGAGTTTAACGTCCCTTAGATATCTTATATTAATCATGTCCCTGATAATATCCACTTCTATCGGACACTAACGTGACCTCGGAATCTATGCATTTGTGTCCTCTAAAAGTGGATACTATTTATATACATGTATTTCAAAAACAATCATGTCTCATTTAGACAGCAGCAAATATTTGTAGTCCTTCTTACAGAATATGGTGCTTCTAGTTATTTTGGACCAACTCGATGACGTGAAAAATGACATTGCTGTTAGAGAATAGTCATGACTGCAAAGGGTCGGATGTGCTTTTTATCGGATGTTTTAAACATGTTGTCTTTATAACATGATCACTGCAAAACTGAATCTGCAGCAAATCATGTCATGCTGTCTGCAAATTGTGTCAATAAACAATTTAATGCCTCTGGCTTTCAGTCGAACAGATGGCTTCTTATCTGCACAACCTGCATTTCCGCCAATTCGCGGGTGTGCCAGGAACATGACGCATCGACGTCGTGAAAGTCAGATGGATTGAATTGCTTGATCAACTCTCAGAGGTCGTCTGGATGTGGATGAGATCCAAAATCGGAGCTTTTCTCAGCTCGCCAGCTCAATGCTCAATGCTCAATGAAGCAATTTTCCAAAGAACTTGTTCATTCACCGATAGTTCCGCTCACTCCGTCAAAAGACCTCATGGCTAAATGGAATCATTCTGATTCACGCTTGATAATCTGGGTGCACTCATGATGACATTGTCGTCCCTCAGTACACCAATGATAATTCTGTCGTCCCTCAGTGCACCAGTGATGATATTGTCGTCTCTCAGTACACCAATGAGGATTCTGTCGTCCCTCAGTACACCAGTGATGATATTGTCGTCCCTAACAGCATCAATGATGATTCTGTCGTCCCTCAGTGCACCAGTGATGACATTGTCGTCCCTCAGTACACCAATGATAATTCTGTCGTCCCTCAGTGCACCAGTGATGATATTGTCGTTCCTCAGTGCACCAGTGATGATTCTGTCGTCCATCAGTGCAACAGTGATGATATTGTCGTCTCTCAGTACACCAATGAGGATTCTGTCGTCCCTCAGTACACCAGTGATGATATTGTCGTCCCTAACAGCATCAATGATGATATTGTCGTCCCTCAGTACACCAGTGATGACATTGTCGTCCCTCAGTACACCAATGAGGATTCTGTCGTCCTTCAGTGCACCAGTGATGATATTGTCGTTCCTCAGTGCACCAGTGATGATTCTGTCGTCCATCAGTGCAACAGTGATGACATTGTCGTCCCTCAGTGCACCAGCGATGATACTGCCGCCCCACAGTTCACCAGTGATGATACTTTTGTCCCTTACTGCATCAATGATGATATTGTCGTCCCTCAGTGCATCAATGATGATACTGTCGTCCCTCACTGTGTCAATGATCATGTCGTCCCTTACTGCACCAATGATGATATTGTCGTCCCTCAGTGCATCAATGATGATACTGTCGTCCCTCACTGTGTCAATAATGATACTTGAAGCTTCAAAAAAATGCTTAAGCTGCTTGCGGAAAACAAAATGAATTGATGCTCATGAATTTTCATACTAAGTAATTTCTACATTAATGACAACATTCTGAAATGTGATTTAATAGACTTAAGTTGATTAGCCTATTTAAGTATAATACGATCATGATTGAATATGGGCCTTTTAAGGAACACAGTTCTAAATAGGGCCCAGAGCCACTATAAATTTGAAACCGAAAGTATGGCAATACAAAATGCGACTTTTAAGAAATGGAACAGTTTTACAAACATTATATTTGTACTTTTAGAAGTAATTGAACTCACGAAAAATTGTAGCGCCAGTGTCTAGAGGAGATTTTCAAAATGGTGGGCCTCAATTGATTCACCTACCTTACAAAGGCTTGATATAAAAATTTTCGTTATAAGAATCAAAACACAATTTCCCTATGTGATTCTTATATCGAGGGTTCACTGTATTTATATTTGAAAGTTTTCCTTTTTCATTATCAATATTAGACTTAAACTATCAAGAATACAACAGACACGATAGTCTTGTAATGGCATGTAAGTTTGCATTGTTTATTCAAACATTTTATAATATACTAGCATTAATCTTAGCGTATATTTGTGCAGTATGCCAAAAATTATTTACTTTCATTGATATCAACAAATAAAACTATGTTCAGGTAATCGAGAGGAAGAAAGAGAGAGCATTATGCATACAAGCGTAGCCTACTAGTATCTAATGAATTTTTTGAGCGATTACTATACAATATCGATCTTGTACCAAAGTCGTCCCATCTTTCACAAAAGTCGCGGTAATTGCATTTCGATTTGAAAATCACATGTCAGGTTTTAATGCGACAACGTATATTGTGTGCGATAACCAGATCTAGCTATTGTTACAGTTCATGTCTGTATGTGAAAGGAAAACTGCCTATCTGATATCATAAGTTGTATTGCACAGTGCACCGTTGAATTAAAGGCAATGCATAATGTTGCTCAGCCTGCGCATGCCTAAGCATACAATCAGCAAATGCTTTAAGCTTGCTTATCCCTCAGGATAAATCACGTGATCCAGGATGGCAAAAAATCACGGGATCAATCCCAGGATCAGAAAAGTCGAGATTTTGAAAACCCTAATGCGGAGTCGGAGTCTTGATATTTTTGCCGGAGTCGGAGTCCTATCAAATGATAGGACTCCGGCCTAGGCTATAACTAGACCCAAAATATGATAGAAACAAATTATTTATCCTCGTGTACATAGCTGTCAATGTCCTGATGTTAATTTTCTCCGTCACTCAAAAGTACAGAGACAGCAGTGCATGCAAAGCTTGTAATAGCTGAGGGAATGAATTGCGATTGTGAAAAAGGGATTGTCTTTTCACTCGGTGATTTAGTATAGAGAAGGCAAACAAGCCTTCTAACATCGATCACACCTACACATACAAAGTCACATCAGAGACAAAAGTGACATCACGTCAATTGTGTGTGATGGCTCTTCCAAAGTGAATACTAAAATTGAAAGTGCATGCATATGTTTTGGAGAAGGATGGGGGAATTTTCCTGCCTCATACAGATTGGAGAAAAACAGTGTTAAGCACATATTAGCAAGATGGGAGGAGCGCCTATTCTCGGGCGTAAAGCTTCTAATAAGTGACCAACGATCTCGACTTATGGCTGATGCTGTCAACGTCATCATGTTCTTAAGAACGAATAATTGAATGCTGTGGTGGTGACTTTTGAATACAAGATTTTCTTCGTTGTTTTTCAAACTTAGTCAAATGCCAAGTACTGATTCAAAATTGTGTATGGTTGATAAACTTTCATTGAAAATGATTGATAATTGATGCAGCAATGATCACTAAAAGAAAGTTCATGCAAGCCGATAATGATCTATGATGTAGGTTACCGGCTTTCTTAAAACACTAGACTTATGTAGCCTACTTGCCACCCGGAGTCGGAGTATGATTTATTCATTGTACTTTTATTTATTATAGATTTACTTTTTATATTCATGTAATTTGATGTCCGAAATATCGTATCCATTAGCAATCGCAATTCCTTTGATATTATACGCCCCCTGATAGTCCTCTGCACATTCTTCCACTGCGTCATTGAAAATGTTCTGTGAATTTTCCGTGGGATAATGTTTAATCGGATTTAGGGGATGTAGGCGCACCATGAATTGAACCGAAATCATCAAAGGAAAATTATTCGCTCGGAACCTTGATACTCATGGTATATAGAAATATTAAGAGAGAAGACGATTAGCTCCCATAATAATGGTGGAAGCGTGTTCTGAAGAACAGTAGCACTCGACACGTCTCAACTTCACACGTCCTCAAGGACTGTCTGAGCACCCTTTGAGAGTGCAGCTGCTTCTCAATATACACTTCCGTCATCCATAACCTTCTTTTTCTTTCTTAATATTCTTTGCTGTCGGCACCGACACAAACACTTACTCCATGGCCAACCTGTTGACTAATATTTCACTATTATTGTAATTAGCTATTCAATCCAATGAAACCCAAAATTTCAGGAATTAGTCAGCTTTATCTACAGTATGAAAACTGTAAATATGCAGATATTGAGAAAAAAAGCAGACACGACTGATTTAGATTTGGTACCGCACGTCATGGAAGATAGGGTATGCACTCGTGGGCAAGTCACAACCCGGGCACCCAACTTCTAGCAAGGGATGCAGAGTCCTATCACTTTGATAGGACTCCGACTCCGGGTGGCAAGGGCTACATAAGTCTAGTGTTTTGAGAAAGCCGGTAACCTACATCATAGATCATTATCGGCTTACATGAACCTTCTTTTAGTGATCATTGCTGTATCATTATCAATCATTTTCAATGAAAGTTTATCAACCATACACAATTTTGAATCAGTGCTTAGCATTTGACTAAGTTTGAAAAACAACAAAGAAAATCTTGTATTCAAAAGTCACCACCACAGTATTCAATTATTCGTTCTTAAGAACGTGATGACGTTGACAATATCAGCCATAAGTCGAGATCGTTGGTCACTTATTAGAAGCTTTACGCCCGAGAATAGGCGCTCCTCCCATCTTGCTAATATGTGCTTAACACTGTTTTTCTCCAATCTGTATGAGGCAGGAAAATTCCCCCATCCTTCTCCAAAACATATGCATGCACTTTCAATTTTAGTATTCACTTTGGAAGAGCCATCACACACAATTGACGTGATGTCACTTTTGTCTCTGATGTGACTTTGTATGTGTAGGTGTGATCGATGTTAGAAGGCTTGTTTGCCTTCTCTATACTAAATCACCGAGTGAAAAGACAATCCCTTTTTCACAATCGCAATTCATTCCCTCAGCTATTACAAGCTTTGCATGCACTGCTGTCTCTGTACTTTTGAGTGACGGAGAAAATTAACATCAGGACATTGACAGCTATGTACACGAGGATAAATAATTTGTTTCTATCATATTTTGGGTCTAGTTATAGCCTAGGCCGGAGTCCTATCATTTGATAGGACTCCGACTCCGGCAAAAATGATAGGACTCCGGGACTCCAACTCCGCATCCCTGCTTCAAAAATTAAGCAATGCTCGACCCGAGTTGCAATCCCTATGGAAGATGTATGCATGAGTGGTCACAGAAGTAGTTAGTTATGCGGACGCACTGATAGTGGATACGAACATGGATAGGAACATGTGTTCCGAATTGCCAATGCGAACATGTTCCGAATTGCGAATGCGAACATGGATATGAACATGTTCCGAATTGCGAATGGATGCGAACATGGATAGGAACATGTAAATAGGAACCGCGTTCCGATTGATAGGCGAATTGAGATCATACTCAATGATTCGGAACGCCTTGTTCCGAAATTGAATTAGAGTATGTGAATTAGAATAGGGATGCGAACATCTATTTCGGTACTTAAACAGGTGTTTGTTTTGAGACTGCTTGCTCAAATGCGACAATTGTGGCCATTGTGACTATGATGACAATTTTATTTATTTTCATAACTAGGTTAAGTTATAAATACGTGGAAGTTGCTTGATGGTTAGTTACCCAATTTCATGGATTGTTGCAAGAGACCTTGGTTATTCGCTAAAGGCTATAGAAACTGTTACAAATCTAAATGAAAATATCAAAGCTGGTGATTTAGTTGAACGACTAATGGATCTGGATGAGCATACCATGAATGCTAAATTGGATCGTAGTTGGATAGAAGATTTCTCAATGCTACATTATAAAGACAGTGAAATTAGGAGGATGAAATTGGAACTTTCTGAAACGGAGATAAAAAAAGTGAAACCTTCAATTGATTTATCAAAATGTTCTAACAATGAAAGTGACTTCAGAAAGAAATTAGAAACAGAGACGTTTAAACTATTATGTGAACGGAACTGCATTAGGTGTTTTGAACGGGAAAATCCCTTCTCTTGTTACCATGTTACTTGTTACATGTCTCTTGTTACCTTGGAAACTACATTTTGTCCCCTTTGTGATGAAGAAATAATTTCAACAGTCACTGTATATCGTTCATGATGAGTCATCATGCGTGTCTGTGATTGGTTGCTATTGTGCAGCTTTTGTATATAAGGTTATTACACTTCTATTACAACCATACTTGTTGAGGATTGTAGACATTAATAAACATGCCATTTACCACGATCATTCCTGTTTCAATTATTCACAAAGACAATCTGTTTACTAGCAAGATTTTCTACTCTGCAAATGATGTTATTGGTTACAAAGCTGATCTCATAGATCTGATGGAGGATATTGTCACATTCTATCATTGTGAAGATGATATTGAACTTCAGAAACTCTTAATGAGGACATTGACCAATGCCCTTACGCGAGTACTACGATTTTGGCTCGATGAAGTGTTCAAGCCTCTGAGTTTGACGGAAGCTATTCCACAGAGTTCTCGTTGCTATTGTGAAATGAGAACACGGAAATTGAAGACTTGTTTGCATGATATAATCGTATTTAGCCACTATGAGGAAAATGGTGGTAAATTCAAGGTGGACATGTTTACCGGACTCCCGTCGATGAGCGTCAATGTGGCAGTGCAAGATGACCGGGACATAATCAAGTTTAGAGCGTACTATGCTAATCTTTTAAAAGTCTTCGCTTCAAAACCATGCTGTTCATGCTGTCCTCTATCAAAGGATTTAATGTGTAATATAGAACAGCTTATAACTGCAACGACACAGACCTTGAGTGATGTTGATGACTACGACCTACCATCTGTTACCGTTTGACTTTGTTGCATGGAACTAAGCAAAAATGTATATTTTTATAAATGCTTTGCTTTTAACACAATAAAAATGACTGCAAAACGAAAGGCATCTTTTTCTCGGAAGAATGGTTCTTTTAGACCTTCAAGTCAGTTTAAGAAGGCGTTGCGAAAGTTAAACAGCATGCGAAACAATAAAGTTAAGTGCAAATTAATTCAAAACTCCAGTGATGATTTCATTCGTGATTTGGCTTTTGCAATACACAAATGCCTCCCAATATACAAGCCTTTATTGAGTTCTGATTCTCTAAACAGCATTAGAAAATTTTCAAATCCAAGAAGCAGTGATATGAAAAGGCGGAACTTAGTTCAGCGTGGAGGTGGTGGGTTTTTGAATATGTTGAATGATATTGGAAACAGTATTTACAATGTACTCAACAGTCCACTAGGGAAAGTTGTGGCAGGTGCCGCAGTGTTGCTGTAGACGACGAATCATGGATTGACACGTCATCATTGATTGATGACTCATGTGAATATGTATATAAGAGAGACGCGCTTGTACTCTTTAATCACTTTCAAGCTATCATTCATCGCTGACGGTTGAAAAGCTCCGAATAAGTACAACATTGAATTATGTCTCAAAAAATGTTTATAGTTAGAGAGGAGAGCGACTCATTTGAACGTGATCTCTTTAAATTCCGACCGACAAGGAAGGTTCAAGGGATTGGAAATACCTTTTACTTCCAAACGTTGAGCTATGGTGACGATGGTTTCTACCTTCAAGTTCCATTTTTCCACAGTAATGGTATGTCTTCATCTGGTTATAGCAACATGAGACAAATGCGAGTAACCTTTCCGAAATGGCAGCAGATGATACTCAAAACCATCGACTCTTTGGCGAAGGAATGCGTTGTGTTGCCCGAAAGTGCTCCTACACATTGGAGGAAGGCGTTAGAGGAAGGAAGTGGCTATAAGGATTTACCCGAGTTCGATACGCTATTCTTGAAATTGTCCGATCACTTTCAAGCATTCGATCTACTTGGAAATACAATGGAGTGTGATGATCTGAAGCGCGGACGATACATGGGTTTAATACACGTCAACGGACTATACATTGGTGCTCACGGCTCAACCGGAAAAGTGGCATCGTTACAAATGAAAGTTCTACAGTTGGTTTATGAGTCAATGCCGATTGATAAGTGTCTAATCACCATCGATAAATCTACTTCAAAAGATGGGAAGGATGTTGAAGAAAGCAAAAAGCGGGGACGGAAATCCAAGGAAGGGAGTGTTAAGTTGAAATTGAAACGCCAAGATGCTCAAATTGACGCGAGAAGTTATTTTAATGCTGACATTGATGAGGAAACACAAATGCTGTGAATGTAACTTGAAAGTTTCTAAATGTAAATAAAGTTGTTATGGAACATGACTTGTTTTATTCTAAGCAAACTGGTGGGTGTTGGTCTTTAAAGCTTTTAAAATTTCAGGATGACAGATTTTCGCCTATTCACTGATCGCACAATGTGTGTGGCCGGACCAAGTCAGTCCGGTAAAACTACTTTTGTAACTCAATTACTATAATTTAGAAATGAGATGTTTAATAAAGAAATTAAAAGAGTTAAATGGTGTTATGGCATATTTCAACCACAACTACATTCTGCACTTCGCCAGAAAGGTTATGATGTGAAGCAAGGGTTACCGACAACTGAAGACATCAAAGCAGGTGACTTACTAGTATTAGATGATCTATTACGTGAAAGCAAATCTTCAAAGGATGTAACTGAAATGTTCATTCAAACTGCACATGATAGGGAAGCTTTTATTATCTATATCACCCAAAACATTTTTGATGGAGGGAAAGAGCAAAGAACTAGGAGTTTGAATACACATTATTTGGCAATATTAAAAAATCCAAGAGACAGCAGTCAGATACATCATCTCAGTAGACAGATATTACCTCAACAACCTAAAGTTCTTTCAAAAATATATGAAGATGTAACTAAGAAACCACATGGCTATCTATTTATTGATCTAACCCAGGAATGTCCGGAACGACTTCGATTTCGAACAAATATCATACCTAATTCCGCTGAACCAATGACAGTTTTCTCGGTTCACAGTTAGTTTTAAGCAATGTACTTTGTTGCCTTATTATTTTCAAACATGTCGTATTCAAAGATGGTGGTCATTCCTCAAGAGGAGTATGTACAATTGACTACATTACAAAGTGCACAGGAAGTCAAAAATATAGATCAACCTATTACGAATCAACTTAAGGAACTAACACAAAAGGATATGGAAATTCAGAAGATTAAGGATCCCTATCGACGAATGCAGTTTGCAGCTGAAAACATTGATGAGAGGCGACAGATTCGTGATAAGTTGCGACGATTTATAACCTTGTCAACACCTCGACCATATCGTGTGCGCGCTGAGCGATTATTTGACTTCATTGATCCACATGTGAAGTTCAATGAGAGAGGGGAGATAATAGATGAAACAACTGGTGATGTTATTAGAAATAGTCACATAGATGACCTTCTACAATATGCTGTTAGAGATGTAAGGCGAAAACTAGGTGCACCACAAGGGTGGTCATATTTTCAGAAAATTTTATCTGATCAAAATGTACCACACAATATTATTGGAGGACCGACTGTGAATGAGTTGGACAAGGGTCACTTACAAGATGAAACAAAAAGTACAACACCCACGATGGCGGTCAAGCGAGAGCTTCATGATCCCGATAATCTTCAACCAAAAAGAGCCACTAGGCGCTCAATGCGTGTTGGAAAGGATTATAGTAAATATTAAGCAAATATAAATTAAACTTTGCTTCTCTCATATCATGTCGCTACAAAAGTTTTGCTGCTGTTTGAAATCTGCGCTCGAAGGTAAAGGAGAAGAGGGAATAGAGGTTGATATCAATTGTGTTAGCAGTTACTGTGGGAGTAATACGCGTGCAAATCAGAACAAAGACGATGAGTACAGCAGTGAAACTCAGAAAGATTTATTACGACTTAAATCACCCCGCAAGTTTCAGTCGTCCGGAGGTTCTAGCTCGTGCAGCAGGTGTGGGGATAGAGAAAGTCAAGAAGTGATTAAGGAGTCAACCGACTTACACTCTTCACAAAAATGCGAGAAAGCGGTTTCCAACGAGAAAATATGTTGTTAACAATGTAGATAGTCAATGGCAAGCGGACTTGGCTGACATGCAACAGATATCACAGTACAATGATGGCTATAAATACATCTTAACCGTAATAGATATTTTATCTCGCTATGCTTGGGCACGTGCGCTGAAATCTAAACGAGGACCAGAAGTTGAAGCGGCTTTTCAGAGCATTTTCGATGAGGGGCGTGTTCCGCAAAGAATACAGACCGATCAAGGGAAGGAATTCGAAAACTCTCATGTTCGAAGTCTCCTTAAAAGTCATAATGTGGAATTGTTTAGTGTCAAAAATGCTTATAAAGCTGCCATGGTTGAGAGGTTCAATCGCACACTGAAGACAAAAATATGGCGCTATTTCACTGCAAAAAATACACATGTTTGGATAGGTGAGCTGCAGAAATTTGTTAAGAATTACAATGAAAGCTACCATCGAATCATTAAGATGAAACCAGTTGATGTTACCCCAGATAATGCGATGGATGTATGGCTTCGATTGTATGATAAGAAAGCGAAAAACATTTCCAATGAAAAGAAAATAAATGTTGGTGATAGAGTTCGGATTTCAAAGGTTAAGTCTACATTTGAGAAGGGGTATCTACCTAATTGGACTGAAGAAGAGTTTTTTGTAGATGAAGTAAATACAAAATTTAGACCCACCATGTATAAATTAATAGATTACCATGGCAATCCAATTGAAGGAAAATTTTACTCTTATGAATTGCAAGTAGTAGACAGAAGTGAAGAGGTGTATATGATTGACAAAATAATTAGGAAGAAAGGTCATGGCAATCAAAGGAAATATCTAGTTAAATGGAAAGGATATCCTGATTAATTCAATAGCTGGATAACACACCAGGATCTGCAAAATGTGGATGTGGGAGACACTCGTAACTTTTAAGCTAATATAGCATGTGACTTCTTCTTACATATATGAGTTTAACATATCTACTAACTTCAATATCATTCTTCCAAGCAATAGCAACCCCAAGATATTCCCAAGTAACAAACCATCTCTATACTCTGTTGAATTCGCTAATCCAATTACTCTGCATGGACCCCATGAAGTTGCTCTAACTGAAATTACTTATTACAACGATATCAGTTTGCTAAAGAACAACTATTTTGAATTACATAAAGAAGTACGAGAGAAGGATGATTGCTTTCGCATATTTCAAAATAGTCTACATGGTACATGGGCTTTTCATCATCTAACTTTACATCCTTTTTCAACATCTTTACCATCTGTTCAAAACATGATTAAAATTCAAAAGGCATTTGCAACGTCAACTTTTGATTCTAAGGTTCCCACAATGAGCTTGCAAGATACAGAAAAGGAAATCGGTAGAATGTTTGAACGAATAAATGATCTCTTCAAGCTGACTTTGAATAAATTCTACAAACCAGTCATAAAGGGGTCAACAAAATTGATGAAGGAAGGGAAGCATGTTCTTCTTGTATTAGGTAAGGATTTGAGTCATACTTTTGGGTATTCCAGAACAACTTTCTCATCAAGGTATTGGTACAATGGACGTGGGTGGAATTCGGAGAGGAAAGTCACTGATTTTCAATGTACAATTGTGCCATTGTATGCATTACAAAAGAGGAGCATCCGAGTAAAAAATAAATTTGAGGTCATTAGAAGTGTTGAAGACTTTGCAAGAAAGTTTCAAGGATCAGTGCCAGAAACGTTAATGACTTGTGAATATAAGAAAGAGAAAGTAACTTTATTTACTGTTGAAACGGAGGCAGAATTTATTGTTTTTACTAAAAAGACACCATTGGAAAAGTCTGAGTCCGCTGTTATTGAATTCGGATCTGAAATGATTGGGATGTTTAAGGGCCTTGAAAGCGCACCTTGGTTGACAGAGTTAAATGATACATTCAAGGTTCAATTGTCCTCTTCTAAACTCAAAGCATCAACAAATGCTTCATGGGATATCCACGTATACAGCGAAGACATATTGGGTGATGAATTGTCTACTTCCAGTGAACTCGTAAAAAGAGTTAATTTGAACATTGAAAGCTTGAAAACGCCATCTGAATTGTGTACAAAGTTAAATGAGTTTGGTGTAGATTACCTTGATGCAGATGCATATCACTTTTCTTATGATCCACATAAGAAACTCATGATTCTAAAGGTAGGGAAGAACTCTCTTATCAAGCTGGATAGCGTGTTAACGACCACATTGGGATTCTCAAAATCAACTATTTATGAAGGCTCATCAATAGGCGATACAGCCCCATCACTAGAGCGTGATATAAGTAACTTATACGTCTATTGTAACATTATTGAATATACAAGGGTTGGCGACATTGAGGCCCCACTTCTGCGCACATTTCCTCTCTCATCCGTAAGGAAGCAACTAATCAATCGAGAATTTATTAACACGATGTATGTACCAATGAGCAGAAATGTCATCAATAGAATTGACATATCAATTCATGATGATACAGGTGAAGTAGTACCATTCTGTGGTGGTGTTACTGTTTTAACACTACACATCAGGACACGAGAATAAGGCTTTACGCTATTGTGGGATCTATAATTATCTACAGGACATAATGTCAGGCATTTACAGTGGTCCATCCTATCAGAGCGGCTATCCCGTGTTTGCTGGAGGTAGACGACAAGTTGGAGGAGGCATATTCGGTGCACTAAGACGTATGGTTCTCCCAACACTCAAAAAGTATGGCGTACCATTCATGAAACGGGTTGGAAACAGAGCTTTAGACTTTGGTGCAAATGTTGCAGCTGATGCACTTCAAGGGGAGAATATCGGTGAATCCATGAAATTGCGTGCACAGCAATCTGCCATAGACGCATTAGATGATTTAACAAAGACAAGGCGTACAGTTCGGAAGAAACGTAGGAAGTCAAGACAAGTTGGATCGGGTCGAGTTACTAAGCAAAGGCGTAGGAGAAGTAAAAAGCCCACCAGAGCAGCACGTTCTAAATCAAGACGTCGTGTGAAAGCAAGAAAGCGCAAACGAAATTCCACAGCGACTGGAAACAAGTCAAAACGAAGGAAGACAACATATTTGTAAAGCTAATACGATGCAGAGTATCAATTCGGCTTTGTGTTTCTTTGATTCACCCCCTCATCAAACTGACATTATTTCCTCAACTATTGTTGATATAGTCCCCACAACAAATATCGATGGTAACCAACAGCCTATTCAGTTTGATATACCTGCTAATCCACAAGATTATATTGACTGTCAATCCATTGATTTAGAATTGTGTATACAAATTAAGAAGACTGATGGTACCAATATTGATTCAACTAAGGATAAAGTGGGATTGACAAATCTTCCTATTGACAGTCTATTTTCAGATGCGTATTTAATATTGAATGACAAACAGATTGAAGGAGGGGATTGAGCATATCCCTATGGAGCATACATAAATACAATTACGCAATTTCAGAAGCAAGCTAAACAGTCACACTTGCAAGTTGCCGGCTGGTATGATGATCAGCAAGGGAAATTTGATGAGGTTTCAAATGGAGGTTTAAAAAAACGAATGGAATTGACAGCAGATTCAAAGGAATTATACTTGAAAGGACCTGTCTATCTTGATTTCCTTCGTCAATCTAGATATCTACTATCACAGGTTAAAATGCAAATAAAATTTATTCGTGCAAATCCTGAGTTCGCGTTAATGGCTTTTGGAGCTACAAACTATCAAATCAACATAAGTAGTGCCGTGCTCAATGTAAGGAGAGTAACAATGAACCCGTCAGTCATCAACGAGCATGCGACAGGATTGAAGAAAAGCAATGCAATATATCCAGTTAATCACAGTGTGTTAACAAACTTCACAATTGGTGCGGGATCATCCTCTCATGCCTACCCAAATCTTTTTCCCACTGCGATGCCGAAGGCGGTGTATATCACATTTGTGGAAAATGAGTCATTTATTGGTGCTTTTGAAAAGAATCCATTTAATTTCCAACACTTTAACGTTAGTAAACTAGCACTCTATCAGGATGGAAAATTTGTTGCTTGCAAAGCTTATGAGCCTAATTTTAAAGAGGGTAAATTTGCACGTGAATATGGTTCTACTTTCACTGCACTGAGCATGTTTAACACAGATGATTCAAATGGAATTACAATGGATATGTATAAAAATGGTTACTTCTTCATTATATACAATCTCACAGCAGATGCAGATCTAGGCGGTGAAAGCGTAGGAGTTACAAAGCCTGGTAATCTACGACTAGAGGTGTCATTTGAGTCACCTTTGAAGAAAACAATTACTTGCCTCATTTATGCTATCTATGATAGCAAAGTTGAAATAACGAGAATGCGAGACGTAACTGTCAGCTATCAGAGATGAGTAACTTAAGCAACATACAAATCCTGAGGAAAATGGGAAATGCTCATCCCTACTCCAAGTCAATATTTCTTGATGTCTTTTCTAGAGATAATTTACCTAATTCAATTCCTTTCTATCCTTGTTCGCTTATCATCAATACGGACAGCAACAATCTTCCTGGTAAACATTGGGTTGCAGTGTACATCAATCGCTATAAAGTGGCTGAATATTTTGACTCTCTTAATCTACCTCGCTTACATGACATTGCATTATGGATGAATAGGTTCTCCTGGACGATTAAGAAAGTTACATCGTTTCCACTTCAAAGCAATGTATCTCTCATGTCCGGCGGTTATGTGCTATATTTCATCAACGAGAGACCATTGAAAAATAACTGTAAAAGTGTTTTACAACTTTTTTCGAAAGACTGCTATAAAAATGATGTAATTCTTACAAAGTATATTGAAACTGTTTTGTAATAAAGTTTTATTTTATATGTAAATATCCTTGTTTTATGTTCCAAATCGTTGGGTTTAGAGGGAAAGCATAACATGTTTACATTTCAATATGTATTTACAAATATACAGTTCTTTTCTAAATATTTACATAGCTACAATGTAGATTTCACAAATATTTTTCTCAAATCACATAGGATGGGAGGAACATCATTTATGTCTTTAATGCCGGTTATCACAATCTTTCCATTATGGAATACATGAACATGATATGGGTGCCAGTTAGTCATCTGTGCTGCTGGAAATAGTTCCACTTCATAAGTGAGATTATTTGATGATGTGACTTTACGAAAGTCATAATGATAGTTCAATTCACATAACACAGTCATTGTCTTCACTTCCCATTCAGATAATGAGTCACTAAGTAAATTTTCCAACGTAGAATGTAGATATGGTAGATCACCATCAGTGAAGCTACCAACACACTGGATTGTTCCATTTGGAAAGAATAGGATAGTCACATATTTATCCTTCCTCTGTATCCTCCATGTTAACATTGAGGGTCTTCCCAGATGTAGATTCGTTGTCGGCTTCATCTTGTGTTTTATTAATAACCATTGCTTTCGATTGGGAATGTTCCGCTCGATTTCTTGAAGATTGAGTTTTGAGTTTACTTTCGTAGTTAACATGCGATTCACGACTTCCATCCGCTTGATGTCCTCCATCCTTAATAAATGAAATCATATATGGTAGTATCTCTTTTGTAAAGTTTCTCCATGTGACGTCACTGAAACGGAAAAATCGATAGTCAATATCTTCTCTCTTTGGTGAACAGACGTATAGCTTGACGATAGAGTCACACTTTATCCATACCTTTTGATCGAGGGGAATCTTCATCCGTGTCTTATGGTTGTCAATCAGATCAGCAAAGTCTTTCAGTGAAGATAATGCGTCAAGGCTAATGCAAACGCCACGATGTTTTCCACCACTATTTGTTATTAAGTGACGAAAGACTACTTTCTTAGAATTTGTTATGTGAATGTTTTGTGAGTCATTTAATTTCCATGTTCTAATGTAATGAGGCATGTTTTCAAATATAAACCTAAATTTATTTGTTTGCATAAAGCTTGCTATTTTACATCTCAACATATCGGAATGATGTTGAGTGCTACGTCTTCAATTCATAGTAGGACTACCTATGTTTTAGTAATTATTTCCACACATCGGAAAGATGTAGAAATTTCATTTTATATTTAATCTACCTATATATTATTAAGCATGACTACGCAGAAATATAGTGATTGGTTAGTTTACTTTGTTAAATTTCTTAAACTTCTACGTCACCTGTAGCAGGAATGCATCTCCTTCTCTTTGAAGGTGGGGGAAGACCTAAACTATAGTGTCCATATGGTAGAGATAGATTTTTATTTAACCAACAGCGCTTATCCTCCCAAAGTGAAAGTCCTCGCTTTCTAAATGATTTTGTAGTGACTACGTGATTTGTTGAATTTATAATTGTCATTTCCTCATTTGTATCTTTCTCACTGTAGTACACAGTCCTATAATCATTATGTTGTAATTTTTTAACTGCAGCTCTCTGCACTCCTTTTGCCCGCTTTATGCTATCACAAGTTGAATCTAGATATTTCATTGAATACATTTTTGGTTTTAGCAAGATCATTTCCTCAAGCAACTTTCCCGCACACTCATCCTTAAAACAACCTAATCTGGCTCTGTTTGTTACTGAGTATAGTCGGTGATGACTGTCATAGTTTGAAGAGTCAAATTTTTCACCAAAATATAGCAGTACATCCTCCAAGCTGACAGATGGTGAGGTGTACAAACATAGGAAAAAACTATCGGTATCACCTCCACAAAGCCGCGTTCTATTTATCAGTGGACATCTTTTCAAATCATTGTATAACTGGTACATTTCCAATTTGCTATAGTCAAGTACCGCCTGACCAACATAAATCAATTTATTCAACATTATTGAAGGTTTATACATTTCCATACCAACTAGATCTTCATCAAATATCTTATGCTGTACATAGAGAGGATGATTTGATAATTTTCGACATTGTTCCACGCTGTTTACTAATTTGAATTTTCTCCTTCGTCTTACATTTTCCATTGTTTTACCATATAAAGAATTATTTTTCTACTTATAAAATGACTTTTCAAAGTTGGTACTTGATTGAGCTCTCTTTTGTGAATTCATATCAATGTACGTTCTCAACCATGGCTTTTGTGTGAACTTTATACCGTTGTGAATTTCTGTGATTTTCATACCCATGGATAAATAAAACTTTAATATTGAATAGTGTACAACATAATTTTCCCTATTGAATTGATGAAGCAAGAGTTTTTTAGTTGAACTGAATTTAGTGTCTGGTCTTATTTTCCTATGTAAATCCTTCATATAAGTTGAGAAAATATTTTGCTCTACGGTCTGCATCTCTGGCGCTAATGGGAAATCGGCAGTGTCATCATGTATGTTTGCAGGATATTCCAATTTCAAATCAAAAATATAGCCAATTTCACCATCATCATCGATAGCTTGTATATTTTCTTCGTTTAGAAAATAGCTTACTTCACTATCACTCAACCATTTAAAATTTGAATGTGGTAGACTCTTACTGAGCGAAGAACCGTAAAGGTTATTGACATCAATGTAAGATAAGTGACGACTTTCATTTGTCATATTTTGTAATTCCGAAATGCGTGCACGTGCTCTGTGAATGTTCGTAAAAGTCATTCCACCCCTTATTCCCTTTCCAAGAGATTATACATACTTTCGTCTTGTATGTAGTGTGGAGGATCATTAGATGTCAAATTTAAAGCTGAAGTAAAGCTAAGATGTGGAAGGCTAACGAAATGGACAGGATCTACTTTATCTTCACTTTGACTTAGTGACCTAAAAACTTAAAAAATATCTGTCAGTAATAATACATCCAGTTTCAAATATGCAAGCATGTAATCACCAAAATTGTTACAATTGAAAGCAAACCACGCATTACTAGCGTGCTTATATTCTTCATCTGAACAATGTTCACGAGTGAGATCATTATAAAATTCACATTGTGGTGGCAGACATTTTTCTGACAATGTATTTAGACTTTTGAAATAACAGTAAGGAAACACTCCCTTTTGATAAAGAATATCATCTGTTAACAGGGGAAATTCATTTCTTAGTTTTTCTACATGTTCATAAACTTGCAATCCTCTTGCTAACTCACTCAATGATGCACTTAAAAATTGATAAGAATCTAAGAATTTTAACTTGAAGTAGATTGTTTTTCCTTTGTATTCGTTCACAGGGACGCTGGCGGATAGAGTTATATACTTTTCAGCTGTTGCTGCTACTACTTCCAATTTCCATGACTTCTTCTTTCCAATTGCTTTATAGCAAACGATATGACTATCATAATTCTTAAAATTATGGAAGAAGATGGGTAGTTCCCGCCTATTTAGTTTTAATCGAAGATTGCATTTGCTGCATATTGTTTGCCTATATCTTCCTGTTAAATGGTCGTGATCTCTTACTTTTATGCAATCATCACTAAATACAGCTTTACATTTATTACAATTTTTTACATTTTTATGTTTTTCTTCTTCATCAGAAGAAAGAGACATTGGTTGCCGGCTTATTGCACGCTGATTATCATATAAGTTTTGAGCTATATTTTCTAGGTGATCCAAGAAGTCCATAATACAATTCTCTCCTTTGAAGACATAATATTTGTTTTCAAATCTGGACTGGAGAGCTTTATGCCAAACATGATAAACACCAACTGCTGCCGGTTTGTGTACTTTATTATCGATGTAGCACTCTATATCTGCATAAACAACTAAAGGAGGACTTAATTGATATTCCATGCTACTTGTGCTTACCTCTAGTTGTTTAGGCATTCTTTCTATTTGTGCCTTTCCACGAACACAAAATTGATAATGTCGCACCAAAGTTGTCTTATATGTAAACGATTGGGTACATCGATCGCAGAAATGTTTATATCTTCTATTTATTTTTCTATATAATCTTGATAGTTTTCTGATTCCACAATAGTGTGCACGTTCATTGTTTATAATTAGTAGTATATTCACAGTTCGTTTACCAATAAAGTTGCTGCTATATCGAACACCTTTTAGTCCTTTTTCGTAAAGGTGAATGTTGATTTTAATGTCATTATTTTTCTCAAACTTAGGAATATCTTTAATTGATACGGGTGTAGAGATGTCATTCATATTTAGTTCAGATGTCCATTTACTATATGATTTTATCTCATTCCTAGAATATGATACATCATTGTAATGTAGCATTGATAGAACTGAATACAAGAAACAGTCATTTGCATTTGAATGTACATTAATTACAGCCTTCGAATCTTTCAGACTCTTTGGTAGATTAAATGCTTCTCCACCAGAAAGTAATGGACTAGTAATAACATTGAATTCTATATTTAGTATTTCATCTATAACCCAATTGCTACCCTTATTTGCAAAAGCTTCAATATGACTTGAGAGACTATTTAAGTTATCTTGGAACCATGTATCATAGTCATAAATATAGTTTGTGGATGATGAAGTAAAGTGTGCGAGAAACGTTTCATCTTCCTGAGGATTTGATCGCACATAACGAATTTGTGCTACCAGACGACCACGTAGTTGAAAATTTTCTAGAAGGTTTGTCACTAAGTTCTCTAATATAGATCGCATACTTAATAAAAAGGAAGTTATATCTACTGTGTGTGCTGATGGTGTGATGTCGTATACACGAGCATGACCGTTGAGCGCGCTTTCGCTGAGACTTACAGTTCCATGATTATTTTGAATATTCATCTCACTATTTGTATTATGCATATTCATATGCTGACGGAATTTGCTTATAGAATTATACGTTTTACCACAGCGGGAGCAGCATTGCATAAAGATCAAACTATTATTTGAAGCGCTGATTGGTACATGTCTAGACGTTGATTCAGCAGTACTAGATTCGGGTATTTCACTATCATTAGCTGAGATACTTCGAGGATTTGAATTTAAATTACAATTACTTGGTTGCTTATCACAGACTAGATTGTGTCGCTTTAGATTATCCTGTCGTTTCGTTTCATATGGACACTTCCTACACTGATAAGTTTTTCCTAACTTACAAAACTTTTCATGGCGTTGCAAATTACCATTAAGAGTAAACGTTTTTCCACATTTAGAACAGACAACCATGTTTATTAAACTGGTGAGGATTATAATTTTGCAGACTATATATATATTTTTATCATCCTATGACGTCACAACGATTACTAGCCAATGACATTTGTTCCAATCTACGATGAAATAAGAAGACAGGACTTGTATCAAATTCTTTTTCCATTAAGTTAAAAAGTCAAAGTAAAAGAAATTACAACTTTTGACACTTTATCATGTCACTGTGTGAGAGTTTCACATGCTGGCACTGCTCGCAACAGTCGGACGTTTCCTCCATCCGAGTCAGTCTAACTCGTGAAATGAGACCTTCACGATATACGATGTGCATGAGTGTCTCACGTTCGAATTGCCGATTGCCTCGGGCTACAGAAGAGGACAATAGCAAGTTTGACTGTGTCAAATTGCGAACAGACACAACCAAACCCCTATTCTCCTCCCTGAGCTTGCTCTCCCGCTGTTCAGCCATCCGAAGTCGTTGCTGGCACAACTTGAGTTTCTCCTCCAGTCGCTCATCACCTTCTAACGTTTCGTGAAGGTCCACATTATATTCCCGCAGAGGTAATGGAGCGGGAGCAGGAACAGGGACCGGATCGGGAGTAGGAGCAGGATCAGGAAAAGGGACTGGAGCGGGAGCAGGAGCAGAAGCAGGATTAGAAGAAAGGATCGGAGCGGGAGCAGGAACAGGTGACGTAGTAGGAGCTCGTGGTGGTGTGAGAACTCCTCGATGTTCGAGGATCGGCGTAAAAGGAAGCCGAGCGCTACAATTTGGCGACGCCCGGATCCGCGAGAAGGATATCTCTTGAGATGCGAAATCAATCACATGCTGAAATGAGAAGAAATAATTGTTTACTATCTATATGTCCTTATAATGAGGATAGAGCAATATAGATCTAACAAAATTTATAAAAATCATACCTCAGGAGTGACACTTGACGGATTGTCCCGAAACGAATTGTTCTGAAAATAGATAACACTGCTATAATTTTGAACCACATTTAACAAGAGAAATCATGAGATTTAGTTAATAATTATGTTATGTAGTTATCGTTTATTTCGATACTTACAAGAGAGCGTCTTGTGTCATCCTCATCAGAAGATGATGTCGCCGATGACGTAGTAGCGTCTCATCCGATGAAGACTCCGATGAGGACTCCGATGAGGACTCCCGTATCGTGTAAGGACGCTCTTCATTGTCCTCAACTGATGTGGTCGTAGCCGGAGTTGAGGTGATGCTAGCAGCTCTGGATTTTTTCAGGGATAGGGATCGCATTACCTGAAGCGGTAGAAAAAGATAGAATGTTAACTGAGCAAATGGATGATGTATGATACATTAACAAGTGACGAGAGGGACTTATGAAAACGACTATAACAACTGTACTTACGGGACGTGGAGTACTTGACTCTTCTACCGCACTCAGCTTGGGAACCGGTGGTAGAATTTTGAACAGCTGCAAAGAGAATTAACGCATTATTATACATTGAGGGTGATTAATTTTTATCAACATGTCTTACATTTTTCATTTGAGGCAACTGTTTGACAACCTTTGTCTTCTTCTTCGCTGGAGGCCTCTCACACTGAAATGTTTTTGAAAAGTTAAATTTACTTCATACATAACGAAACAAATGTTCTTAACATCAATCATTTTTATTTTAAATTTAACTTGTACAGTTATCGGCACTCACCTCTAGATCGCTTGATGAAGAGTCACTATCAATGAATGCTCTTGATTTGAACTTTTGCTTTCTTTTTGTGGGAGGTTTTGCTGGTTCGGAACATTGGCTGAGTACTCCCTCTGCAGCCCTATCCTCCTTCGCGAAAAGCCTTGCCAATTTACTTTTTTCATCCTTTGAGGTTAAATTGCGTCCACCTCTGCCGTTTTCCTGCGCGCAGGATGCGTGTCTGCTGATGAAAGCCTTAGACTTGTCGTCATTTGCCATTTCCGTGCTTCGCACGTAGGACCGACAGGTGAGGCAATATACGTAGGTGCAGCCCTCCTTAAAAGTACACTCCTTGTGACCCCTCTTACTGGCATGTCTCACCGGCTGCTTACATGTTTCACAAAACTGAAATATTAAGCGCTGGCGTGCGAGGCTTGCATGACGAACCATTTCTGAAAGTCATGAAAAGCGTTTGTTATTATTTTATCTGTTAGCAAATGTGAATATCATTTAAGTGACTATTGCATAAATATTGGAAAGTAATTCTACAGTAATTGATTTTTTTAACTTAGAAAAATATTTTCGAGATAGAAACCGAAAGTCGAAATGTTAAATTTACCTTGAAAAGGCTTGCTTACATATCAACTTGAAATTTGAAATCAGCTGATAAATTATTAATTTATTTCGAAATGAAATCATAGAAACGAAACTGATGTTTTAAAAAGATAAACATTTCTGACTTTGGTTAAACAACTTTTAATTTGTAAATGGTCCACAGACTATCACTTTGAAAACAAAATTAGCATTTGATTTATTTACAAATTTGAAGCACACTTTGGAAATGTTTATCTTTATTTAAACACTTCATCATGTAAGCTTGTGTGCTTTATAAGTTTTGAAAATGCTATAATTAATTATGAAAATTAATAATTCTGTTTAATAATATAACATATAGTGTTCCTAACTTAAGATCCAGCCACATGTTTTAAACTAACTGGTTATAAGAACTTAGTAATGTTCCTACTCCCAAACTTTATAAAGTAGTGAATATAAGAATGTAGAACTCACTTCAGAATTGCAGTTATAAATCGAGAAAACGGAGATACGGAGAACGAGGTCTGCTATGCACACAGAATAATTCAAAAATGAGTGAAGAACGGAGCTCTACAACTTCTTTATATATGATTCTAACAAAGGAACCACGAACAAAGACCGGATGTCATCATAACATCACATTGGTATAGAAAAACAAACTGTTGAATTCAAACAAAACTAAACAGCTGATATATTTTAATGATGAAATAGAAAAGTGCCATCAAAGTCTTTGATGCTAGAGTGCTACATGTAACCGCGAAGTTAAACCAATTAACATGTGATGAAGATGGATCCCCTGCAGTTCTAAACATTAAAAAATCTACTTAAGTTAAGGATTTCATCTAAATTCAAATAATAAAGAAAAAGTCATTAAGTTTTAAGAAGTTAAATCCAGACTGCATCATAAAACGCGCAAAAATCGAAATTCAAATTTCGCGCCAAATTTCGTAAAATCAAATTTCGCGCCAAATTTCGTAAAATCAAATTTCGCGCCAAATTTCGAAAAATCAAATTTCGCGCCAAATTTAAATTTTATGGCATCTAGGGTTAGGGTTAGGGTTAGGTTTAGGGTTAGGGTTATGGAAGCAAGAAGAGTATCTATGGCACCCGGAACCCATGGGTAAATAAATTTTCGAGTGCGCGAAGCCCCCCTCCCCCCCCGCCGTGTATGAAGTGTATGAAGTGTATGAAGATAAAAGGTCAAGGTCAAGTCAAAGGTCAAGGTCAAGTTCATGTGGAGGTTTATGCATTATGGTCATTTCGAGTGATCAAACTTTAACTTTGAAAATTTTCAAAAACTTGAAAACTTATTTATTTTTGAGAAAAAACTTAGAATTCTTCCAGTTGCATACACCTGCATACAACAAGGATTTTTTCATTGAATAGGTACATATGCTATATCATTCGAATGCTCTTTTCATGCTGATTCTAATGGTGTATTGTATGACACATGTATGACACCATCCGAAGCAGCTATGGCCCTTTGAAAGATAGATAGAATTTAGTTGAGAAACTTAGAAATTGAAATCATAAATTTTTCTTCCTGCATACACTTGCATACAACAGGGATTTCTTCATCGAATGGGTACATACCTTATATCATTAGAAAGGTCTTTTCATTCTCTAGCTGATGATGTATTGTATGCAATATGTATGATATTATCCTAAGGTGAAAAAAGCATTAAAAAAACACTGTAAATCTATTCAAACTTTCATCCAATTTGACTATCATTTGAATTACACATTAATATTCATTTCAAACTTGTTCTAGTACGTTCGGTGCTGTTTCAAAGTCTCAAACAAGTGATTTGAAATATATATCTTCCAAATATTAAACTTAGAAATACTTATAGGTAGCTATTTCAGAGATGAATATATCTATCCCCAGTTCCCATTCAAATCCTATTAGAAATTCGATTTGTGAAATTATAAAAACAAGATTGTTCAATTATGTAAGTGTTATTAAAGATAAAAATTACATATTGTCAATATTGGGGAAAGGAATCACTCTCTTCAGGTCAACTCGAACACATACTCTTGTCTTTTTGGGGGCACCAGGGCAGCGGCGGGGCGTGGCTGGATCTATTATGCTGAACTCCAGCGCAGTGGTCAAATCCCTTTCTTCAGGTTCCAAACGCACACATATCTTTTTCGTCCTTGTTTTTCGTGGAGCGTTACGAACGTGACTTCCACCACGTGTCTTTATTGTTATAAGAGCTTCCAGCGGTGTTTCGATGAAGCTCCTTAGAACCACGCTTTCATCATCTGATGATTCTGTAATCACGGGTCCTGTTCCCAACACTATGGGTTCGCATGGCGATTCCATCTCTTCGACAGGAGAAGCGGGAGGTGTTGTGGTACGTTCCATTTTTAATGTGATTAGAATAATATAGATAAAATAGCTATGGTACTTGAGGATTAGAACCTTTGATAAGAATTGGTACACAACTAGGACTTATATACTTTTCAAACAAAGGAATTCCCAACAGCCAATCAGAGAGGTTCCGATTTTCCCTAAAGGGATATATAAGGATGTAATTGTTCCAATTAAGCAAGTTCTAATCCTCGTGACTTGAGTAGACATTAAGAATCTATTACGAATCTATTTCATGATGAGTACCCAGAAACAACTGTTCTGTTACCAAAATGAAAGCCAAGTAATTATGGGTGGATCGTTGGATGCGAAGGTTAATTTGTGTTGCGGATGCAAAGTGGAACTCTGGAAGACTTTAACAATGACAGCACTCAAAAGGAGAAAAGGACTGTCGGCGAAGTGCCCTATACACGAGTGTGATCACGACTTCACAAACAATGCAACATTCCTCGAATGGGCTGAGGACTTCTTGAAGTTAACGGAGTCCCCCGAGGGACGTGACTTACCTTCTTTCATTTTTTATGGTTAATTACACTTACATTGTAAACCTCTTGTTTTCATTTCGCAAATTCTGTAAATGGGATTCTGATTAGTAAATAATAGAACATTCATAACATAATTTCTGATCTGTAAACGCATTATGAAAATAAATAAAATTGTCATCATAGTCACAATGGCCACAATTGTCGCATTTGAGCAAGCAGTCTCAAAACAAACACCTGTTTAAGTACCGAAATAGATGTTCGCATCCCTATTCTAATTCACATACTCTAATTCAATTTCGGAACAAGGCGTTCCGAATCATTGAGTATGATCTCAATTCGCCTATCAATCGGAACGCGGTTCCTATTTACATGTTCCTATCCATGTTCGCATCCATTCGCAATTCGGAACATGTTCATATCCATGTTCGCATTCGCAATTCGGAACATGTTCGCATTGGCAATTCGGAACACATGTTCCTATCCATGTTCGTATCCACTATCAGTGCGTCCGCATAACTAACTACTCACAGACAAATGCAAAGATCAGAGATGTCGCTTGCCATTTTGTCGTTTATACCGGTATAGACATGTTGGTACGAACTGTTAGATAGTATTTCAATTTTGATCATACTATTGTAGAGCATCATAGTCATAAAATAGCCCATGTTAGAGTGCATCATTATATCATAGGGCCTTAATACAGTTATTCATAGCAGTTTATGATTGCTTTTCCTTTATGTGAAAATTGGCAAGGATTTTTGTTACAGACGGCATCATAACGAAAGGCAATATCATTAAATAATTATGGTTAGGATATGAGTTCCCTGACCATGGACATCTAGCTGTCAATGCCCTGACACACAAGCGTAGATTCTATCATTGGATTCAAAGACCAGCTTGCTACTTGTACAAAATAAGTCATGACGAGCAATATCAGCGTGGCATGACATAATTTTCAACATTTTTTTACGGAATAAGTAATTTGTAATATGATAATATCCTTTGTAGGTGCAAGTCATAATCAAGGTTTGAAAGGCATGCTTTCATTTGAATATTGGCGAAAATAGAAACATACACTTATTTTATGAAGTAAAAATTGCACAATCAATATACAACAAATCCATCCATCTTTATTTACACAATCAAATTTAAGCTTGCAATCAGTACATGAATTAGCAGCGAAAGATGCGGCCCTTTTGTGCAGTAGGCTCATTTGATTCTTTATGTGCCATACTAGTTGAGTTCATGTCCGGTGTAATGTTTACTCCGTTTACCCGAACCCAGAGTTAACCCCGGAGCAAACTCCGGAGTTAACTCCAGAGTCGGTGTAAACTCCGGGGTTAAACCGGTTATGTTTGAACGAACGACATTTGGCAGCGCTTTCATAAAATCGAAATTTTTATTCAGTCACCCCGAAAGTAGACTGAAATCAGACAAATTCCATCAGAAAACAAAAGACAAATGATTTGGGTGCATTTTTCATCATTCTCATTACGATTCCGCGGAGAAAGCTGAACAAACGAAGGATGTTAAAGCAAGAGTATCGTTCATGCAGTTTAATAAAGGAAAGATTAGTAATTTCTTAGACGGACGAGCTTGAAGAGCTGTGTATCTTTCTAAATTTTTTCTGCCAATTTGTCAAATTTCTCCGACTGTTCCTTTGCATGCCAATGCTGAGATGTCATTTCGAGGAAGGCCCTCTTACGTGGGACATCTGCATGCAACGATATAGTTTCGGTTAATTGCGTCAACGACTGTGCGATTGATCCCAATGTTGTCGCTGAAAAGGCTCAAAGAAGAAGAAATGCATTGAATCGGTGATTCCAATTTGTGCCCTGTCCTTTGAGAGCACTGGAGCTATGACGGAGACAGACGTAGGAAAACGGACGAAAGTCGCCATACCATGTGACTCTTTCTAAGACTGCGTTACCAGCGTCCACTTGAATGCCACCGTCCTCATCGGCACTGCTTTCTGTGCATCTGTTGCTTCTTATGCGATTAATGATTAATTTTCAATTTCATTCTAATTTTGATTCGCATATCTGAATCGAGCGATATTTGTTCACAATAAATACAATTGACTGAAACGCCATTTTATTCATCTTTTCACTATTTGCTATAAAAATTCCGATGTATCAAAGGAGAATACAGAAGTACAGAATGTGCATAAGGCACATGCGGAATCATACAGCTATCTTGTTGGAAGTACAGACTTACATTAAAGCCTAAACAGTCTACTTGCATCTGATAATACAATATTGTCACGATATATCGAAGTTGATGAACATTATGGTTGAGCAAAGTTGTCAATCTCTTATATAGTGGATCATGTGAGGAAGGACCAGTATCTGAGGACAATGATGAATTAAGTAGGCCTAATCCGCTTTCCAAATGCCTTAATGTAAATACCGGTATAAATACTGGTATGTCATTCAGATTACTCGTCTTGGCAAACAGGTAATTTTATAATTGTAAATGGGATGAATATCAACTAAGCTATAATCATAGACAGCGGATATCAGCACTGAGGTCTACAAAATATTCAATGTAAAATTAAGGGATAATCAACCAAGTTGCTGATGACGTGTGCGCGGTGACACCGTCCATCAGGTCCTAGGTTGCAATTAACCATCTTCATGCGAGCATATGGCAGTCAATCTCCAAGCTACAGTTTTAAGATGACACGTGCCACACGGATGCATTTGAAATGAATGTACGTATACTGGCTCCCCCACGCGTGGTTCGACTTCGTACACATGTAGAAGACTGAATTAGGTTTGCAATAATTGTCATCGCATAACTTCACTCAGCTTTACGCTATCTTTGGCTAAATAAAAGCAAAAAATATACCATAGCTTCGGTTGAATTCGCTTAAAAATTTCGTATGTAGCTGATAGCTAACTCAGGAGCAACCGGCTCCGGGCACAAGTGCCGGTAGGACCCCTACGCAGGTGGGCAGGATCGAGTAGGTCAACACAAAATTCACTTTCGGATACAGGGCGGGGTGCAGGAAGATATGTACATTCAGACAGCATTATGAATTAGCTAATGCGACGAGTATAGACAGGCTTACACAAAGACAATGGACAGGTGGGCGGACCTATTTCTAGTTTTTTGCAAGTCGAGCTCCTTGATTGCCCGCAGGATTTCTCATAGAATCAAGGCTTGAAGTTTCCGATTTCATCATTTCAGATAAGAAAATTAGCAAGGGTTCAGAAAATTAATTAGAAAGTATGTCACGCACAAGTACGATTCAAAAATGTACAGAGTTTCTTTATTATTGAGAGTTCTTTCCATAGAACAGGAGCGAAAATCGCAATTTATTTATTCACCATGCACAATTTTCATGAAAAAAGCAATATTCAATGATATTTTGGTGGTTGTGAAATATGATCTGATAGCGCCTTGTAATTTCATTATGTTGACATACATCTTTGTTGTGCAACCAATGGAAAAATTTCATCAAAATGCAGAACTTAACACTTTACACTTTACACCGGACATGAACTCGACAAGGAGTTATCCTCTAGGGGTTAACTTTTGCATGGTCCGAGTTATCTATGTAGCAGTAGGATTTGATGCTGGAAAGATGATTTTCAGATAATTCGGTAAATGACTTAAATTTTAAGAATTTTATCCCGTTGTGAAATTCAGCTGCTGTCGCATACTTTGCATTTGAAAAAGAGTTCGATTCCTTTAGCTCAGGTTAACTCTACACCGGGAGTTTACTCCGGGGTTAACTGTAGAGTTAAATCCGGAGTAAACTCTAACACTTACACTTACACCGGACATGAACTGAACTACTGTCACTCTATTAAAGCACACCAATGAGCACTTGCCTTAAGTCTCCCGATTGTTCATTGTACATACTGGTGCAAGCGGACTACATACACAAAGTATCTGTATACAGTGAAAATTGTTATATGGAAAGATTCAGTTTTTTGCGGAGATTACGTTCCCGTGGCTCAAAAAATTATTTGAGCAGTTTTAAAAAAAACAAAATTTTGCCAATTTGTATACTACCGAGATGACGCCCCTATGTAAGTAGTATGAAACAAGTTGGATATCAAAAGGAATGAATACTTGATAATAGGCATCCTAACTAAGCGGAAATCAAGATGATTATCAAGGGAATTTTATGAGTCGCATTATAATGAAAGTCTTCATGAAAAAGTCGCGATAGTATTCGTCCCTTCTTGGCTGAAATTTCAAGTTTTTGATTCAATTTTCACCGGCATGATTTAATGATTAACTAAATTCATGCTTCATTTCTTGAATCTGAATAGTGATGTGGACCCATTTACATCTTTCAAAGTTAATTGAAATCATTGTCTTTGATTATGTGATTTTGCTCAGCAAGTGGCAGGTTGCCAATAATATGATCACGCTTAAGAAAATACTCTTGAGGTCGAGCATGAAAGTGTAATAGGAACCCATCGAATTGCTAATTTAACAAACATTAAATCTCTAAGACTGTCATGACACTGAGAATCTGCAAAATACCATCATTCCTTCTGCATTACAACCATGATCACTCGATTCCGTGGCAATTTCTTGAAAACTGCAAAAATTTGCATTTCTCACACTTGGCAAAAATCACCAAATATATCCCCTCGAGTTCATTTAATGAAATCGAAAGTGTATACACATTGGAGATTAAATAAATGCGGAGTTACCACTCTACCTAATATACCTACTCTATGCATGCAGTGTAATCTTCTGTTTTAACTTGAGAAATGAATGTGCATGCAAATTTTATATATGCATGCTGGCGCACTGAGCTCCTGAAAATGACAGTATTCGATCCGTGGCCCGTGGGATTCCCATGGTTCGATGATTGAGAAATCCCTTGGGATGGGATGGGTCCGGGAATTGAAAACTCGTCCCATGAACATCCCTGATATGAAAGGCACTTAAATTTTTGGTGACCAACTTAATCATTGCTGGTCTCCTTTTGCAAATTTTTTCCCAAAATGGCGGACACGAATAGGAAAGTTAACAAAGCTATCAGACGTATCAAATGTACTAGAAACGTACAGAGACAGTTAGCAAGTCTATTAATATTAAGCAATATTTGGATGTCTAATTTCAGACGAATTGCACATCATGTAGTTTGTGTGATGTATTGTACATGTGACCTGCTTCGGCAACCAGTTTCATTTTACGAAGTAGTACACATTAAAAAACAAGAACTTTAGCACTCTCACCGTATCGCTGCTGAGGCTGCAAATCAGTCATTATTGCACGGTGCATGAAGAGTCTTCTCTTTTCATTTCCACCATCTTGAAAGATTGTTTGAGTGCCATTAACACGATTTGTATATGTTCCAATACCATATTCTGCTACAGACTCAGACGACTGCATGGTTACCCAAGTCGCAACCATTTCATTTTCATTATCTGTAAAACCAACTTAGTTATTAGTGTTTATAGCACAGCGTGACAGTCACATCACCGGGCCGTAAATCAAGACCCAACCATTTTCCCTCTGGTCACTAGGTTCCGGGTCGAGATGTCTTCAAACCGGTTTTTGAGATTTCAAACTGCTGAGCATATGCGGTATCAGATATTATTTTTATTTCAACAGCATCTTCGGAGCATTATCATGCACTTGTTGCATCTTGTCGGCTCCTGGAGCCCATCTGTACCAATGAATTTTCATCAAAAGAATCATCGCAGTCAAGTTCTGTGATTATTGCTTTCAACAAAATTCTGTTCTTCTGTCAGGATAAAGAATTTCGCATTGTCTTTCTTAAGAATGGAGAAAGTTTTTAAAGCCATTTATTCAAGTTCATTGGAGAATCAACAAAATAACCAGAATGCATAGAAAATATTACATTATTGAAGTCAACGAACAGTTAATTTGCTGACTAATGTTTTAAACTAGGGCCTAGTATATAGCAATAGCGTAGGCTAGAATCTGCTGAAAAAAAGTGCATTTCGATTGATTCATTTCAATATTCCTAGCAATAAAAAGCAGTTCTAGCACGACAAATATATGAATATGTCTGTTCATCCTACAGGAATCAGCGATTGCGCCGCATTTGATGCAGCCACCACATTAAATGCTTGTATGATAGACTGGATTTTATTTGCTTGGATCAATTGCACAAAATGGAATCAGAATGCATGTTAAAGGTAAACACATTTCGGCAAGCACGGTACTGGGTGACTGATGTTTTTGGCAAGATAAGGTTCGGAATTGGACGTTATGGTCTGATGATTCGACGGTCATCTTAATGGAAGCGATAACGAACGAAAGAGTACATAACAGCGTCCGGTTCTGCCTCCGCCAATTATAATGAATCGCAGCCATT
This sequence comes from Prostheceraeus crozeri, assembly GCA_907163375.1. NCBI lineage: Eukaryota > Metazoa > Platyhelminthes > Polycladida > Euryleptidae > Prostheceraeus > Prostheceraeus crozeri. Next base: position 89,705 of record CAJQUW010000614.1, on the reverse strand, counting down.
GATTGTGTCTCAACGCTTCTCGCAAGTATTCCATACATTAGCGGCAAGTTCTTGAAATGAAGGTCGTTCAATATGCATGAATGATGGCAGTTGGCAGGATGGCCATATTCACGGACTAAATAATCAAAGTCAAAGTATCAGATTTCGCTCCTGAAAATTTTGATGTCACGATAAAGCATGTTAAGAGATCTACCAGCGTTTTGAGTCATTTACTTTAAGGTTCATTATCTTCGGTTTTCTTGAAATGATGCGCTTGTTGTCTAAAATGGTGATGTCATGCAATGTAAATTAGGCATGCTGATATATAGATGGATTTAATAGCCGCTCATAACCAACTTCACAGTAAAATATAAAGCACAAAATCCAGATGTTGAATTTTCTAAATGATATAGGATTTCTGATGTCAATATGATAAGCTGTGTGGTATTGTCAAAGGGAAAAAGGAGGTTTAGTACTGTTCTGATCCGAAGCTGCATTTGAAAACTTGGGCGACCGTATAGGAATGCTGGTAGTGTAACTCGCTACACTAGCCGATGGTGTTTCTGTTTGGTAATGGTTATATAATCGTAATCGACCATTCTTTCAAATCCTTGCCTTAAAGTATGGTTTGAAAACCGTGCTAGTATTTAGAAGGAACGTTAATAACATATTTCGGTACTTCTATTCTTTCCCCCCCCACATTTTTCAAGTTTTCCAAAATCATCAAATTTCGTCAAAGTTTGTCACATTGGGTATAGAATAGACTTCATCTGTCACTGAGTGACACTACAACACGACTGAGAGGTCTTACTTGAACCCTGGGATGAAGGACTGGTACCTTGGATACTCAGTTAGAATCCAAGGTACAGCTGTGACCATGAATTTCGTGTGATTGCTGTCTACAGACAAATGACGAGCAGTTGTCTAATTGTGAGGTTGTGAATGTTCTACTAGCCAGATAAGAGGAGTTTTACACACTCAACGCTGTGCCACGTTAGTGAGACTGCCCGTAGGAGCAAGAGAAGATCGTTGACGATGCAATACTTCCAGGTGCCAACAACAGAAATGTGGGGGGAGGGAAAGAATAGAAGTACCCATATTTCATAAGCATGGTAGCTGTCATGGCTGTTCATAAGCCTTGCTAGCATATTTTTAAGCATGACCTTTTGAAGCCACATTTCATGTAGATCCCAGCAAAATGAGTTTGTGATATTCAGACTTGTTGAAAGGCGTCTTGATTATTATATTCACAACAAGAGCAGATTAAGACAAATCAGCCAATAATCCTACTGTCCATCATGGCTTGATACAGGGATCAATGCGAATGCTCAGAATACAACCATGAAACATATAGTCGATATCGATAAATATGAGCAAGCATAACATGGCAAACTTGCTTAAGTTAGATAGAGAGAACACGAAGAAGCTCCCGTAGTGCGAATCCCTTATATGCCTGGTATACGTGAGCGGATTCAGCGCGTGGCAAAGACAGTTGGATTGCAAGTACGATGGTCCCAGTCTATGGGAAATGTGGTCAGCCATCCGGAGGTGGACAAGGCAAATAAAAGACTGAGGAGGAGTGATTTATCGACAGCAGTGTGGACTGTGGAGACTGACAAATGCTGTACGAGCAAGACGTCGCGAAAAGAAGTGGTGATGAAGAAAGAGCAAGAAAAGGACACGCGCAACATGAATCCTTGATCGGCTATTAGTGAACATTGTCACAAGCTTGGTCACTGGCCAAAATTTCAGACCTTTGAAGTCAGCGGAACGTAGAAAGATTAGAGAGGAAGGCGAATAAAGGGAGGAATACATCTCCTCAGTAACAAACAACACGCTAGACAGAGACAGTCGATTTTCGACTGACCAGTGTTGGAAGTCATCCTTCCAATAACTTGGTGACTGCATTTTCTGTAACTTTGAAAGTAAGGATCTTTGGCCAGAGTCATTTGATTGGAGGCATCCCATGTCCTGATTTTAAAGAAAAACGTCTTTTTTGTGCGCGAGTGCCTGCGTTGGTCACCTTTTGTGCGCGAGTGCCTGCGTTGGTCACCGACCGAACATATTCATGCGACATAATTAATTCTCTTTACCAAGTATAGTGCTACTAATGATGCGGTAGTTTGTAGCATAGATGTTAGTGGTAATTTTAGTCGTTTTAGTTTGCTTCTGTAATGCACTACGTAGTAGCATAGCGCAAAGATAGTGTCAGTGACTAGTGAGGTGATAGTAGAGCATCGTGCTATTCCTGTAATTGTACTTAGTCTTTGTGTGTCAATAATGATCGAATGTTTTATTCATTCTGAAGCTACTGTGTCTGAGGAATGGTGAATCACCTAGCTCGCAAATATAATCATCGACGAGAACTTTTTGTCTTTGAAGAATTTTCTTCAAAGAAACCACAACAAAATGAAGGTTCGAGAGAGCAATAAAAAATTCAAGGACTCTCGTGAATGTGAAGTAGGCCTATTTTGTTTTAATAGGTTTACAGTTTCAGTTCCTTCTGAAGGCGAATCAATTGTTGTAAATGATAGTTAAGCAAGCGCTTCCGCTGGAAATCTTCCATCAGCGTCAGTAGGCCTATAGAACATGCAAATTGAGGAGGATGATTAAGAGGACGATTCCTTTTCTAATCCCAATTTTCACATGTCCGTTTAAATGAATTATAAACGGCGGAAATATTTCACATTTGTCATTAAATACATGATACTGAAGTTTAGATTCAATAACTCATCGCAATTCGAAGAAAAGCAAATAAGACTCACATGTACCTAATTTGATTGAGGTTGACTTTGGCATCATAAGAGGACGTTTGGAAAACACAGCTGTTGGACCTATACATATAAAATTACAAAAAAATCGAACCCATAGATATCTACAAGTTAATTCAACCTAGCCATACAGCAATAACAAATCCAAATCGAACATTTAATTCCTAGCTACAATCAATTCAAGAATGCAAAATTCTTCATGCGTCATAAGACGATGCATGAAAATGCTCATATACCTATATGCAAGAGAATGCGCTCATACAGCCTACTGCCGATTTTCGCATTAGCTTTGGGGAATGTACAATCTGCATTTTAATCATTTGCAGCCTTATGGAGTGTTTGTTGTGATAACTTCGCTGGTTGAATTACCTTGTTTATAGTTTTCTTATGAAGCTTTCATTGCAAAGATATTTGACTTTTCTTTAGAGAACGATAATTTACAACATTTTCTTCTTTTTCACTTTTTCATATCATTCTCAGCTAAATTGAGTTTGAATCTCGTCACTGTTTCACTTAACGCTCTACATCGCTTTCAAAATTCATTTTGCTACATTATTGCAGTCACTCATTTTCATCACTATGTAATGAGACAATTTTGCGCAGCGACAATGTCTTACGACAGCTGTTGATCGATGGGATCAGTTTGTCAGTTCTCTGCACACAGTGATGATCAAATCAAAGCTAAAATCTTTGAATAAGCTTTCATTCAAATATTAAAAAAATCACGTGGAGATAGCCTAATTGGATCACTCATACTAAAATCACCTTCTGAAAATTGAGTTCATCTAAAAACGTAGGCAAATCAGTGTAAGGTATTAACATGATATCAAGAAAAATAGATTATGGCTATTTCAATTTTCATCTTATCTAATTTGTTGACATTTGCTTGGAAATGCTCCCCTGCTTCTGAAGCAAATTATTTGGATAATTTCACATTTTTTACCCAATGCGAGCTCCTTAAATTGTGCATGACACGACGCTAGAAATATATTCGATTATCAAAAATGAAGTCCACTTCCCTCAAGATGTTTCAGAGCTTCACGAATTTGATCATCCATTTCACCTTCCAGAACTGCCTCCCCGCTTCTCACGATTTTTGGTAATAAGCGCTTTTTTGTGGAAATGCAATGAGCAAATGTGAGTCGTTCATCTTAGATGGAATTGATAACGTCCGATACTGAAATAATCAGCAAAAGTATATTCCAAATCTTCCATTCATGCTTTTATGGACATATGATTTACAAAGTGCCAAGTATGATAAAGCTACAATGCAGCTGGTTTATTATCGACTGAATTCATGGAAACTCGAAAAATTACGTAAAAAGCAATCTTGCGGTTTTAAGCCTCGAACATAATTTATTGATTTCTCGAGCTTTTGAACATCGTTGCCCTTCAACCGATCAAAGTCAGATATTCATCATTTTGATAGTTGCGTCATCCATATTCTTCTCCGTAATGTTTGCCCATTAACACATAATCTGCTGATGATACTGTAAGGGCTTCTTGTTGGCTAATAAGGTATAACTTTTGTCATTTATTGGTTGCTAGTTACCACAAAAAAATTGATTTTTGTTTTATTGTCATTGAGAGCGCTTATTTTCAATTGTGAGCGGACGCCACAGAGCGATGGTATATAAACTAGAAATCTAACGGAAATTTCTTCTTCGTATGCGCTTTTTTATAGCATCAGCTTAACTTGGACAATACACCACAGTCAAATGATTCCCTTAAACTTGCTCGTTAAAGAAAACCTTGTCAATCGATTTTCAGTGCATCAGCTTTCGTTTAAATCCATTTACAAAATGCTACCGGATTGACCATGATGGTCTTCACATCGTTTACATTGGTCACCACACAATGCAACTATGCATACACATGTGCATTTGTGCTCAGTAGCCTCAGCTGCTGGTTTTGAGATTAGGTAACTGATAATATGCATGATGCATGAAAGATAAAAATTCGTATTGACATTGATTCCTAATCTAAACATTCGTCGATATATTTATTGAGGCTGCTTGGCATCTCTGACTTTTAAAAGCGATTTAATGCGAGTGATTAACACTTTGTGAAAAATTAGAATAAAATTATGCGATATGCATCGTATTCTAACTTGCAGTCATATTGAAAAATGAAAAGCATGATTTGCTTTGAACAAAATGAACGATTGTTGTGGTTCTGTTTAGGAAACAGAATATTCTGCTTTGGAGGACCGAATACCTTTTTAGGGTAATTGGGACAGGTGTATCTCTGTCTGAAAAACGTGTGTGAAGTTAGCCGTACCAATATCCGTACCAACTCGAAAATCGCCTGTGCCACTCTCGAAAACAACATTTGCACATAATTTTGGAGTGTGCCAGCTTGTGCCACCACTCATTTTTCAAAATAATGCAGCAGTTTGCGAGAAATCGTCGATCAAAAGTTCGAGGTGGTACGGATGTGAAGTTAGCCGTACCAAATCACCGAAAAAATCATAAATCGAATATTTATGAATTTTCAACCACATGGACGTCTAAAGCATGTGCCACCCACTACTTCGCCAAAATTCACAATAGCAACTGAGAAAATGGACAAAATGACCTCAAAGTGGTGCGGATGTGAATTTAGTCGTACCACTTGTGAAAATCGCGTGTGCCACTCGCATCAACCCACCGAATACACTTATTGGGAGTGTGCCAGCTTCTGCCACCCCTCAGACAGCCCCAACTCTCCGTAGAATCCGCAGAAATTCCGCAGAAAAAAAATTTAGACGTCCATGTGGTTGAAAATTCATAAATATTCGATTTATGATTTTTTCGGTGATTTGGTACGGCTAACTTCACATCCGTAACACCTCGAACTTTTGATCGATGATTTCTCGCAAACTGCTGCATTATTTTGAAAAATGAGTGGTGGCACAAGCTGGCACACTCCAAAATTATGTGTAAATGTTGTTTTCGAGAGTGGCACAGGCGATTTTCGAGGTGGTACGGATATTGGTACGGCTAACTTCACACACGTGTCTGAAAATGAAGTCTGGCCAATATTCTTTTATTTCATGCTGCTGTAAGTTACCAATAAACAACAAAGATGGTAGGCCTACGGTCTGCTGCACTGCATGACTAAGCCTAATTGAAAGCTATCATACGTAATAAATATTCATTACAACTTGCTGATTTCCACTTCGATTGGGAAATTGTTCCACACACGCACTGCCGCAGAAGGAAAGGTACGTGTACCAATTTTCTTCCGTCGGCTTGATGGAATCCGGAGAGCGGGACTCAGAGCAGATCGAAGGCTGCTCCTATTAAGGATGCTGCGCTCCGATGTGAGTTCCTCAGCAAAATAGACTGGTGCAGCACTGTGGAGGCAACGGAACTAAAGACAGCTAGCCGGTAGTCAATTCTCTCAGGGAAGCGAAGCCAGTGGGAGCTTCAAAGAAATGGAATGATATGATCACTTGTCCTTGCATTACAGACGAGACTGGCGCAGCATTCAGTACGGACTGGAGTCGTCGTTGGGCGCAGATGGGGAGGCCGAAAAGGGTCGATGAGAAGCAGTCAGGTCGGGAATGAACCAAGGAGGTGATCAGCGATAGTATTGCAGGTCTCGTAACCGAACGTTTGATGGATCGTATCTGCCGTAGTGCTACAAAACAGCTTGTCAGGCGGTTGAAGATTTCTGGTGTCATTGTCCGGTTTGAGTCGAATTGAACACAAAGACTACAGAGATTAGTCCGAGGCAAGATGCAAGCCGAATCAGTTAATATTGGAGTGGTGGGAACTAGATGTCGCTGTCACGTTGATGAGCACCACATCAACGTCTTTACAATATTGTGTTGTAGGTTGTTGGAAATAGGCTAGGAACGAACCATTGTGACACAATGAGACCGTCGATGTTCAAATTGGGGTGAAGAGAATGGTAAGCAGAATCCACGTATAATTACATCATCTGCGTAGATGTGAACATCAAGATCGCTGTTTAATATCGGACAGGGAATGTCAGCCGTGTACAATGAATAGGAGCGGCACGATCACGGAACCCTGTGGAACTCCACAGATAATGTCGTCGATGGAAGACGATTTCCCCGGGTCTTCCCCGGTTCCTTTTACCGAAACTTGCTTATGCTCTTACTTTTCCTCTAACCCTGATTTTCAATTTTTGTCTGAAAAAAGCTGTGTTCCCTTGAGTTTGGAAATTAGCCAATATTGTGCCTCTTCCCAAAAGGAATAGCACCATATATCGGCATATGATCACCTCACCCTTCTCGAAACACTGATGCAAAACTTTGAATGTCGCCTACTTGTCCTAAAGATTGAATCTGATTATCTTCGCGACCGTAAACAGAGTCTGCGTGCATAGTCTTAATGCTCCATGGTAGCAAGTTACCAGCGGCATTCCACACGGATCGATCTTAGGACCCTTGCTCTTTTTCTGATGATCAATGATTTCCCAGACCTGACTGATACCAAGATCGCCACTTATGCTGATGACATCAGCATCATTCATCTTCCCGATAGCAACTCCTCTTCTGATTTTCAATCAGTGATTGATTCTTTTACCTCCTCGTCTTTGTCTAAAAAGCTTAGCATTAATGCCAAGAAGACCAAATGCATGTCTATCTCGCGTTCTCATCAGTCTCTTACTATTGTTCTTATCACAATTAATGGCAATTTAATTGAAAATGTCTCCGTCTTGAATATCTTGGGTATTCATTTTTCTGCTGATCTATCGTGGAATGTTCATTTTAGCCATCAATCGTGCCATGACGTCACACGGTGCAAGATCCCGTCCTTATTGTGAAGAATTTTCATGAAACCACTACGAAATTGTTGTCCAGCTGTTCGACGTTTGGAAGACTGCTTCAGCAGAGCGGTCTGGTCACAGCAAATTTCTTCATACAAAATCCATGGTCAGCGCGGTCTGATTGCTTGAGCAGACATTTCGGTAAGCCATTTTCCTTGGGAGAGCCATTATTCTTTCGAGAAATCGAGAAGGTGTGGCAAAATCTTCCTTTCTATGTTGTATGAAATATACCGAATGTCATGAAGGATAGGGATATCTTCATACAGGATGGAATGCCAGCACACTGTTATAGACCCATCGTAAATTATTTAAACAGCAATTTTCCTAAATCTTGGATTGACCGTCATGGGAGCCTTTGGAATGGCTTCCGATACCACCAGATTCAATGCTCTGTGACTTTTTTCTTTTGGGTACGTTTAAGAAATGGTGTATCAAAGTCATTCTATGCATTTGGATGAACTGGAAAACAGAGCTTTGCACCGTTTTCTGCAGATCGACGAGCAATTGCGTAGAGATATGCTCTTGCGCTGTTGACCGAAGAATTAGATTGTGTTCGGGCAAATAGTAAGCAAGAAGAAAATAAATGTTATAGTTGTACTCGTGTTAGCGACTTTTTTCCCTTGAATCATAATTAACTTGCAGAAATTAAATTAATCATTGACTCGCTAATTGCTATTGCATCAACAACTTTGAAATGATCACTGAGAACCCGCCACGTTACATAAGCAAAATAATTTTAAATCAATGTCACACAGAATAAATTGACGACTAAAAACTATCACATTTGCTCAATATGAGAAAACGGAGTTCTATATTGTGCCCAAATATTACACATTACGGAAGCCATACAACTTAATATACTATTTAATCCGAAATTAGATGAGAGCAACATTTGATACAATCCATCACGGGAGATACTAAAGTTTCTAGATTTTTAGCCGTCGTCAGTGCAGTATACCTATGAAGAATCAGTAACTCACATGCAAACAAATCATCATCCGACATACAGACTTCTAAAATTAATGAAATACATACAGTTCAAATTTCATTCTGTAGACTTCGTTTCCAAAACTTGAAATTTGCAGACACCAATGCAAATTGTTAATTCGTGTTTGCACTTCATGCACGAAGCCGAAGGTGAGCTGCCGGATTTCCAAGCACATCCAATTACCGATGGTCTGTGGAGTGAGTTGCTGATTTGCTGCACTGATGGCGGCTTAAAAGTCCAAAACGCTTGCAGTTCAGCCTGAAGAGACTTCATCAGTACTTGCAGCTCCGGCAATGATTCAAATCAAACCTTACTCTCATCTCTTGTACTTCAAACATAATAAAAACAATTCCATCTAAGAATAACTTTTGGATTTCAAACAAGATTATGACAGCTATTTGATTAAGGTTGAGCCGCCATGGCATAAGAAAACTCAAAATCAACACGAAAAGAAATCCTCGTCACTTCTGCGGTTGCCTGTGAGATTTCAATTTTCGCTGGTGTCTTCGCCGAAATTTAGCCGCTTTTGCAACAAGTGATCGTACAAAATATTTTTTCGTCACTCCCTTGTTTTCCCGAAAATTTTTAGTAAATTTTCTTACATATTTTTCTGACAGACGCTTCTTGAAAGATACGTTTTGGAGAGCATCAAAGCAATTAGAACTCAATTCATAATAGACTCCATAATTGCGTATTACGACTTCTTCGTAAAGCATTCCCACCTAAATTTGTCTCTTATTTCAAAACCTTGATTACTTGCGTTTCGTCCAGTTTCTTGGGATTGACGAAAGGATCACTGACTTCCTTGTAGAAGAATCTTCTGCTCAAGAGTAGAGCGGATTTTTAGAAAGCATCTGCTTTGAATTTGATCATCCTTAAAAATTGCAGGGTCTTTAAGGTCCCCTAACAATTTGCATAGCCCCGCACACAATTTTAAGGAGCCCTACATCATCTAAAAAGGCCCCACATGCTCTTATCTTTAAGGGTGCCGGTCTCAATCCTACAGGCACTTTACAATCTCAAGAGGAATATTCATATCTAAAAAGGGCCCTTCAAAAGCTATGACAGTTGCCGTTCACAATCCCCAAGGGCTGTTTCACAAAATCCTATGGGTCCCTTCCAAAATCTAAATATGGCTCCTCACGATATAAAAGGGGGCCCTTACGCAGTCTCAAAAGGGCCCCTTCACGATCTTAAAGTGCCACTGCACAACCTCAAAAGGGCCTCTCGCGATCTTAAAAGGCCCTTTTACAATCTTAAAGGGACCCTTCAAAATCTGAAATAGTTCAAAACCCGAATTATTTGTTCCTTGGCCAAACATTTTCTCACAACTTAGGTCAATCTAAAAAAATCCCGGAAATCCGGTTAAAACCGGAAGAGTGGCAGCCCTGTAAAACACTCCAGACGCAACATTTACACTGACAAAAGTAATCACGCAGCTTCACTCCCAAATCAATAGAAAACATGACCTTCCGAAATACAGCTGTCTCCGCACATTCATCACCTCACATTTGACGCAGAACATACTTCCTATAACGCTCTGTTAACGCGTCTCTGTGTGTATACAGTATCATAGGTTTATTGAGATTCTGAACAAAAATTCTGGACGCGTGAGGACGCGCCGCGTCCGGTGTGAATGAACATTTATTCTTCTTACTTTCCTTTCCCCTGTTCTCAGTTTCCGGGCGGAAAGTGTAATGTAACTTAGAATTTCCGGGAGAAAGACAGCTGCAATCTTTCGAAGTTGACTCCTAGTATCCACGTTTTTCAATTTTCCCCCTCTCTGAACTGAAGTTTCAATATTGAAATATCGAATCTTGCGGCTTCTTGTAGACTTTATTAAGGTTGCACATAACTTTCTTTTTCCGAGGGAGAAATCAAGTAGTAGCGGCACCAAACGCTCCAACGAAGGGGAAGGTAGAGAAGGTGTACCGACTGGACAATATCAGAAAGTTGTCATTACCAGCGGACGACGAAGAGAGTGTATGTGAGAAGGAGTGTCCCGACTTAACAGGCGTGAGGTGGAAGTATCTCCAGTACGATACTGACGATGTGATGGAGATCACCAGCACCAAATTCCTCCACCAATTATGGGAGTGGTACACCCCTAACTCCCAGCCACGAACTATGGCGGAGTGGGAGTATATCGACAAAGTGAGGCTCGCAGTGGAAGAACGATTAAAGCAAGTGAACTGTTTTTGTTATCTATGTGAAGCCAGACTCTGGGACGATATTGACGATGAAGACCTTTTGAAATACATGCCATAATAAATTTTTATTTCGTATTATCTTTGCTTTCATACTGACTTACTTGAATGGGGCTTCAGTGGATGATTTAACCATGTATACTTTTTCATTTGGAAATAGAACACGTTGAGTATCATGGATAAGTCTTTACAGTTCGAACATGCAATCGAGTGTGTTCAACACTGGTACATACAAGATTTGAATTTCTAAAACTGCAACCATGGATGTGTGAGATAGGTAAGATAAAGTAAGATATCTAGCGTGTAGATATACATAACAACATAGATTTAAATTGAAGTCATCACAGTTTCCCCCTCTGAAGGAGAATCTCTAATCGGTAAAACAAAACCGTTTTGTCTGACTGGGATTTTTTCGTTATTCATGTCGTCGTTCTGGAGTATCTGTATTTTGAGTGGTAACAGCAGTATCGTTGTCAGTTGCGCACACATCACTTGAAGAATGATGACGCTTTAATCTCTTGGCATTCCATACATTGCCGCCAGGAAGTTTATATGTCCAATAACCACGGTATTGTACAATCTTCAGCGGTTTACTGAATGATGGCTCACCTTTTAAAACCATGTGTCTGGGGAGTTTAACTCTCACTAGATCGCCGACCTTGAATTTGACAGAGCCTTTGGGTTCACGACACTGAACTTCTGGAACTATGGTTCGAAAATTCCCATCATCACTCAGAACTGAAGCTGGCTTTACATATTCGAAGGGCAATCTGGCGTTTCTTCTATCAAACATTAACTGTGCCGGAGAACTTCCATCCGCGTTCGGCGTTGATCGGTAGGATGCGAGGAAATTCATGATTTTATCATGCCATGTACCTTCCTCTCCTTCAAAAGTTTCAATAATCCTTTTAAGGGTACCATTAAATCTCTCAACAAGACCATTTCGAGATGGATTATAAATAGGTATGCGCTGATGTTTGATTCCACGATTTGCGAGATAATTGACAAATTTAATGCTCGTAAATTGGGGACCATTATCAGACCGCAAAATGCTAGGATTACTGTAGCGAGCAAATATTTCTGTCAGCCAGTTGACAAGTTTTTCTGATGAAGTATCAGATGTCCAAAATATTTTAGGGAATGAAGAAAATTAATTGATCAGTACGACAGCCAATTCGTGACTTTTTGGTGCATTCGAGAAGGGTCCACATATGTCAATTGCAACATGATCCCAAGAGGCATTCGGACGGGGCATTTCTCGTTTTTCGTATGGAGAATTTCTATGCTATTTTGATGATTGTTCACAGCCCTGACATTCTTTTACTAGTCTTTCAATTTGACTATCCATACCAGGCCACCAATATGACGATCGTAATTTGCGCTTCATTCTGGTCATTCCAGGATGCCCCAAATGAGCCGATTTCAGTAAATTCCATCTCAGCTCAGCTGGTACTATCACAGATCCATTTCGCAGAAGTATTCCAGATTCTTCCTCTATTTCTGAAAGTATGTTGCGATACTGCAATAAGTGAGGCGGAAGATATTTGAAAGGCTTCTTTGAAATTAAGAAATCTCGTAGCTGACGGATTTCGTCACTTCTTTCGGATGCATTCTTAAAAGTGTGCCATGTGAATCCATTCATTGTGAATTCGGAAGAAACTTTTCGAATGAAATGATCAAGAACGCCAGACGTTTCGGAATTAGTTTTTTCTGAGATTCTGGACAACGCATCAGCAATCATGTTCTTTTTAACAGGTATATATTCAATTTTATAATCGAAAACCTGCAATCTTTCAAACCATCTTGCGAATTGGCATGATTTTCTGCCAGACGCAAATTGAATCATTGGTGTCGTCAATGATGAATGGTCTGTACGCAATTTGAATTTGCGACCCAATAAATATTTGACAAAAAAGCACAAGACAGCGAGTGCTTCTTGCTCGCCAACTGAGTAGTTGCGATGACAAGAATCCAACGTATGATGACCGCATGCAATAGTTACTTCCTCATTGTTTTGTATTTGTGTTAAAGCACCACCAATACTCCAGAACTGTCTGTCGCAAGAATGGTTTTTGCAGATGGGTCAAATAGAGCAAGTTTCAAGTCAGTTTTGATGATATCTTTTCATTGCTGAAAAGCGACTTGGCATTCGATAGTCCACTTGAAAGCTACATTTTTACGAGTTAATGACGTAGTGGCTCCACTATTGTCGCGAAGTTTTGTATAAATTCGGAATGAAAATTCAATAAACCGAGAAATTGATGCATGTCATTTGTATCCTTCGGAGTAGGAAACTCTATTATAGGTTGTTTGTTTTTCAAGGACGGTCGAACGTTTCCGTTTGAAATGATATGTCCTAGAAATTTGATTTCGCAAACGCCAAATTTACATTCAGTTAAATTGATGCGCTAGTTTGCATGAGCTAATCTTGACAAAACTTTCTTTAGTATCTCGCAATGTTCCTGCTTTGTAGTAGCAGAAATGATTATGTCATCCATGTATATGTACATAGCAACCAGCTATTCCTGATAGCAAATTTGTAATGTACTTTTGAGATACGGCAGCAGAGTCAGTAAGTCCCATTGGCAATCGCAAATACTCATATGCACCCCATGCTGTGATCGTGCCTGTCTAATGTCGACTATCTGGATGAATAGGAATGTTGAAATAATAATTCACAATGTCCAATTTCGAAAAGAATTTTGCTTGTGATAAATTCTCATATATATCTTTGATATGAGGCATAGGAAACACAACGGGAATTACGTATTGATTTAAGGGCTTGAAATCAGTAGTAACCCTCACTGTGCCGTCTGCTTTATCAACAGCCACAAGTCCCATTATTTGGGTCGCTCGATCAGTTTTTTTCCAAATTCATTGTTTCTCCATTTCCTCACAAGTTGTTTTAGCGAGTTCACGTTTATATGGAGGTATTGATCGACATTTTACTCGAGTAGCTTGAAAATTTGGTGAAAGTTTAACCTCATGTTGATAGTCTGGAACAAGTCCCATTTCAGGAGAGGTTAACGTTGGATAATTGCTAAGTAGTGCAGAGTAATTTTGACACTTCGAATTCTCAGTTATGATCATATTTTCTGCTGATACGGCTTTTACCGAAATTTCATGAAAATTTTGATCCGGTACAACCGACAATGAAACTCCGTGCAGATTTATTCCGAGTCCTTGGATCAAGTCTTGTCCAATTGTCGGATGACAGTGATTAGGCAAGACATAGAGGTCACAATGTATTTTATTTTTGCCGTACCATGCCACGGCCCGGAATTTCTACTTTATTCCTTCAATTGGCTTGTGATCAAAATTATAGATCGGTGTGTGGTTTGGCTGTAATGAGCCTTGTTGAAATATTTTCGATATTGTAATTGTGTAACTCCAGAAATAGAGGATTGTGAATCAACATCAAAGTTTATGGTTTGTGTGTTCTTGCAGAAGTAACCACGCACTGGCAAGTCGGTCTGAAAAGGGGACTTCACGGAAGAAATTCGGAGAATGGATTTGATTGCCTTTGATGAGCTAAAACGTTGTTCGGGAAAATGTCCTGCTTTCCTACATTTACTACACGTGTGATTCACTGCTGGACATGCTCGACGTGAATGGTAATCCTTTGAATCACACCCATAACAGTGTGACCATTTTTTACGCAACAATTCGGTATTATTTGCGTCGCCGTAATTTTTCTGCGATTTTCTATCACTGCGATTGACTGCGGCAATAGTAGAAGCATTCGACAGTAATCTTTTTTATTCGTTTTCAGTGGTTTCCGTTGCTTGTATCAAGCAAAGAATTCCTCTAAATTTGGATTCGACTTTGAAAGCAAATCTCTTTGTACGTTGGAAATCTTTGACCGCAAGCTTCAGCAAGCTTAGACGCCATGAAATAATTCAAATCCTTCATTGCAAGGTCTGCTTTTCGCGCCAATGTGCTTATTCTTGATCCAAATTGTTGTACGGATTCATAATTTTCTAGTTTTTCGTGAATAAAGTCATAAAATGAGGTAACTTTGCTCGCATGTTTTTCGAAAGTTGCTCTTAAAAGAGATAACAACTCGGAATATGTTTCTTTTCGAATGTCAAATTTCCTGTTGGTTTCGGAGAATTCTCTAAACCGATAGAATGCTTTGGAACCAATTGATCGAAATAATACGGGCACCAAATTTGGGTTGTCAAGTCCTAATGCAAGAATGTATAAGTCAAATTCATCTTCATATAGTTCACATTTATTTGGGGGTTCATCCGCGTGATCAGGCCAGAAGATGGGCGCTGGGCCGATATTAATCTTAATTGGATTTGTAGAAACACCTGCATCACCTTTTGAAGCCATGTCAGTAACTCAAGCGCTGTAACGTGGAGCAAATGAAGGCTAATTTGCAATAAAGGTTGATACTTATACTGGTTCAAAATCCAAAAATCCTCGTCGCCATTCTGTAGTATTCTTTGATATCAATAGAACACGTTGAGTATCATGGATAAGTCTCTATAGTTCGAACATACAATCAAGTGTGTCCATAGAAGTGGATAATAGTACACTAGAATGGAAGTTTGATATCTTGCCTATGTGCAATGATGGCACATGGAAAAATCTATGGTTCGTAGATCTGCTTCAATGTAAAGCATCGTATCATAGTCAAACTATTTGCCAAGCTTGTTGTGAAAGTTGTTGACAGCAAATTGCAGGATTTTCATGAAGAGAAACACTGTGAAAGACTAACACATTAGTGAAACTAACTTAGCACTAGACCATCATTTTGTGGCTAGCAAAGCCAAGGGTTGAAATGGAATATCAAAAGTTTTGTTCTATTGCAATAAGAACAAACTAAATAGCCTCTGAAAAAGAACATGAAGAATACATGCGCTATATTATGTGCATTTGCGTCCGTAGTGTTCTTGAGTTTAGTGCATCTCTTTTCACGAACTTGAACATAAGATTGTTTGAGGAACTGGGAAGGATTCAAAATCGAGCTCATTTCATAATCTGTGAATCTTGGCATTGTGAATGTGCCAATTTTGTTCCTTTGCCTTATCGTCGTCTCCTCATTGCGGATAAGCTACGTATTACTGACAATCATAGATGACAAGAGTCATCCGCTTCATAATCTCTTGTATGAGAGAATGAAATACTTTGGACATCTCACATCACCATCTGTTAGATCAGCTTCGTTCGAGCAGTCTTTTCTCGTGACCATGTCCAAATTAAGCAATAGTGGTTTTAAAATTTGAATATTACTTTTTACTTGTTAAGAAACAGACCGTTGACTTTGATGCTTTTTACCTGGGATCCCACGATTTCCATTACTTTTTTTATTGTATTTTTTCTCTAAATGTACGTCTTTGTAATTGTTTACTTGATATTGAGACGAGATAGACAGTGACCGAGACTTTCCACTTAGTGTGATAGCATCATTTTACATCACACACATGATATTTTATCGTATCAAAGTACTATGTTACATAATGCACAGTACAATGTTTTCTGTCAAATAAGGACAATTGATAACTACTACACTTACGGCAAGCCAGCCACATCAATGCAAATCAATGTTGAACGCACTCATCACAATCAACCTCAAATTTCATTTCAAATCGAATCTCTATTTTAGAGCGAGCGGGGGAGAGAGTTGTTATATAGTCGGCCTCTGTTAAATATTCAGCTGCTAAAATTCAGCACGAAGACTGTGAAAGTTCCAATGGTGAGTATAGAGGCCTCGTAGTTGGATGCATCAAAGTTTATTTTATCTTATTTTACTATCTTAATTTATTTTGTTATTTAGTTTTTTTCAAATTTTATTTTTATTTTTGTAGCTACCGATATGAGGCTTAGATCACTGAATTGTCGGTTTCATAATTTCTCAGACACAAGTAGCTAATCACATGTAGCAGGTAGAACAACACAGTTTAAGCTAAACGTCTACATAATTCTGTTGAATTAATACATTAAATGTTGCTACGTGTGAATAAATGTATGACTGACGGACTGCTTCTTATTTGTATAACCTCTAATTCCAAGCGGTGGTAGAAATCATGAAAGCATGATCGCTTCTACATTGATGTCGGTACTTCTATTCTTCCCCTCCCCCCACATTTCTGTTGTTGACACCCGGGAGTGTTGCATCGTCAACGATCTTCTCTTGCTCCTACGGGCAATCTCACTAACGTGGCATAGCTTTGAGTGTGAAACTCCTCTAATCTGACTTGTAGAACATTTACAGCCTCACAATTAGACAACTGCTCGTTATTTGTCTGTAGACAACAGTCACACAGTCACAGTTAATGATCACAGCTGTACCTTGCATTCTAACTGAGTATACAAGGTCCAATCCTTCATCCCAGGGTTCAAGTAAGACTTCTCAGTCATGTTGTAGTGTCACTCAGTGACAGATGAAGTCTATTCTAAACCTGATGTGACTAACTTTGGCGAAATTTGATGATTTTTGAAAACTTGAAAAATATGGGGGGGGGGAGAAAGAGGAGAAGTACCAAAAATTGAAAACGTGGGGGAGGGGGAAAGAATAGAATTACCGCCGCTTTTTCTATTAGTTAATTATAGGACCTTTGAAACATACTAAATTGATTACTCACAACATCAGTTGTATAAGCATATGAAGTGCCTTACCCTCCCTACCCATATCTGTAATGATGTATAGAGGATCAACATGTTTATTAATCTGATGATCTCTTACATGGTTCAATAACACCCGCATTAGAACCGCATATGTCCAAAAATTGGCATCAGTCAAAGAAAATATGACTTACTTCCAAGTGATAGATGGATTTGCTCTGGTTGGGCAAGAAATCCAGCTGTGGTTCGGAAAATCTGAATACACAGAAAAAGAGAGAAGCGACAGCAATTCATTTGAGATGCTTCTATCGAAATGCGATAGAACAATATGATTGAGACGATGTTTCGCAAATTCTTCGGTGATTCTGCTCACCAACTATTTTGTACAGCCTAATATCTGACGTAAACCAGGTGGCGATGAATCAGTCGGATGCAGGTATTGTGAAAGAAAAGCAAATCGGCTTATATTAGCCAATCATTCAATAATAAACTGGATTGTGTTGATGTCAGGGTTTTCACATCTATTATTAGACTCTGTGGCCACATCATTACTGATAAGAAAGGGTTGAACGAGTTGAATCCGCTATCTGTATTGTGAAGAGATAACCCTCAAATGGATCACATGCAAGCCAGTTAAGCAGATGAAGGAAGCTGAATGATAACCACATTGCAAGCTCAATGTGCAGCATTTTTTAATCCTATTTTTAGCATTACATACATGTAGGTATACATCCACAGTTTATCCAGAGCTATGTACTGATATAGAAAATAAAATTGCGACACAAAATTAACCACAAATCATTCCAAATTTAACAAAAATGTGTAACAGATAATCGAATTTCCAGAGATGAATATCATTCGAAAATTGCAAGGTCTGATTTCCAATTATCAGATTCGCTAGCTTGGAAGCTCGATTCGATTAATAATAAATACATAATTTGCGGAAATTATAGGATGAACTTTGCAGGTCAAGAAGCTCTAACATTATGTTGACGCGCCTCATAAGCCCGCCATCCAATGCGAATTTCTTCAAGGAGCGAGGCCGAAAATGATGCTTTCTCATGAGGACACCCTATTACAAATCTGTGCATTTGTCGAGTACTACCTACCCATTTCTATGGAGACAACAGTTAAGAAGGGCGTCATGCCGTGGGACAACAATTCGATGTCCTTCGCTCTCACTTCCGGATAATTTTCCACTTTCCCATTCGTGTTGTCGACAGTGAAGCCTTCGTCAACGATAAAAAGCATCAACTTGACACTTGAAACAAAAGAAATCAATCACTCGTAGAGGATCATTTTGAATCAAATTAAACAATTACAGCTTTCCTCCTAATTCAAATTCAAAATTCTGCATTTTGCTTCACAGAGGCGGTGAGCGCATTGACAAATTCTATGCATATTTATACATGATGTAAAATATTAATCGAAGTATAAACAGAGAGTGCGCAGATCAGTCATTTACAATATTTAGTAAAAGAATTTCACGCTTTTCCTATTCAAAATTATCAAATTTCTGTTCATCTATCAATCAATACAGAATTATTAACACAACTTTCGGACACTTAAGGAAAGTCCTCCTATTACGAGTAATAGCCCCGCTTACTGAATCTTCTATTATTTTCAACTAATGTAAAGATTTACAGTTGGAAAGTCAGGAGTATTTTATGATGTTGTCATTTCGACTGATGCAGTCAAAAAAATTCGACTGCTATCCGGCAATCATCTTCAGGTACAAAAGAATCTATTGATGTTAGCAGGGGGTTTGAATAATTGGTTTGAAAATGATATTTAGAATGAGAGGATATAAGGTACAATGAAATGTAGATGTGAACACATTGTACTGGGTACATATCTTTTTACCAGTAGCAAAAGGAGAATTGACCTGATATGAAAGATGATGAATGTTTGGTATGAATGGTTAGTAGAGCAGGTTAAGGAAAGTATGCATTAAAAAAGAAATTCACGATAGCCTCTAATAATAATAGATCATCTCTATTATTGACGGATGGATTGATCTTATGTATAAAGAATGCCTCAAGTATCCTCAAATTACTTGCATCGTTCTCGCGGGCCAGAATGTGCATGTTCGACTTTACATTTTCGAATATGTTTAAAAATAGATGATCTTATAGATTGATGATGTAGCAGTCGAAAAAATTTGTACAAATAATAATAATAACATCATAAAATACTCCTGAATCTTTTCAACTACTCGTATGAATCTAAAAATGACCAATCAGGGTCTCTTCCATATGATAAATGTACAGAACGTCATCGATTTTACTTTATGTCACTTTTTATTCTCCTCACTGCATGTTCCATTCCTAAAGTTTCAAAATTTTAGTTGTTGAAAAAGTTTTGTCTAAGATATCAAATCTATTGAATGATTCTAAAAGTATTTGAAGACATTTTTCTGTTCGTCATTTCCTTAATAATAAAAAATAGCTGAATTGGTTTCATATTTTTGCAATATTCATAAATTTACAAGCTTTCATGCCAAGTTTTCACTACATGTCTAGCTGCCATTCAATGCGCTATTTCCTTTTTTATGCACACATAACTGCATGTATCCATCTGGTTATTGAACGAAACTTCAATATTCTATGACAGCTATTTAATCAGTCATTTTTTATCGATTGTACAGACTGCAAGACGCATTTTAGGTTTTGACAGTAGCAATAAGATCGTCTGTTGTCTTCTGTTTACAATTTTCTATTTCATATACAATTAATATACTAAATTCCAATTTCATTCAAAATTATTCACAACTGAAAATATTGAATAGAAAGTTGTCCTCAGTTGTTCTACTATATGCCGAGGCGAACTGGCACTTGGCAATCTTTATGATCATCTGTAGGAGAAAGTTGATATTATTCATTCATGTTTGATTTACTACTCACCATTAATCTGTAATTACGAAAAATAATTAAATTATTTTCAATGTTGATAAACTGTTATCAAATTTCAAAGTTACAATAAGTTCTACGTGAATGAGAATAAATTTGTTTTATACAATTCAAGGAAAGCTGGAACTTTCAATATTTATTCTCTCAATCCATGCGCAGCATCTTTTCAAAACATTTGAAATATTATGACTCCTGGTGCAGCTTGGAGACTGTTTTAGCAGCACAGTTTGACTTGCAAATTAATAAAATAAAGTAGCTTGAAACCATCAACACATTCTCATTTCTCAATCACAATGTAAAGATCAATGGTCATCATGTTTCCATGTGTTTTACAGACTTATTTACCTCTTTTGCTGATCTCATTGATACATTTCATTGCTTATTAAAATATTGGATTATCGGTAGTGATATATTTCAGGTGCCACCAGCAGCTGTCATAATACAAGTATTGAAGGAATATCGATACAAGTATTCAAAATTTAAATTTAATTCATCTGTAAAACTGTTCGATAGGAAATAGAAAATTAAGATAGATATAGAAGAGCAAAAGAGAGAAGATAAGAGCCATAATAAGACAGGTAGTAGGCACATCGGGTTAAATAATACCGATAGCAAATATATGACCT
Organism: Prostheceraeus crozeri; assembly: GCA_907163375.1. NCBI lineage: Eukaryota > Metazoa > Platyhelminthes > Polycladida > Euryleptidae > Prostheceraeus > Prostheceraeus crozeri. The sequence continues at coordinate 68,870 of CAJQUW010000614.1, read as the reverse complement.
GAGCGAGGGAAGAGAAGAAATATATGGAAACAGTAAACACAGTACAAAAATGTCAAGTCAAATTTAGATGGATGGCAAGTATTCAATGAAAAAGAAAATCATTGTAGATATTCAGTTGAAATCGTTTGTTTAATTCAATCAGGTTTCATTTTCTTCTTGTGTTGCACGTTTCACGAAGTCTGAGATTTGTGGTGTTATTATCACTTGATATTATTGAAGTCGTTGCTATATTGGAAGATGTGCTTTGATTATTGCATGATTGCATATGTTTGTGGACACATGAAGATGCGTTGGTAGAATGTTCACGAATACGGCTGTGGAGTGGCCTGATAGTACTACCTAAGTAGAATTTATTGCAGCTATTTGATGAAATTTTGTAGACTATACTTTGTCGGTTAAAAATAGTGTTGTCTGTTATAGGGAAATTTCGAAGATTGCATTGATTTTGATGTGGCGACTGCTTTAGAACGAATATCGCTACCGATTCCAATATTTTAAGATAAAAAAGTTGGTTATTTCCAAAATATTATGGGAAAAGTTTAATTTTTAAATTAAAAAGTTCAACTTTTAAATTCACTAACTGCAATCACACGTCAATAGTAAATCTCAGATCATTCATGCGTGTGCATATGATGCGCGCAGCATGCGTTCCTATGCGGTCCAAAATATTATTTGAGCAGTCTTTAAAAAACTAAATTTTTGCAAGTTATTCCTGTGTTTATATGCTATTGACATGAACCCAACACGGGTAGTATGAAACATGTTGGATCTCAAAAGGAATAGATATTTAACAAGCATCTTAATCGAGCTGAAATTAAGCCGATGATCAAGGAAATATCATGAACTGCATTGTAATGTAAGTCCCTGCAAGTCTTCAAGGAAAATTTCACGTTATTGAGAGCCTCTTGGCTGAGATTTCAGCGGCATGATTTTATGATTCACAAGGCGTCATTTATTGAATCTGAATAGAAATGTGGACCCATTTACATCTTTTACAGTTAATGATGATCAGTTTCTTTTTTATGATTTTTTTCTCTTTCAGTGGCAGGTAATTTGTGATATCATCACGCCAGATCAGAAAATAATCTTATGATTATTAGCCTGAGTTGTGAAGTAATGGCAACCCATCGAATTGCTAATTCAACAAACCATATTACTTCTCCAAGTTTGTCATGACATGGAGGGGTTGTAAATTACTTTTCTTTCGTCTGTATTGCTATTATAATCAGTCAAATTCATGTACACTGTAAATCGCTGGATACGAAAATTACATACAAACATATACCAAAATTATATACAATCTGAAACTAACATCTGATACGAGATTCTGGTATGCTTTACGACCCCGATGCAAATTGGTATGTCTTTCGTATGAGCAGCTTTAAGTCACATAGCAAAAAATATGTATATATTACATACTACTGTCAAATAACATTTTTCAGTAATACCTTTCGTGAATATATTTTTTTGATAGTGTGTTATTTAAGTAGATTAGATTTATTGTGTAATTTATGCTCCTCGAGATTGACGTCGTTGCTACTTGTCTAGCAACGTTTACAAGACATTTAATTAGCTCTACTTCATGAACCAAGTAGATAAACATTAATTCATTGAAACTATATCTTTAGTGCCACCATGTTGACTTATATATCTCAAACATAACTACTTTTGCGTTCATGAATTATAATGTGTTTTTATTTCGGATTGATAATATGCTTAATTTCAAAATTACATAATGTATAATTGTTGATGGTTGAATACTAATTCATTATTCATGAAATACCTTAGACTCACGTGTATTAAAATCGAATTCAGTATTCGAAGTTCTACTGTTGAATGTCATTATCTCACTACTTACAAAACAGTAGTAGCATTAGTGTGATCTTTATTGACAAAAGGCCTTAAATCAATATACTTTGAAAATGATTGATGCTTTCTTTTAACATTGTGCTGGTATGGCTTTAGTATGTAAAGCATACCACATTTGAAATAACATTCGAAAAGCATACAAATATATACCAAGAGAATACAGAAATATACCAAAAAAACACTTTGGTATGCATCCTTCGTATGTGATTGGTATTGAGCGATTTACAGTGTACATTTCTCCAGAAGTGCAAAAATTTGCGTATCTCACATGTGGTACTGGCCAGATATCAACTGAAGCTCGTTTAATGTAACCGTATCCGTATACACATTGGGGATTTAATAAATTCTGAGTTGCTACTCTAACTAGTATACTTACTCTATGGCTCTAACTAAGAGTCATCAGAAATTTTCTTTCAAGACCGATTAATTATGGATGAATTTATTGATAATTAAGAAGTTATTGAATGTATGTTCATCTACCGTGTGTCCCATAAGTCACGCAAATTCTAAATTGGCTCCCATTTCCTGAATTTACATAGTAGAGACTCGCGGTTTTTTGTAAACTGAAGCCGAAACTGGGGGGGGGGGGTATATGGTATACTGCTTTATGTATTATACCTCTAAACAATATTTCCCATTTCTGAAACAAAAAATAACAAAGAAATGCAGTTTGCAATTATATTTTGTTGATAACAAGAATGATAAGAGATTATAAGAACAAGATACTACATAACAAATGCAACAAGATCCAATATCTACAAAAAGAAAGGCAATGTTCGATTAGAGGCAGTGTTCAATAGGTCCTCCTTCACACTCAATCACTTTCTGTAATCTCGAAGGCAGATGGAGAACACATCTTCTCAGCTCATCGGGATCAATTGCTTCAATCACCATAGTGATTCGGTCTTGCAATTCGTCGGGACTTGTTGAGGTAAAGCAATAATACACACGGTCCTTTACAGCCCTCCAGAAGTAAAAGTTTAACGGTGTTAGATCTGGGGAATGGGCCGTCCAACGATTAGGATATTCTCTGGCAATGATCCGATCATCAGGAAATACGCTAGAAAGATGCGATCTAGCAATCACAGAGAAATGGGGTGAGGGAGCTCCATCTTGTTGGAAAACAGTAGAATTAATGCGGCGTCTCCTTCTGATTTGGGGGATCACATGGTCGCGAAGAATATTGGTGTAGTTCTCGCCTGTAACGGTTCCCGGAAAAAAGAAAGGAGTTAATCGAAACTGAGCTGTATAGCCGAACCATACGCACACTTTCGGAGCATGAATATCGGTATCCATGACCTCTCGCGGTTTCTCCGAGCCCCAAATGATGCAGTTATGACGATTGACGTGGCCGGCGATGGAGAAGTAGGACTCATCAGTCCATAGGATCGACTCAAGATCTACAGCACCGGAGAGCAGGAATCTTGCGAAGATAACCCGCCTTTCTTTGTCATAGTCGGAGAGCATCTGGTTGGTCTGAATGCGATATGGATACAAGTTCAATCTCTTCCGTAAGATCCGTTGAACACTAGTCTTAGGAGCTCCAGTTTGCGAACCAGGTGAACTGCGATTATGTTTACAACACTAATCAATAGATGTCTTGATGTCTTAAGAACGTAAGAAATAGTGTACTTCAAGCAATATGTGACGATAATTAAAGGTTATATAATATTGTGTATAATAATCGGAGGAAGACCCCAGCATAAAGAAGCAGTAAACCATATAAAACCCCCCAGTTTCGGCTCAAGTTTACAAAAAACCGCGAGTCTCTACTATGTAAATTCAGGAAATGGGAGCCAATTTAGAATTTGCGTGACTTATGGGACACACGGTATATCATTCCAAAAAATGCAATGGTGCCATGTAGAAAGTGTACATGTCAACCTGCAGGTATATCATATTTATCATTCGGCTAAGTTCTCAAAAAAACCACCTCAGTTTTTGAAACACCAATACTTTGCATATCCAAACACTAACTAGTATATTTGAAGCACATCGATACTCGATAGCATCATTTTAACAAAAACAAATAATCCAAGCTTAGAATCCGAAACACAAACTCACATCAGAGTCATTGAATTTGGCTGGGTGGAATTCAAGTCCCACAACTACCACAGCATCCATTACAAATGCAGCGCAAAATCGCATCGAAATTGCATGACTAACAAGCGCTGTTCTCAGAGTGATGAGCACGAAAGGGTTTGTTGTGCGTCTTTGTGAATCGTTGCATGTTTTGTGAACTTTCAGAATCGTGTCTGGACTTTCACTGTTTCTTCTTTCTTAGAAATCGTTTGCAGCTCATCTCCTTCATTGACTCCATTAAAATCTTTCTTATGAGAGCCAGTGATATTAACACGACAAAGAGGGAACAAGAATTCAGGATTCATATTTGGCATGGCAGCAGGCTTTATACATCCTGTAACAAGCAATGAAGTCAAAAGAGATATAATCAAGCACATAGTCGGCAGCCAAATGTAGGATATTGAATGTAAATAATCCAATGCACTCTTTGGAGTAGAGTTGTCAACAGGAGTAGTGACCCGAGGAGTCAATGTCGAAATTGATAGATTTACTAATTCAGTATTATTTCGATAACAATTACTTGTATTGGTCGGCAAATCGGAAATCATTTTTTGACCATTTAAAAGCGAAGAAATACCGAGCCACAAAATAACTGAAAAGCTGGTGAATAATCCAGCCAGGGCTCCCATGTAACTACCATTTCGAAAGAATATTGCGAAGATGAATAATCCGAAATACGCGCCGTACATCGATGATTCAATTGATTGCATTACTTGCAGCATGAGTCCGCCCATAGTGTACATAATGTAGCACCAAAACATGCTTAAAATACCAAAAATCACAACAAGCATTTTAGAAATGAAAGTTGCTTTGAATTCTGTTACTTCAGCATTTAAAAGTGGCTTTATTGTGTCTTTCCATGATATTACTGCTGCAGCACTAAGACCTGACGAGAAAGAGCTCAGAGAGCCTGAGAGAAGGGAGGCCAAAAAGAAACCTTGAAATCCAGGGAAATTTAACCGTTCTCGTACATAGTACATTATAATTTCATTGCCTTTAACCCAGCCTGCAGCAAATATATCACAACCGCGATTAGCATAAAAACCAAAAATGTTAAGTCCAGCCCAGAGCGGCAACGAAGAAAAGAGAATATACAGCAAAGCTGCAATTGCCGCAACTTTATACGAATCATTTCGAGTCGGAACAGCACAAAGCCGCTGTACACTGGCAGGTTGGACAGGCATCATGATGAAGTAAATAAAATTTCCGAATGTCATGCCTAACAAAGTATGTCGAACGGTTGGATCAAGGGACAGGCTGACAGGATGAATTCTTTCATATTTGTAGTTCAATTCTACAATAGTAGACATGCCACCGGGAGTATCAAAGATGGATTTACACACCACAGTTGAAATTCCCGATAGCATGAAACCAAATTGAATTACATCAGTCCAAACTACAGCTCTTAAACCTCCGATAGCTGTGTAAAAAGTGCCAACTGAGCCAATAGTCAAAATACCGAGGACAACACTGATCTGACCACCAGTAGCACTGTTGACAGCTAATATAGAAGCCAATATGCATGCGCCCATGTACTCAAGGATGCAGATGAGTACAATCACATTCGCGGAATAAGTGAGAAGCTTTGAATTATATCGTTTTGAAAAGTATTCATTTAGACTAGTCATGTTCAATGGAAACACGATAGTAGCAATCAAAGCTCCACCAAGCAGGTAACACAAAGAGCCTGTTATTGGAAGAAGTAAGATATCTGATCCATTTATGTATATTTCGTTGGGAAGACCAATCAGGGATAATGCAGACAGGAACGAAACGCCATTGGAAATTCCAACTGCAATGGGATTCAGCTTGCGACTTCCAAAGAAGTAATCTTTAGTGTTCTTATGTCCTTTAAACGAAAAGTAGATTCCAATGATTCCAGAAATGCAGAGAAATGCAGATAAGACGCAGTAATCAGCAACATGGAAAGTTGGATCGACAAAGAAGACAGGACTCGAATTCATTTCGATGATTTCGTTGTCAGATGTTAGAAATGGTGCTTCGATGTTTCGTGTAACAACGCAACTATTGACATGAAATGTATTCTGTAAAGAACCACACAGACTAGATAAGCTTCAATTATTCTCATTGTTGGTTTGATCTGTTGGTAGATGAGTATTGACCATTGGACCATGAAATTGAAAATTCCAGATGAATAGCGTAGCAAGCAAGCGTCTATCAATGAAGCTATCAACCATAGAAATATATGGCCGTATTCCAGAACCAACCTTGAGTTTCAAGGCTCCCTTAACTCTATTGTTCGATTTTCAAGGCAGCCTTATCGAATTCCAGATGCTGTTTGCATCTTTCCACTCAAGGCGGCCTTGAAACACTCCCTTGAGATAAGGTGGACTGTATTCCAGAACGTTTTTCAATGTGAAGGGAGGCTCGATATCTATAAAATTTTGCTTGATTTCTAAGGCCAGCTGAGGGCTCCCTTGAAAGCTTAGAATATCGGTCTACAACAACACGACAGTCTCTGCCGAAATGAGTGACTATATCAGAAGATCAGCACAAATAGGTCGACTGGACTTTGCCAATTCAAGATGTGAACACCATGCTCGAATCTACGAAGATCTTGACACCATTTTAACCGAGAATCAGTTTTTCCAAAGGTATCGCTTCACCAGAAGAGGATTCTACTATATTCTGCGCTTATTGAAAGACGATCTTTCCGAACCAGTCAATAATCTATCAAGTATTGAAAGACTATTTGGTGCTTGGAAGCGCAGGTTCCCCTGCATGACATTTGGATTGAGATGCAAAATGTCAACTAACATGGCCATTATCATTGCAACAGCTGTATTACAGAATATAGCAGTTATAATGAAGGAGCCAGACTTTCCTCCGTGCAATTGAATATATGCAGCATGTTGAATAGATTGATTGATTGATCTATGCTAAAAATGATGCATGTATTTGACAATGGCGATTAATGTTTTGGTCAATCAATAATGGACGTTCCATCAATTCGAGTGCATGTAGCTCTGTTGTCAAATCATGACGTCTGCAAAAGCGGTCCACTGCAATAACGCTGTTAATGCTTGATTAACTGACCTTTCTACTGATTGAATGGGTATTGATGACAATGAACAATGTAACAAATTGTGACAAACTGTTGCAGTTTCACGACTTGTCACGACTTTAGTTAAGGTCGACCTTATTCAAGGTGGCCTTGAGTGCCATGAAGTTTTGCAGCAACTGAAGGGAGACTTGGCAGTAAGGAACTCCTTCATGAAGGGAGCTTCAAAGGTACGTTCTGGAATACCTATAAGTCAAGGCTGCCTTGATTAAGGGCACCTTGAAAATGCCTCCCTTAGTCAAGGCGGCCTTGCGAGAAAAATTAAGGGAGGTTCTGGAATACGGCCCATACTGTCTATCTGAAGTTGACTAGAATGGAAATTGACTCAAGGTCTCGGCATGTTGGGGTAACTAAGATGGGGCATGAATGACTAATTAAATGCTTAGATTTGCACATGTGACTGATTCCAACACAATGATGGAGACGTTGACAGGTGTATCTAAGTGAAAATGCGTGCGATTTACAGTATGTGCCACTATTGTGTATTGTATGAATCTATATTTCCGTTCTAGAGATTTATTGTTATCTATTTCTATGCTATCAACATTTGCGTTACGGTTATTTCAATCACTGATTTGCAAGTTTTGTAGATTCTTGTAGCCACAGAAATAGGATGCTTTTAAGTGCATCACTTTTCTAGAAGTGCAAACTGATTCAAAACGATGGCACATGTAGGAACTTATTAATTGGGCAAAAAGAAAATTCTAATACCTTGCAGAGATAGGAAAAATGGTCGAAAAATGCGTCGCCTGCGGATTGCTGTGAATTCCTTCAAAATGTTCCGATTTCCACGATTCCTTCAGATTCGAAAGTTTTCAGTGAATCTCTCAATGAGCGAAGATAATGGCAAATATAATACAAAAGTGTAATATATGTATAATACAAAATGTACAGACAAATAAAGGATGTGCTAATTTTGTTTGTCACTTTGCGCCACCCTTCGCAGTTATATTCATGTACCCTGTACCCTGAAGAAGTTGGGATGTGACCCTACACTTTATAAGCGATACATAGATGACATGCATGATAAGGGGCCCTACAGAAAATGGTGAGGATCTATTTAAACGAATATTGGAAGTGTTTGACTCTATAGATCCGCATATAAAATTTTCCATAGAATCCCACAAACCAAACGAATGGTCGCCATTCCTGGACATAAAGATAAAAATAGGCAAAATAATTTATTCTTGGTACCACAAAGAGTGCCATTCAAATATAGTTTTACGAAAGGACTCGTTCCTACCGAGTCATGTGAAATTCAACTGCATACAAAATAGAATTAATAACGTAATCAAGCGGTCTAACAATAGTGAATCTAAACAAAACAATTTGAGTGATTTTGATGAAAACTTCAGAAGAAAACGGTTTTAATAAAATTGAACGTACTTTAAGAGCTAAAAAGAATAAAACTAATAAAGAGAAAAGCAATAATGCACATTTTAAACTACCGTTCGTAAACGACCAGTTGTAATCGAAAAATGAATAGAGCATTATGACTTGCTAGCAACATTAGTAAATGGGTATGATTGTCAGACAACATCTTTTCTTAGTAAAGAATATAATAGTAACTCTTGTGCATGTAGCATATGTCAGAATTTAATGAATACTACGTTTAAATGTAGAGCATTTCATACACCTGTTCACAATGTGGTGAATTTTGCATAGGTAAAACCGCTCGGATGTTTAAGACCAGACACCGGGAACACAAGCTTGCTATAGAAAATAAAAGCAGAAGTAGCGCTCTATGTTAACACATCAAATATAAGGACGACGGCTTAGGAGGCATCGGAAACTTCCAGGTCGACTTCATTAGCAAACTGTTCAACACACGAGATTTGCACGAGATAGTTGTTCAATAGAGATAGACTGTTCAACCAATAGCAGAAGCTAAAGCAATCACACATCTCAAACCCACAATCAATAGAAAACACGAGCTTCCAGACTACAATCTTCATAATTTGATAAACATTCATACAATACAATCATCTCTTACAATCTCTTAATATCACTCATTCGTTATACGTATAAAGCATCACACGATGACATCTCGCTGTTCACCTAGTTCCATTGACCTTTGAAGGCGCGGGACGCCGAAGTACTGTCATGATTTAGAAACTTAACGTTAATAGAGCTTCGACTATAAAACAAAGGGGAGTTACCTTTTTCCTTTTCTCGAAGAAGATCAATTTTCCATTGTACGCAATATAAATTCAATGCTGAAGCATGATGAGCCTGAAGACTGACACCACATTAAACCCGTACAGTCAGTAAATTTAGACCGCTAAGAGTCGAACGGCGTGAATAATCTTTTCACTTGACAAATTCATCACTCAGAAAAATTGAGCTAAAGATAGGGACTTTTCACTTGACAGGCCAGCTTGTACTCTGAATTTTAAGTTCATGTGTTCTCTGATACGAGCTACTTCTGCAGTGCGCACGCTTGGCCAATCACACAAGCCAAAGAGAGACGAATATCTATGTCAATTGCTATCGTTTGGTACCATAGAACTATGTCCGATTACCAGACCAATGCCTACTCCTCAGTGTGCTCCTTTCGATGCCAAACTCTTTAAAAGTTTAAGAGTAAGGAAAATAATGATGGAAATAAAGTTTCCATCATTTGCACTTTTTATGGCATTCCGCATGCCGGTATATTCCGGTATGGTTGTAATTACCGCAGTGTTGTTTGTTATTGTCTCTCTGATTCGACCGTGGCATTGTGCCTTTGCGACATCGATGCGAAAGTGCACAATTCGATCTGCCTTGTGTTCACCAACTGAGTGTGCAAGTTCCCCCATTTTACGGTACCGAGAGGCAATAAGGAGAAAAAGTAAATATATGAACATTAGTGCATTGCAGTACTAGACAAGTTTCATGCTCATTGTGGAACATCTATCATAGTCAAGTTATTGTTTATGAGATTGTTGAAATAAAAGAAATTTGGCAAATTGGATTTTTTTAAAAAAAATTGGCCTTCTAATAATTATTGATTTTTCCGTTGAGAGAAATGCAAGAAGAAATTTGAAGAGCAAGTCATAGATGAAATTTACAGAATGATTAGCTCGAAGCATTAAAAACCAAAAGTCTGTTTCATGGTGATGGTCTGTCCCTGTGAGATTATGCTGTAACAGTAACTGCACTTTTCTTCGAGCATCAGATCATCTCCTGTCATCATTATCTTAGCATTTACACGCATGTCGAGGGAACCCGATTTGATATCTTGGGAAGGTACTTGATGCATGAAACGGAGGATAAAAACAGCTCTTCATTAGCAAACGATGCGCTCTCGCCTATGACCACAGCATCATATCTCAAGTGATAAACACTCCATAAACTTTCCATTTGTAATCACTCGGATATGAATGATTTAGCAAGACGAACATATTCTTGCAGGACCTGTAGTGTAGGCATGTATGGTTGTTGTTTCGTGATTGTGGACTGATGAGCAAGGAAGAGTTGGATGAAGATAGGATAATGTTTATTGACTTGACAAAAGGATTTATGCAGCAATTTTGTACATGATGTCGCTTGGAAAATACGATCGGTCTTCAAGGGCAACAATAATTGATGACGTTCTTAGAACCATCGAGAAGAGCAGCCAAGAAAAACTGAAAAATGCAAACATGTCGACCAAGGTGCGGAAGAAAGCCGCATCGAGCGCAGAAGGAGGCACTGCATATGTATCTGCCACTGCCAGGATGCAGTTCACGTTGTCGTCGACTACCACGAATGTCTAGAACGCATATTTCTGCAATCATGAACACACAGTGCATGCATGGACATGTGTAAATTGACTTTATGCAGCCTACAATTTATCAATTTCACTGAATTTTGCTAAATGAAGCTGACAGTACACTTCTTAATTATCTCTTTAAATGGAATACATAAACCGTTTGACCAAATTCGCACTATTTTGAAAATAAAGCAGGTCGGCCGTTTTGACCACCCTTGCTATTGTTAGGATTACTCACTAGGTGACATGCCACGCGTAATTACGGAACACCCCAAACATCCGTGGTGAAGGACATTATATTCTTCTACAGTAGTAAGAAAACGGCGAACACTCGACCGGCGCGCCCCCCCCTCTGGAACGACAGAGTGTCGTGGTCGGCCGCCGTGGTGCTTCGAGTCTGACTCCCCCGCCCCCCTAGAACGAAAGAGTGTCGTGGTGTGCCGGCCAAGTGAGTCCTAAAGGTTCGCTGACGTCCCCCCCCCCTCTGGAACGACAGAGTATCGTGGTGGACTTGGGCGACCGCCAGGTTTTGACTTGAGGCTATAGTGTGCGATGATTTTCGAAAAAACGACAGAGTTAGAATTTTGGACGTTTTGGGCTGTAGCGCCAAAACGAAGCATCGGATGGGAAAACGGACGCCAGATTCGGATTCAGCGTGAAATTCTGCATCGGTATGGTGAATTTGAAGTCAATCGGAGAGAAAAAGTTTCGCTGACGTCCCCCCCTCGGCACCGACCCTCCAACTTTGCTTCTAGTGGACGGATTTTGTCGTGCAATAGCTCGTTTAAAAGCTAAGAGTGAGACAAATTCACTGAAAGAATCGCCTTGTTCATATCTGTCTTCGTTTAGATGTGAGACGCCATTTAAGATTTTGGGAGATTGTCGAAAAACGACAGAGTTAGAATTTTGGACGTTTTGGGCTGTAGCTTCAAAACGAAGCATCGGATTGGAAAACGGACGCCAGATTCGGATTCAGCGTGAAATTCTGCATCGGTATGGTGAATTTGAAGTCAATCGGAGAGAAAAAGTTTCGCTGACGTCCCCCCCCTCGGCACTGACCTTCCAACTTTGCTTCTAATGGACGGATTTTGTCGTGCAATAGCTCGTTTGAAAGCTAAGAGTGAGACAAATTCCCTGAAAGAATCGGCTTGTTCATATCTGTCTTCGTTTAGATGTGAGACACCATTTAAGATTTTGGGACATTGGCGAAAAACGACAGAGTTAGAATTTTGGACGTTTTGGGCTGTAGCTTCAAAACGAAGCATCGGATTGGAAAACGGATTTCAGATTTGGAATCAGCTTGATGTTATTGTCCAATGAGCATCATCATCCAATGAGAATCAAGCATTTCTATATAAATAGCGAGCCTTCCACAGTGAGAATCATTCCATCGTTGAATCGCACGAGTGACGGACGCATATTTTCTCTCTCTATTCTATTATCCAACTAAAATGGTAAGTCGCTACTTTCCTCCCTCTCCTCCCTTGAACGTAAACTTAATACAATCTTTTTCATTTTCAGGCATCTACTCCATCTGCTTCACTAGTAGGACAAAATGGCGGTCAAACGTTACAAGGTTCGCTACGGTCAGATCATCTACAACTGAGGCCAGTGGAAGAAACAACCAAGGTACATAATCCTACACCGCTACAGCGTAGATTTAAACAAGTCTTGCGTTATGACGATCATAGCGTAGCACTCCAAACGGGAATGCTCCCTTCCACGGATGTCAAGATAATGCGCAATCAGTATGGGGACTACATACTGATCCCCGTGAGTCCGTACATTCGCCGCCAACTTGATATTATTGAGGAGTACGTGACATTAAATATGGACATTCCTACTCTTCTTGCTCAAGAGTGGAAGGCGAGAGATGACAAGGACACTCCCTATAGAAAGATTTGGGATGGTAATCACATTTGCCTACCTGTATCACATTGGTGTAGTTATTATAAAAAGGATGGAGATCAATCAATACCCGTCAGATGTGATGAGCTCGGAGAAGGTACTTGGGATATCCTTTTCAAAGTGAATGGGTTATATTATGGTCGACACAAGGATAATAAAATAGTCTCTCTCTCCATGCATATGGAATCCATCCTATATATTCCAAAACCACCCAACGTAGATGACATAATTGATCAAATCCTTAACAGCAGTGGTACGAAGCGCAAGTCGGAGAAGAATGCTGCATCAAAACGCAAATCAAAGAAGGAGAATTACTAGTCCTTTCCTAACTCTACCCTATGACAATTCGCTTATGTGCTTTGAGTGTCGTAGACGTGGTCTTATTAGATACATTTTACTTCTTCATTGCCATCATATCATTTGTGTATTTTGTCGTGAAAAGCATCGATGTAATTCTTCATTTTGTAATATGTTATAGAACGTTTCCTTAGATGTGTAAATTTCCGTTTTAGGCTTCTATCATCGTTTTTATGGATTGTGAGGGTGAACCTGTACAGGAGCTCAGTGCTATTGCTATGAACAATTGGACATATCAGATTGTTAGTGTCTATCATCAACATGCCAACTGCGATCCCAGTGTTGATCAATGGGCGAGAAAACACATTCATGGACTTAATCTGAAATATTTGCAAGACTACGGCTTTTCTTGTGAGAGTGCTCTTCTTATTGACTTTAAACGATGGTTAGCTGCTTTCAATGTTATACGTATCTTTTGTAATAATCCTGGTAAGGAGAGGAAAGTATTTCCCAATCTAATCATTGATGATATTTTGCTCCCGCCTTGGGATAGTAGAGTGAATCAACATTATCATGAAGTCACGAAACGTTTTAAGGATTTGTGTGTTCCTATTTTGTCTGTTCGTTGTAGTAGCTACGTTCATAAGCCTTTATTTGGCACTGTTGCATATATGCAACAAATCAAACTTACTATGGATAACAAAATAATATTGATAGTTCAGTGTCAATACCGCTCTTAAATATAATTCTTACCTTGATTTACAGTAATTTTGCAGCAAAAATCTGAACAATTGACTTAAAGCATAGTTTCCGACTGCACAGTTTCCAAAAAAAAATAACCACTATATTTTTTTCTTCTATAGTAGTGCATTATATATTTTTCAATGTTACTGACGGGTTTACAAAGCAATTTAGCTCATGAAACATATTGAGAAAGACCTTATTACATATAATCTATTCGATGAAAAGCTGCAGAATCTCATTTTCTCATTCTGCGGTTGAAGATATTCATTTGTTGCATATATGTGACATTGTCAAATAGGGGGTGATTTTTATGTCAATATCATGAACATTCCCACGACTTTCGGCATCAAAATTGCGAATCACCATGCAAAGCTGTGTCGTCATTCATGATTGAATCGTCATAGCAAGCTAACTTGAGGATCATTGATTGCTATTTATAGTACTTACGTCAGCCTCATTGCCGGTATATCATTCAATCGAGTCTTCATATTATTCGTTGCGCCGGAAGACTAAGGTGAGTTGAATTTATCAGCATTCAGCATTCAAGTGAGGTTATTCTAGGAAATATATTAGCAGCCACGCATTTAATTAAGATTTTACATTCATGTGAATTATAGTGGAAAATGTTCACCATTCATGACAAGCATTCTGGTGGTTTCATAACCCTGTTATGTCCTTATCCATTACAGATAACTAATCAAAAGTCGTTAAGTTCATATGAGTTAAAATATTTCAATGCTTTGAAATAAATATTTTATAAATTTATAAATTTTTTATAAAATATATAAATAAATATCAGCACCAAAAGTAACGGAATAGGTCATGGATTACTTTTTATTTCTCTCTTTCCTATCATTTCTAGTACATAGTAATCCATGGATACGCTACATGAATTCATAATTGTAGACAGATTAAAAAATGTCAGAGAAAACTAGAAATGAGCTAGCACAAAAGTAATCCTAATTATAGATTTAAAATGTTGATGAAGTGTATAAAAAAGCTTTGAATGTTGGTTGGATCTAATGTTCAATCTAATCTCTATTTTATATTGATTTCAGAATGAATCCAGAGAGGAGGAAACGATATCGTGGCTATCGTATAGAAGAAGTTGTAAATCTCGTTATGGAACCTACGTCAGATTCGGAAATATCTGATCTTGATGATGAGGCTGAGGAAGATGCAGAAAATATCACACCAAATCAGCTTGTAAACGAGGCGCATACTGAGGAATTCAATAATGCTGACAATGAAAATGCAAGGTATGTATACCGAAACTATCCAGTCATATTATTATAATATTCTTTGAAATCAATCCGGTTGTTACTTTGCAATTTTAAATGAGATTTTTCTGATATATTGAGGACTATTACTCGACTGCATGTATGTACATTGTAGCCTACATGTTCATATTTAGTTCTCGAAATAATTTCTGACACTTAATTTTTACAAAATGATAGTAAAAGACATTTTTTCTTATTTTCTGCATTGTATAGATTATCAGCATAATGTTTCGACTGGCTAGGCATAGCCCTGTCTGTAGGCCTATTCTTATGAATACATTATAATTCACTCCTATTTGATCCAACCTGTATATGAATATGATGTTTTAAATCAAAATTGAACTTCGTTATGTGATATGAACTCAAAAATATGCCTTTTTTTCAGGAACGATGGTATGGACGACATTCATGATGAAAGTGAAGATGAAGAAAGAGGGCGACCGATTTTCAAATGGCGCAAACGAGAACCAGTGCCGGGAAATATCGAATTCCAAGGAAATTCCTTCTCTTCTCCTCCAGAAGAAAGTCCATCACCTGCAGAGTATTTCAAGATTTTCTGGCCGGATTCTATAATCACTATGCTAGTTGAGCAGACAAACTTGTACAGCATGCAGGAAGCCGGGAAGAGCATAGCAACAAATTTCAAGGAGATGCAGCAATTCATCGGCATCAATATGCTCATGTCAATCATAATCCAACCTTGTTATACTATGTATTGGTCTTCCGAAACTAGGTATGGTCCCATCGCTGATGTCATGGCCCTAAAACGGTATCAAACTCTTCGTCGATATTTGCATGTTGTCGATAATACCACCAAGAATGAAAATTCAGGTAAATTATTCAAAGTCGAACCAATTATTCAAGCTGTGCGTCAGAGTTGTATTAACCAGGAACAGGAGCAATGTCAATCTCTAGATGAACAAATGATTCCTGCTAAGACGAAGAGAAGTGGAATTCTGCAGCATCTGCCAAAGAAAATACACAAGTGGGGATTCAAGAATTTCGTCCGCGCCGGAAAATCAGGGATGATCTACGACTTCTTCCTCTATGTTGGAAAGAATAGTGTTGGAACGGATAAATGCGGAGTAGAAGATATCGTGATGAAATTGTTGAAAGAAGTTCCAAGACACAAAGGATATCGAATACTATTTGATAATTGGTTCTCCACGTTAGGTCTCATGAGTCGGCTGAAGGAAGAAGGAATACTGGCAACCGCGACCTTCAGGACAAATCGAATTGCGAGCTGTCCTTTGTCTTCAGAAAAAGAGTTGAAAGCTCAAGGGAGAGGTACGTTTGATTACAAGACGGATCTCAACAGTGGAATTCATCTCATGAAATGGTATGACAACAAATGTGTTGTGGTCGGCTCAACTTTCTCTGGAATCGATGCAAAACAAACCGTTCGTCGTTGGGATGGGAAAACCAAGGCCTTTGTTGACGTCACATGTCCTGACATGATAGTTGATTATAACTCCTCAATGGGAGGGGTTGATCTAGCTGATATGCTGATTTCCTTGTATCGTACGAAAATGAATCCTAAGAAAAGATGGTATTTGAAGCTAATATTCCATTGCGTCGATATAGCGAAGATAAATGGGTGGCTATTATATCGCGGTCACTGTGACCAAAGGCAGCTGCCAAAGAAGGAAATGTTCGGCCTTAGAAAGTTCATTCTCCAGGTGGCCCAATCTCTGTTCTTGAAAGATGTGGATCTCCATCGTCCTGTTGGTCGCCCTATCAAACGAAGCTTGTCTCCACCTCCTATTTGTGGCAAGAAACCAGCAATTGCTAAACCTATTCCGGAAGTACGGCGGGATCAACGTAGTCATTGGCCGAAAGTGAGAGACAAAAAAAACCGTTGCCGCCAATGCGTGTCCGGTTACAGCTACATTTACTGTTCCAAATGTGGTATATGCCTATGTTTGAACAAAGACAGGAACTGTTTCAAGGACTTTCACTGCTAAATCTTCCCAGAAATCCAAACTGACGTTTTTGATAATAAATGATGCTAGTATGAATCACAACTTTTTGATTGGGCATAATTTGGATTTTTAGTTAACAGTTTATTAGGGCCAAATATAGGCCTATATATATATATATATACGTATCAACAACTGGTAACGCAAATAATCAATATTTCTTCAGAAATTAGGACGTTTTGCATTCAATAATGCTATAAATTATCAAAAGATGACATCTAAAAGCAGTTTATCAAAATAAGACAAATCTTCGTTTTTGTACCTCTATTTGGCAATGTTGCATATATGCAACAAATTATAAAATCTATCAGAAAACAGATATTGCAAAACAAATGGTACTTTATCTTCAAATAGACAATGTTTAACAAGTTAAAGTCAAAAAATAATTTTTCTGATCACTCTAACATAATGTGCCAAATACAAGGATAACCAATGCTTCTTTCCTCCTTACCTCAACACTGCCAAAGTCCTGTATGGTTATCATTGCTCGCTGTATGATAGTTACCAGCTGTATCTATTTTATCTCTTTCAAACCATTGATTTATAATGCATGCTTGTTACCGTTATTTAATAAATGTTACTATGAGAAGAGTTGTTTTCATGCAATGGATGGGTTAGATAAAGGGCGATCATGTCTTTCTCAAACGACTGCGGAACATAACATTTTCATAGGCAAAGTTTAAAAGGAGCTGTTCAAGATTGCGTGATAAATTTTCATAAAGATGAGACCGACATCGAAGCAGTGGTCGATGATGCTAGCACTCTATTTCTAGAGTTAATGAATACATTCTCTGATAGCATTATCATGGCGCGATTAGTTGCGAAAATTAAGTTTAGTCATTTTGGAAAGGAAGAGGTGGAAAGTCGCTCTTTCCATTTTGCTTCTTATTCAATGGAAGTGGTAGATCACCCCCAAGAATTTTTTTAAAAGACATATGATAAAAATTGCTGAACGTCTTAACGCATTTAACCATCATGGTAGCAGTCTAGTGATTGAAGCGATTTCAGATATTCACATTCAACTTTCCATAAAGAAAAATTAAAAATGCAGTGGTACTTGATTGTAGCACAACTGGTTTTCGAGCTATGTCTGCTCACTCTCGAAGTATATTCCTTCTGTACATGCGTCTATTATTTAGAAAAGGCTAGCAAATTCATATCTTCAAGAAGACTTGCTATAGACATCAGTAACGGTGAAACTATGTGTTGCGATGTATGTAAGCGAAAGGATGGAAATGAAAAGCGCATCTTCAAGAGATGTAAGCACGCTTTTTGTCAACGCTGTTTCATACGTAATTGCATTCAACTTTGCGAATGTAGCCACTGTGATATTGCTCATTTTGAGTGTCACTTATGCCGCAATAGTTAGTACCTATGCAAATGTGGTAAAGACAGGTTTTAGCAAAGACTAACACGAAAAATGGCGAAACGTAAAAGTCAAAACTCTTCAAAGTTTTCTTCAGCCATTCAAGCTCTCCGACGAATGAAAGCAAATCAGCGATACAATGCTATACGATATGCTAACGATAAATTCATCCGTGAAATTATTTCTCATGTGAGGAAGTTGAGGACAAAGAAATTAGCACCAAAACAACGAAAGTTACTTAAGCGATATGCTACGAAATTGCGTTTCATCTCCAATCCTAAAGTCACCCTTCAAAGAAAGAGGGAAACTCTAACACAAAAGGGTGGTTTCCTTCCAGCGTTACTACCGATGCTAACTCCTATCGTGGGCAACGCATTGGGTAATATCTTTGGCTCTAGACGTTAATTATGCAAATGTTGAATCTCAAAGTATTAAAATGGATTTCAGACTTCAATGTGATAAAGTTCTGACTGTATCAGGTCCATCTCATGCAGGTAAAACTGTTTTCACGCTGAATTTATTGGATAAAAGAAGGGAGTTGTTTAAGGAACCTATCAATCGAGTGATTTGGTGTTATGGTATTTATCAACCGTCGCTGTTTCAGGAATTGCACAGTCGCAACTTTATTCGACATGAAGGAATTATTCCAGTGAATAAACTTCAGTCTAATGATGTTGTTGTATTGGATGATTTATTAAAAGAAAGTAAGAATTCAAAAGATGTTACAGATATGTTCACTCGCGCAGCACACCAAAAAAGGTGCTTTATCATCTATATCACACAAAATTTGTTTCCTGATGGAAAAGAAGCTCGTACACGAAACCTGAATACACACTATTATGCTATTTTCAAGAATCCGCGAGATAAAAGTCAATTTGAAATTTTAGCGCGACAAGTTGCACCAAGAGGATCAAAAGCCTTAATTGAAATTTTTCAAGCAGCTACTGAAAAACCACACGGTTACTTATTCATTGACTTTACGCAAGAGTGTTCGGAAGAATTTAGATTTCGAAGTGATATTTTGAAAACTCCCATTATTATCTAGAAACTATGAGTTCTTATTCTCGCATGATTGTTATTCCTCAGGATGAATATGTACAATTGACTGCCATGCATCAAGTAAAGCAACCTCTTGCAAATCAAATGTATAGGAAAGAAATAGATTATCAGCAAAATGTTGACATCAAAGATCCACATCGTGCTGTATTATTACAATCGGAAACTGTTGAGCAATTGAAAAGCTTGAAGAATAAGATGCGTGACTCTATATCGACTGCTACACCTTTAGCATCTCGCGCACATGCCATATCTCTTTTCAATAGTATTGAACCCCATCTCAATGTAAATGATAGAGGAGAAATCATTACAGATGAAAATAAAGTGATTGATGCTTCACGTTATGAAGACTTGATTCAGTATGCGACACGTAGAAAGCGCCGTCAGGGCTATGTTCCACCTGGTTGGTCATACTTTCTTAAACTATTGAAAAAGCATAATGCACCAAAATTTGCTTTGAATAATGAGACATTGAAAGAACTTGATTCAACAGTGGCTACTACTCCAATGCTTCAGACGATGAAAATGCCAACAAATTGGTTAAAGACGTCACCTGCTACATCCCCTCCCACACTCACTAAGCAAACAAGAGGAAGAACTCGACGTAGATCTACACCACCACTAAAACTAGTAAAAGGAAAACGTAAAACAGCTCCTCCCAAGAAATACATGTTCTCAGACTATTAATATGAAGCAGATGTGTTGCTTGCCATGTAATGAACCGCCAGAGGTGAATGTCGTTGTCACTTGCACTTGCTGCGCCAGCTCTCATAATGAAACCCCTAAGCAATGTGAACACGATCGCAAAACCGCTAAAGCTAAATGCTGCAGTTGTTGTAAATGTAGAAAGGCAAGAAAACAAAATGATGAGAAGGAGGAAAAAGAGTCAGCCGTCATCGACTGAACGTTTGAAGTCAATCTATTATGATGTAAAACATCCGGCAGGATTTGCATCTATCAAGAAATTATCAAAAGCGAGTGGTCTTCCACAATCACAAGTGAAACGATGGTTAAAGGGTCAGGCTACCTATACACTCCACAAACAAGCGAAAACGAAGTACCGCACCCGCCATTATCTTGTTCATGACATCGATGAACAGTGGCAAGCAGATTTGTGCGATGTTGCCTCCATTTCAAAACATAACTCGGGCAATAATTTTATTTTAACCGTCATTGATATTTTCTCGCGTTATGCGTGGGCTCAACCTTTAAAAACTAAAGAAGGGAAAGGAGTAGCAAAAGCATTCCAAACAATTTTTCGAGAAGGTCGCATTCCAAAAAGAATTCAGAGTGATCAAGGAAAAGAGTTTGAAAATCAGCATGTGACAAGATTATTTGAGAGGCATGACATTGAGTTGTTTAGTGTAAAGAGTGCTTATAAAGCTGCACTCGTTGAACGTTTTAATCGCACATTAAAAAATCGCTTGTGGCGACATTTTACTGCCAACTTGACAAAAAATTGGACAAAGGTTCTACAAGATACACTCCATGCCTACAATCACTCTATCCATCGTTCTATTGGACTCAGACCAGTAGATGTAAATGCTGACAATGAAGATAAAGTGCGCGAATCATTTCAACGTAAACGCACTCATGTGAAAAGTGATGTGAAAATTGGTGATAAAGTTCGTATCTCAAAAGTGAAAAGTGTTTTTGCTAAAGGGTACCTTCCGAATTGGACAGAGGAGGTATTTACGGTATCAAGGATTAATCAAAAAGACTCTCCGACCACCTACAAGTTGAAAGATTACGATAATGAAGAAATTCAGGGTAGCTTTTACCACGATGAGATTGAGGTAGTCACTGAAAGTGAAACATATTTGGTAGAGAAAATCATTCGATGTAAAAAACGGCAAGGTGAAGAATGGTGTCTTGTTAAATGGACTGGTTATCCTTCAAGTATGAACTCTTGGATGCGTCGTGCCGACATCTTTCATCTAAGTGATCGACAGTAATTCATGCAAAGTTGTAACTAACAATGTTCAGGGTTTGAGCTATGAATCCAACTGCCTCATTTTATTCACGACCCTCCTATGTAAGTGGTGGAGGACAAATTTACATCGGTGCTCGCCGCCAACGTGGAGATAGCATACTTGGTGCACTGAAATCTGTTGTAGCACCTCTCATATCCAATGTCGGTAGATCTTTAAAACGAAATGTTTTAAGTAATGCCGTTGGCTTTGCTGGTGATGTTGCTAGTGATCTTTCCAGAGGTAGAAGTTTTAAGAGCAGTTTGTTGAATCGTGGGAAGGAACGCGGTTTAAAAACATTGAAGCAGACCTTTGCTGGTGTTACTCAAGGAAAGAAATCACATAAACGAATGAATAAAGGAAGGAGGAAACATCGCGGAGCTGGTAAGGTGCGATCTTCAGTCAAAAGGCATTCACGCAAACGTCGCAGAGGTTCTATTCATTCATCAGGCGCCAAACGACGACGCTGCTATAACTTCTAATCATGGAGTGTAAAACTTCCGGTTTTTGTTTGTTTGATCAAGAAGCCATACAGACAGATATTCTTAGTTCAAGTATTGTAGATTATCATCCTCGAACAGCTGAGAATGCTGGCCCCATTGAATTTGTTATTCCTGGTGGTAGTGATGACTACATAGATTTGAGTTATGCGATGCTTGATTTGAGGTTTAGAATTCAGCAAGCAGATGGAACTGCTATTGACGATGCACATAAAGTTGGACTGAACAATTTACCATTGACTACATTACTTCGCGATGTTTCTCTAACGATTGGAGAGCAGTAGGTGGAAGGTGGTCAAAGCGATTATCACTATAAATCATATTTCAATCATGTATCACAGTTTCATCCAGCAGCACAAAAAAGTCATATGGAAGCCATGGGATGGTATAGAGATGAAGCAGGAAAATTTGATGTTGAAACAAACAGTGGCTTTGTAAAGCGATCTGCTATGATTAAAGATAGTAAAGTATGTCAGCTATATGGTCCGCTGAATTTAGACTTCTTTAGACAGTCAAAGTTTTTACTCTGTAATACCAGCATGCGACTCAAGCTGACATTGAATAAGCCTGAATTTGCGCTGAATGCATTTGCTAAAGTTGACAATTTTAGAATTCATGTGGAAGATATTGCACTTTACATTCGTCGAGTAGTACCGAATCCAAGTGTCATTAGAGGGCATGCTGAAGGTCTTAACCGCCAAAATGCCATTTACCCCGTTCAGCATACAAAGCTTCTCACCTTTGCAATTCCGAAAGATCAAAAGAGTTTCATGAAAGATGGCCTCTTTCCATCGGAAGCACCGAAGCTCCTCATGGTGGCAATGGTTGAAAATGATGCATTTAATGGTAATATAAAGAAGAATCCTTTCAATTTTAAACACAATCAGTTAAGTGAAATTGCTTTACGTGTAAATGGTGTGAGTCATCCTGGTCCACCCTACAAACCAGATTTTGCTTCGGATCAATTTATGCGCAGTTATTTTGATTTTATGGATGTCTTTGGCTTTTACAATATGGATGACACCAACGGACTGACTATGAAAGAGTTTAAGAGTGGATATACTATTTATGCATTTGATTTGACTGCTGACAGCGATATTAGCGCACCCTATCGTCAAGCGAACGTGCCTCATAATATTCGTTTGGATTTGACGTTCAAAAGAACACTACCTGAGACGATCAATGTATTAATTTATGCAGTCTTCGATTCAAATATTGAAATTACAAAGTATCGTGACGTGATTCTTCAGTATAATCGTTAATGAGTTGGTTGACTGCTGACCATATTAAGACTAAAGTGCAGCGTAATGCAGACGAAGCGACGTTGAAAGCTTTCGATAATGTCTATTCGCTCGATACCTTACCACCTGCAGTAAATCACTATCCCATCTTTATTGTGCTAAACACTCATTCGCAGAATTTAGGCGGTGAGCATTGGAAAGCAATCTTTATTGGAGAAGACCGACGTGGTGAACTATTTGACTCTCTTGCTCAATCTCCAAATATACCAACACAGCAGTGGTTGAGAAAACATACGCGTCAATATCAGCGAAATGAACGCATACTACAACATCCACTTTCATCAACGTGTGGTGCTTTTGTACTGTACTTCATCTTAAAACGTTTACATGTATCTCGATTTGTATCTGTTATTCAAAACTTTTCATGTAATCCTTCCTCTAATGAAAAAATGATTTGTATGTTCTATCATGATTTGAAATAAAAACATCATGTTGGAAAAATTGTTTTTTATTTTACAATCCGCTGGGTACGTACATACTCGATGAGATAGTCTAGGATCACATTTGCTTGTACATGAGATTTTAGTCCAGTAATGATCACTTTGCTATTATGAAAGATTGCCACATGCACAGGTAACCAACAACTAATGAGAGATGCAGGAAAAAGTTCGGGTTCATAACACAAATTGTAACTGCTGGTACGAATCTTCAAAAATGATACACTTTCACTCAATTGAGTAGAGATCACCATATTGTCCACAGTCAGATTCGACATCACACACCTCTCCCTCTTCCATATCCGACGTAGTAGTCTTTGTAGCTCTAAGCGCATTGACTGCGCCGATGAATGAGAAAGAGCGCCGAGAATCTGTACAGTCCAATTTGGGAAGAGTTGAAGATTCCGTGAATTGTTCATCTTCACCACTAACATTTGAGGACGGCCCGGGTAATACTTGCTGTTTGGAAGGTGTTGGTGTAATGTTGTGAGATCGATTTTGGTGTAGAGTCTGAAGCGACGGAGAATGTTGACGATGGTGTAGCGATGGCGCTTCATGATGAAAGAATGAGTAAATTGAGCGACGTACCTTCCTTTTATACTTTTCCCAACTACCTTGATGAAATGTGAAGTTAGTATGAAGTTGGGAATGATAGAGTTGAATTCGCCGATTGTTGACGCGCAACCAGATGCAATTTCCAATACGTGAATGTCTTTTCATATAGAAGTATTTCAAATCCTTCATGATATGATGTAGAGATTGAAAATGACGATAAGATAAAGCAAACTCTCTTCTCACATTTCCAGTTGAATCTTTGAAATAGACGTTTCGATCATGATCCGTTTCAATACGTTGTAGGGAATCTAATTTCCAACTCATGGTGCGTGGTAGTCATGTCTGATTAAGATTTGCATAGTAGGGCGATGAACTCACGACAAATAAATGTCATGATGGAGCGATGTATGTATCTTCTGTACTTCTCTCAATTGTATTTGCGAAATGAGAAACAGTTTGCGGAATGAGAATGGTAGATTTGAATTTCATTTCTGTAATGTTGAAGCCAAACTTGATCATCCAAGGAGATGAATCTTAATGTTTCAAAATATTCCAAATCCCTCATGATATCAATGAGATTGACAAATTGTCGCCATGTTAATGTAATTCCTCTTGATGTATGACCATGAGAATTTTTGAAATGCACGTTTCCATCACGATCAACTCTGATATATTGTAGAGAGTCTAAAATCCAAGTCTTCATGATGTTATGCAAAGCCGCAGATCAGCAATATCAAAATGTCGTTTTATCATATTTTGCTTAGCAATGCGGCTACAAAGAGATTTGCTAGTAATCGAGCCGCACTCTTTTCTACTCCCATTGATCATGTACAACAGCTAAATGGAAATTGGGAAGTGGGTGTCACTCAACTTGTTTATAGCAACTGTGTCTATACTTTTGATCATGAGGTGATGACTATTAATATGAGACGTACAGCTGCTTACCAATGTGAAAAGGGCTGCCGAGTATACATTCCACAGTGGCCAAAGAAAGATCTCTTATCATGTAAAAAGTTTATATATGATTTCCTGAATTAAGCGTGTAAACATATTGTCCAATTTACTCCGCACAATGATGATTATAATTATGTACATCATGTAGTTGAGAAAGATTGGATTGTTGGTTTAAGTCCAAGTTTAAGAAATGATTTAGGTTACCTCGCTAGCGCTTTAACAAGCTATGATAATTATAACGTTAATTACCACCCAAGTGGTCATAAACAGTTAATATATCGAGAGGAAGCTTATTATGTAGATCTTATTCCAAAAAATGAGAAGACGTTGGTGAAGAAGATTGTGATTAAGCCAAGAAAGACAAACATGACTCCTGAAACATTATTGAAGAAATTTAATTATCTCCTTCGAGTTTATGGTAAACAAGTGGCAACATTGACTTATATCAAATCATCTAATCATATTGCAATAAGTAAATTAAATGATGATGATCTAGTATTAGTTTGTTCAAAAGATTTTCATCAGTTCTTACGACATCGTTCTGCAGCTGTTCATGGAAAATCTGATATGCAACATTTACCATGTGAAAGGTCAAATCAATTTGATACAGAATGGACCGTATCTTTATACAGAAAGTGTGTAGAGCCTTTCGGTGGTGTCTTACATGAAACAAGAGTGTTGATGCCTCGCATTTTCACTTAAGTTAAATTGGTTGTAGATTATTTAAATGAAGTGATTAATGAGCAACAAATTTCATTTTCTGAAAAAGAAGGTGTTTTGTCTCTCACTATAAGTGGAAAAGGTATTGAACTAATTATGGATAAAACTCTAATGGACATTTTGGGTTTTGATCAAAATATCTTTAAAAGTGGTACTGTAACCAAAGCTAGCGCAGACATGTCACTATCGCGTCGTATTAACTATTTTCAGATATATTCTAATATTGGTGAAGATGTACGTGTGGGAGATGTTGAAGCTCCATTGCTAGCAATGATACCATACCAGCCAAAAAGCTGCAGTATTTTATCTGAGCATACTTTCAAGAAAGTGCATTATACAAAGCTGAAATCAAACTACATCCAACAAATTGATATTGCAATTTATGACGATGCTGGTGCGTTGATTCCTTTTCATAAAGATGCTGTGACAAGTATCACACTCCATTTCCGAATGAAGAGTTAATGCAAAAGTATGCTAATATATTTTTCCAATGTGAATAATATGGAAAGTGAAAATAAGGACTCGTTTCTAATCTACTTACCCAGTAATGCTTCTATGAATAAATTTCCCAAAAATAAACCATCAGACTATCGAGTAGAATTAAATCGCCCAGTACATTTAGAAGGTGAATAGGAGGTTGGCGTTTCTAGTATTTGCTATGATAGCAATATTCAGAATGTGAATGATTTGGAAGAAATGATATTGACTCCTCGCACCCATGATGGAATAACGATGAATAATGCATTCCAGTTCCCACACAATTTAACGTCAGATGGAAAGTGGGACTATGAATGGATTCAGATAAAATCAGATTATTATGGTCCATTTGGGAATGAGAAAATTATTAAGGCATTCAACAGTGGTAATACTTCCATCATGAAGAATAAGGATCAGAAAGTTTATGAGTTTACTATCTATCATTGGAGTGGAAGACAGTTTCTTCGCTTTCATTCTTTTACTAAAGGTCTTACACTGAGGTTGGATAATGAATTCTATCCACATCTCGGTTTTGGCCATGGACTACATCTAACGTCAATTGCTACTGCAAATGTTAAAAAAGTTTATTCAAATCGAATCAACAAATTTCATTATGAATTTAAAATATTTGATGAAGATGTTGTAGAATGCGAAGAACGCATCATTTTGAAAAAGCGTGGTGAGAACATTCGCATTAGTAAGCGTGGTGAGTTAGTAAAACGATGGAATGAGACTGTGGGTAAGAAGTATGGAGAGGAAATTATGGCGGACAAAAATAAGTTGGTTATTCAGAAATATAATGACAAACTTACAGTTTATTTCTCTCCAACCTTGCGCCATTTTGTAAGACATTATACACCTATTATTGGAAGCGGTCTGGTGTATGCCTCTCATGAATATCACACTAAAGCTGATTCAGTTAATGATGAATGGTGGGTGGACATCTATGGTGACCGCATCAAGAAAATTTACCAGTCTTATGAAGAATCTAAAGTTGCTATCAATATATCTATCTATATATCTATCAATATATCTATATCATACAGTTGAAAGCTTCATTCATGTAGTAAATCCTTATATACAACAGAAGTTGAAGCATGTGATGAAAAGTAAATATGATGTAAAGACACACCACATTTCGTTTTCAATTGAAAATCAACGCGTTGTTCTGAAACTGGGCGATGACATTCAATGTCAATTGAGTAAAAATTTGAAAAAACTCTTTGGTTTTTCAATGCTACAAACTGTGTTTATTGCTGCGCATACGATTGGTATAGAAACACAAATGACACTTGATAAACATGAACAGCACCTTTACATTCAAAGTGATTTGATTCTACCTATTTCTGTTGGTGAGAAAAAAGAATACATTTAACGTGATTTCATTCATGATAAAGACGCTTCATGTGGAATAGTCGAGAAGATGTTTGAATCTATTTTCTATCATCCCGTCGTCAAACAAACTATACCCTCTATTGCTATCAAAATTACCAATGGTTTACAAGAGTGCATCCATGTGAAAGATACTAAATCCCTCGTAACTTTAGTGTTTCGGAAAACAAAGTGAAGTCATTGTGATATGTTTATTGAAATAAAAATGTGTATGAAAAAGTCTTTTCACACATATAGGGGGAATAGGCTGACTGTAGGTATATATTCACAAGGAAGAAACGATCTAATGCGATACATAAAACAGCAATGTTTATCTACAGAAATCAACATGAAAATACTAAGTTAAGGATGATTATGCTAAGACGTCTCCTGAATGTGGTAGTGTGAGTCTAATTCTTTTGAGCGGTGGTATGTTTGTGTCAGGATGTCCATGTGGAAGAGATATTTTATGTTCTAACCAGCACCTCTTATCCTCCCATGCTGAAAGCGCCCGTTTCCTAAAAGTATGAGTTTTGATCTCATGCGACTTAGATTTTAAGATTGTCATATTGACAAACGTTATATTTTTATTTCTATAGGCTTTCCTGAAATTTTTATGTTTCATGTTAGAGACCAATGATCTTGATATGCCTTTAGCACGCTTAATACTATCGTCGCTATCCCTTAATTTCATACTGTACATTTTTGGTCGGAGGAGAATCATTTCATCTATTTCCTTCCCTGCTGTCTCATCCTTAAAGCAGCCAAGTTTTGCCTTATTTTTGATGGAGTAGAGTGGGTGATCAGTAGGATAATTTGATGTATCAAAATATCTTTCTAAAGATTTTCCTACTTCATTGAAATTTAAATCTTTTTGAGTGGTAATACCTAAGAAGAAACTATCTGTATCACCACCCAACAAACGAACCTCTTTTACGAGAGGACATGGTTTTAGTATTTTATGAAAGAGTTGGTACATTTCAAGCTTAGAGTAATCTAGTACAGCTTGGCCAATATAGATGGGCTTGCACAACTCAACTTCAGATTTTATCATTTTAACACCTACAAGGTCCTCATCGATAATGTCTCTATCGATGAATAGAGGTGATGAGACCAATTTCTTAAATTTTGTAACATCATTGACTAGTTTATAGTTTACACGTTTTCTAACATCCTCCATCGTCTTACCAAATAGACTATTATTCTTATACTTATAAAAATCTTTTTCAAAATTATTTTGGGCTAGTGCACGTTTCTGGCTGTTGCTATCAATATATGGTTTGAGGAAGGCTTTCTGTCTAAATTTAATAATGCGGTGAACTCTTTTTAAAATCATACCCATTTCTAAATAAAATTTTAAGATGCTAAAGTGGACTAGATAGTTTTCCTTATCATACTGGGTGAGTAAAAGTTTGCGGCAAGGCTTATAGTCGGGTTGACCGCATGATTCTAAATCTTTATGAAATTGTTTCATAAAGTCGGAAAACATATCTTTGGTCACTTCACCTGATTCGGGTGCGAGTGGAAAATCAACGGTTTTATGTTTAATATTATTTGGATAGATTAGATCTATCTCAAAATAATATCGCCAATCACCTTCATCTGGAATTGCTAGTATGTTAGAAGGGTTGGAGAGATGCTGATTTTCACTATCATCTAACCAGCTAAACTCAGAGTGAGGGAGTGGTTTGGATAGTGAACTACCATATAAATTATTTTGGTCATAATACTTAAGATGAGTCTGATCATCGCCTACTAATTTTGATTTTAACCTATGTTTATTTACAAATGTGAGACCACCGCGAATTCCTCGCTCAAATAAATTATACATCTCTAGATCTTGTAAGAGATGAATGGTCTCACCAGTCATTTTAAAAGCAGACTTAAATGACATGGCTGGCAGACTGACAAAGTGGACGGGATCTAACTTATCTTCTTCTAATGCCACTCGTCGAAACTCCTGAAATACATCAGCCAGCAAAAATGCATCTAACTTAAGATAGGCAATCATATATTCGTCAAATGTATGGCAGTCAAATTTTATCCATGCATCTTGTGCATGATCATAATCTTCGGTCTTACATTCTGCGCCGGTCAAATCATTTTTAAATTTATCTATGGGCGGAAGAGAAGTCTCGCCGAGTTTACTAATCGCATCAAAATATGCATATGGAAAGACTCCTTTCCGTGTGATGACTTCATCGGTTAGATTTGGATATTGTTTCTTAAGATTTTGTGTTAGTGGAAGAGACTTTAGATTTTGTACGAGAGAGGCCAGTGATGCAGTCATAAATTGGTAGGAATCTAAAAATTTTATATCAAAATAGACCGTCTTATTTTCTTTAGTTTTATCGACAGGCACTTTTGCTGTCATGGCCATAAACTTCTCTCTCGTTTGTGCTATTACATCAAGCTTCCACACTTTCATTTGACCTAAACCTCCTTTTATTATCATATGGCTGTCGTAGCCCTTGAAATTATGGAAAATGATAGGTAATATACGCCGTTTCATCCAAAGTGAAAAATTGCATTTTGAACATAGTGCGTTTCGAAATTTACCAGTGATGTGGTCATGATCGCGCACTTTCTTAATCTTATCATCATCAAATGTTTTCCTACATTTGAGGCAAACGTTGCAACTATCAAATTTTGCTTGATCATCTGCTGTCATATGCAATGATCTGCGATAGAGTTCACCATCATACTTTTGTTGAAATTTTACAGCCTGTTCGAGGAATTGTAGGAATTGGTAAATACAATCCTCACCTTGCCAGACGTGCATTTTATTTTTTCTATTTTGGAAATGGTCATGCCATACTTCATAGCAGGAAATGGCTGCTGCTCGATGGGTGTTATCATCGATATAGCATTCGATGTCAGCATAGATGACACGAAGAGGACTTAGTTCATCACCATTCTCTCTATATGAAAACTCCTTATCTTTGGGCATGCGCTCCATTTGTAGTTTACCTCGCTTACACCATTCGTAATGAGTTTCAAATTTGTTTTTACTCCTAAAGTTGCGAATGCATCTGTCACAGTAATAAATCGCTGATGAGCTAGAATTTCTTAGGTGGTGGTATAAGCGAGAAATTTTGGGAATACCGCAGTAGTGCCATTCCTCACTATCATCCTGTCTTACTAATAAAAGGTTGACAACGTGCTCATAACAACTCGAACGCGAGTTGTAGCGGACACCCTTCAATCCCTTTTCCCAAACATGGAGAACTATTTTGATGACGTTCAATTTTTCAAAATTTTTATATCTTTAATTTTCATATCTTCACTATTGCAGTCATCAAACTTTAATTCATTCTCCCACTGTAGATACTTACTCTTACGGTATCGGCTATTCTGTACATCATTATAGTGAAGAATGGAGAGGACGGCAAGCTTAAAACAGTGCGATTCGCAATCTACAGAAATGACTGCTGCTTTATTTCTTAAATTTTTCGGAAGTTTAAAGGAGCCCCGTCCAGAGTAGTTCCCTAATAAAGTGATTTTAATCATGGCGGTCTCAATACCATCAAAAACGAGTCCACTATCACGCTCGTTAAATTTATCTATGTTTAATTTTAACCCTTGGATATGAAAATTTATCCAAGACTCGCAGTCTACAACTTCGGTTGCAGGAGAGGAGGGTATGTGAAACTCCAACCTCTCTACTATTTGACCGATATGGTGGTCGACTTTTGCATATTTTATTTTGAGATAGATGAGCGCCTTCATTCTAAGATTGGCTAAATTGTTGAAGAGCGCACCAATCAAAGATAAATTTTGATGAAACCATTCTTCAAAGTCAGTAATGGTTTCTGAGGATTCCATCTGGTAGTTCCTCACTAAATTATTTATCGACACTTCAGAGAGTCGGATAGAGGAGGCGCTGTTAGTATAACTATCGTCACTGTGTGTATGTCAAAGTCTATGTGAAGATAGTTCAAAATGTGACTCAAAAGACTGAATGCATAAACCGCAAGAAAAGGAGACATCGTTTACAGAATCATCCCCACCTTCGGAGATTGATGCTGACTTAGGTCTACAAACACCTCGCTTGATGTGTCGGACGAGATCACGCTTCCTCGTGAAGATGTGCCCACAGTCAGCACATTCCCGATCGTTGCATTCCCGCGACAATGTTGGTATGACCTGAAAGAGAAATCATTCTATCATCTCTGTTCAAGTCTCAGTGTATTGTTACAACCTACCTTGACTCAACAACTCTAAACTTTCCTCGAGAAGGGAGGGCGTTGGTGATGATGTTGATGCCTGAAGTTGAGGAAGATGCTATTAGCCACACGTTTGAGGGAGATGACTGATGAATTCCTTAACTTACCATTTCAACGAAATCAAGTTTAAGGTTGATGCTTCAGCAAGATAGAGACTTCACTCAAATTTGGAATTCACGAGAGAGCAGTTCACTTGTACGCCTCAAATATAGAATTCGCTAGAGAACACTTTACTTACACGTCTCAAAGACAGAGTGAAGTGACACGGATGTCACTTTACATATATACTTTCATATTCGTCATTCATTGGCTGTTGATTTTGATTGGTTGCTTGTTTATACTTAAGAATTAGGAAACATTTCAAAGTTATTATTCACAGTCAACATGACAAGCCCTCCGACAACACCGAATACAAAATTCTCTTCTCCATGCTCATCACCAAGGGCGCTCGTTGCACCAAGCGCTCCAATGAAGGGGAAGATAGAGAAGGTGCACTGACTGGACAATATCAGAAAGTTGTCATTAGCAGCGGATGACGAAGAGGAGAGTGTATGTAAGAACGAGTATCCCGACTTAACAGGCGTGAGGTGGAAGTATCTCCAGTACGATACTGACGATGTGATGGAGATCACCAGCACGAAATTCCTCCACCAATTATGGGAGTGGTACACCCCTAACTCCCAGCCACGAACTATGGCGGAGTGGGAGTACATCGACAAAGTGAGGCTCGCGGTAGAAGAACGATTGAAGCAAGTGAACTGTTTTTGTTATCTATGTGAAGCCAGACTCTGGGACGATATTGACGATGAAGACCTTTTGAAATACATGCCATAATAAATGTTTATTTCGTATTATCTTTGCTCTCATACTGACTTACTTGAATGGGGCTTCAGTGGATGATTTAACCATGTATACTTTTTCATTTGGAAATAGTAGCACACTTAGTTTAACTTGCAATTCTTATAACATTTCATATGGCTGATAATGGTAGATGAAATAGTGTCAAATAAATTAAGATAGCTTACACTTCTGATACAGGGATAGCAATCGACTGCGATCCATGTGTAAAGAGCTTGTTAGACTACGGAAGAGAGAAGTGTGTTATGTTGCGTGTGGCGCGTGAGTGTCCTCCCATTTCATTCCAGTCATCAATTCGTCTCATTGATAGAGACAGGTAGAACTCATGGTTCTCATAACGTATGCAATGGAAAGTTTTAGGCAACCTTCGACAGTTGGCTAAATGTCGCCCTGGCGCGAATGCATACTACGTTGAGACAGAGGCAATCACTTGCAAACATGACGCAGAGAGGTTTAACAAGATTGACCATTGCCGAATGTCCCTTGCGGTATACATAGCTACGGGTTTCACCGCCGCCCTTTACAGGAACGCCCGTCGAAAGGAAGTATTACACCGAACTTCATTTGCAACGTTCAAGTTGACTGATAGCAGATTCAACTTAATGATAGTATTCGCCAGTCCGAAGACTGCCCAGGGCAAACCGCGTGGAGGTTCTATCATGTCTTGCCCCATGGTGGCCCTTAAGAGAGCCGTTGGTTCGTTCTCGGGGTGTGTGATAGGGACTCAGGCTTGCTGTTTCGACTGCGGCTCCGGCAACGGGGCGGGTAGTCGCTTCTCTTGGATGTCTGTAAAGAAAGAAGTAGTGAGTTATCATCTTACATTTTAATGTAGTCATTTTTACTTACAGATCTTCTCGGACGCTTCCTCATAAAGGAAATTCGAGATCGGATCAAGATGATCGAAGGTGAAGTGTAGACACTCCTCCCCTTTCTTCACCCGAGAGTAGCATTTCTCCCCTCTTCCACGCTCGTACAAGAGAGGAGTTTCTGCTACTCTCCCCTTTCTAATAGGGACGTGCAGACGGCTGGAACGCACCCTTCGATCGCGATCCACCAGCTGCGCCGAACGGTGCAGCTCGTGGTTCGTCTCGACAACCTTAGCCATCTGCACACGGAGTCTCTCCACTTCCTCCTTCAACCTTCGTATCTCCTTCACCCTACTTTCCCTCTCTGCTAGCAAAGCCTCTTCTCTGGCTTTCCCCTCGAGAGTCTTGAGCCTCTCCTGCTCCAACTCGCCATCCCGCTCGCTTAATCTCTCCTTCACCTTCTTCATCTCTCCGGCCACGTTCTTTAGGTCCTCATACTTTGCCTTGTATGAGAAGGCCTCCTCCTTCAACATCTCCACCTCTTTCTTTAGTCTATCCCGTTCAGCGATCACCGGCGGGCGCTTGACAAAATTGCGACATTGTGTTGCAATTCCGCTTGCAGTCACGGCTGTAGGGGTCTCGCGATCGAGGTCGACGTCCTCGATAGGTTGCGACTGTAGGTCTCCCTCCTCCTCCTCCTCCTCACTATCGCTGCTGGACAGCGAGCTCTCGCTACTAAGCGAGGATACAGCGGCAATCGCTTAAATTGTGGATTGTAGCTCAGTGGCCTCAGTGGTGAAGAGTGAACTCCGTTCTTGCTCGTTGGCGGATTGTAGCTCCAAAGAACGGAGCTCAGTGGCGAAGAGTGAACTCCGTTCTTCTTCGCCTACTTCGCCTGTTTGACACTCGCTGTGTTGTGAGTGCCAATCCTCCAACCGCTCACTCAAGCGACTGATTTTGTGGGCTCCGCAATAGTAGCGACCGACCCCTGTTTCTTACTAGTGCAAGCGTGCTTCTTGAAGGCGTCAGCTCGGAATACCTTCCGGCATTGACAGAGTTTGAAACTGGTCTTCATATCATTGTATTTCGGCATTTCTGAAGCGAAAAACGGAAAACAATGATTTTTACACTTAGTGAGGAATGATAGATTTGAGTGTAGTGAGTGGCACTGGATCCCGTCGACAGCCCGAAGGCCTTGTACTGATCACTAGGGAAGTGAGAGATCTTCCCCGATACCCGCTATTTACAGCTGAAGACATCATTGTCACTGCCCCGAAGTGGTAACAGCAACGCCGAGTCAAAGGTAGTGATCAGTAGCTGGGATCTAACCCCTCAAAGCTGCCTTAGAATTAGTTAAATTTTGAAATCTGATAGCAGATTTGAACTCAGCATACTTGAAAACCTTGAGGAAACATCCCAAGTTATTGCTTTGATCAGCTTGATAGCAAGCCGTAGAGAGCTTGATTCACCAGCGTTTTGCAATGTAGATGTTTAGAGGCCACCCATGACAAGATAGCTAAGACTCAACCGATTGGCGTTCAAAGTGCTACGTTGAGAACTGTGTCAAATGCCCAACATGAGACATGACTTGTCCCAGCGGTTACGGTCTAAACTACGACACACTCCCTTGCCACACATATCACTACGGCATCGTCCGCCGTCCCGAAGGAACACCCTGTCAGTGGAATATTACAGCAAAACTCTCCGTGTCTTGCTCGCTTTCAGTGAAAAGCCGCTTATACCATGAGAAGACTGGCTCAGACATCATTAAAAATGCTTTCATTGACTTCAGCAGGGTCGAAAACCCCAGAAAACCTCCAAAACTAGTTAATTTAAATTTTTCAACTTTTTAGCACTACTTATGAAATTTGTAAGTAGTCTGTCACTTAGGGCAGGTCAATAGCGACCGAACCTTTTTTGAATCAAGTCAAACGGACTTGTAGAAGCAAAGTTAAAGTTTTGGAGTCTTTTATGGCCTGGAGACGAAGGCCATCTCCTGGCTAACCTCTAAGTCTGACGCCTTAGCTGATATCAGCAATGAAACTTTCTAAGTCGGTTTCTTACAGAAACCCGGAATTTGGAATGTCCGAAGCTATCATCGGAGCTCAGAGAGACGACTTACCGTTGGCAATCTCTCGTCTTAATGACAAGTCTCTGTCTACCTACAAGTCTCTGTCTCTGGCTACCTTACCATCTGCCAGGGACTTATTTGAAATTTTTGATTTTTGTTAGATCTTGTTCAATTAATTTTCGTAGGTGATAAGGACTTAATTTCTGAGCTAAGGTAGTTTGTGTTTGCAGATTATTTTCTTGTATTTCTGGTATGTACGCATTTCTCTTGAAATATATTGAGCAAAAGTCTCTGTCGGTTCCCAGCTTATTTAGTGTGTGGTGATCAGCTGATGACGTAATACCCATCATCCAAATCTTTAAATCCGTCTATCTCCGGTTCTAGTGCTCCGATTGAGCTGAAATACACCATTTCCATGTAGAATTTGACGCTGAATCCGAATCTGAAATCCGTTTTCCCATCCGATGCTTCGTTTTGGCTCTACAGCCCAAAACGTCCCAAATTCTAACTCTGTCGTTTTTTCGACAATGTCCCAAAATCTTAAATGGCGTCTCACATCTAAACGAAGACAGATATGAACAAGCCGTTTGTTTCACTGAATTTGTCTCACTCTTAGCTTTCAAACGAGCTATGGCACGACAAAATCCGTCCACTGGAAGCCAAAATCGAAGCGAGCTCTCCCGAGGGGGGGGACGTCAGCGAAAATTTTTCTCTCCGATTGCGTTCAAATTCACCATACCGATGCAGAATTTCACGCTGAATCCGAATCTGGCCTCCGTTTTCCCATCCGATGCTTCGTTTTGGCGCTACAGCCCAAAACGTCCAAAATTCTAACTCTGTCGTTTTTTCGAAAATCATCACACACTATAGCCTCAAGTCAAAACCGGGCGGTCGCCCAAGTCCACCACGACACTCTGTCGTTCCAAAGGGGGGGACGTCAGCGAACCTTTCGGACCCACTTGTCCGGCACACCACGACACTCTGTCGTTCCAGAGGGGGGGGAGTCAGACTCGAAGCACCACGGCGGCCGACCACGACACTCTGTCGTTCCAGAGGGGGGGGCGCGCCGGTCGAGTGTTCGCCGTTTTCTTACTACTGACAACGTATTCTCCAAAATCCATTAATTCGAAGACTTGTTATATGCATGCTAACTAGATGATTGTAGATTCCTAGAGACAAGTCGCCAGTCATTTATGTACACATTTCCAGTTCAGTCAGCAAAGATAATATAGCTACATTTCTTGCGCAATGTCTTAAATCTAATACGGTTACTATGTAGGCTATCATCTATCGGTATGGCTACTCGCAGAAGCTACTGGCATCTGTGACAATGCCAATTTCCTTAGATTGTATTGTAGGCTCTTGTGCAGTCCCCCCACCTACATTTTTCAAAACAATCGATTATTCAATTTGATCAATTTTGATTGGAGGGAACTCTTCACACTCACACGAATGACCTGACTATAAGTCCTCACATGGCTATAGCAATAAGCGACCCAGCCACTTCTAGTAGCGCCCTATTATTTTAAAGGTATCTCATTCACAATGAATTTCCTTTGACGTCAAAATTCAAAGGGTAGTCTATATTTCAATGCGAAAAACCCGAAGGCAAATTACAATGTTGACTTGCTGACAAAGTTTGCGACCATGACATCGCAATTACCCACGTAGATTTTTACAACAGCACGGAATGCTTCACTCAAACCGGTGATGCTGAAACGGACATCCAATGGTGCTGCATCTTTTGACCAGAGAAAAAATGGGGGGGAGGACTGCACAAGAGTCGTATCGTGTAATAATATTTCCCCAAATGTCATAGACCTGTGGATTTCAAGAATTTTCATTATTATTTTTTCCGTCTGTCAACACTTTATGCTGATATCATGCTGACTTATATGTAAACAATAAAAAAAGACTGAGACGCTCTCAATAAAGGCGCCTTTTGACCTCCCTTTTCTATTGTCTGTGACATTAAACCGCACGCGCATTCGAAAGCTAGCAAAGTTGGGATTTCTGCTCGGTGCTCGCAGTCAAATTTTTATTATGCATAGCACCCTACAACATACTGTGTGATACTCCGAGTTCAGTTTCATCAGCCTAACCATCATCAGAGGAATAGTGGAATATAATGTGTTATACATAAATTGAATATAATAATATACATGATTCATTGATGAATTATTTAGTGCAACTTTACGCCATAATGAAAAATACGAAATTAATATAATGTAAGTAAGGCCTTAACTTATTAAGTATGCTGCATAGAATTACAAAACTTGTCCTAAATTAGATATTTTTAATTTTTTTAAGTATAATTTTCAATTGTACATTTCTAGCCTACACTGCAATGAGGCTATCTAAATTACAATTTCTACAGATGATGAGTCGTGGGCTACCCCACGATCATATTATTCATGGACCAACAGACTATTGAATAAAGGCAATAACAAATAACAATAACAACCTAAGCTAGCCTATATACACTTTAATATTCAATAAAGCAATTGATATCTTTATTGATACGGTATATTTGGCTATATAGCCGATACCCTTTCCATGTTCGAGTAGATACAGGCCCTATAAGCTGTTTAGAGGCATACGCTATCCAGTTTCATATTCAAGCTTTGTTAAAAAGCTTATACTACTATTCGTCCCCTGTGACGGCTAATTAGGTATATCATCATCAATCATGTGGTCTTATTTAATGTAGCCTCGTAGTAGACTGGTTGCAGGCTAGGCCAATTTATATTTAGCCAGTGCGGGAGATCTTTATCTAATTTAACCAATCCTGGCTATAACTTTATTTTATCTTTCAGAGATAGTCAATTCATGCAAAAATATATGACAAGTATGTTATTTGTCATTATATTAGGCTATTATCATTCTTATTATTAACTTAAGTCGTTGCTTGTTAATGAAAACTAATTTGATGATTGTAGCAAGCCTCTAAAGGCCACACCGTTATCCAAAAAAACCGTTCAACGGATCCAGGATAACCAGCATAGATAGAATCTGAATTTGAAGTCGGAGCCGGAGCCGAGCCGGAGCCTTTCACATCAGTGTCGTGGAGCCGGAGCCGGAGCCGATGAGATAACGCATCGGCTCCACAGCCCTGTTTTCAACAGTAACCGCATGTCCACTTCAATTACCTTTCGAAAACTGAGCATTAGGAAATTGTCAACATTCTTGCACGCAGACATATAATCTGTATGTACAGGGTGATTCCGATCTTCCCGTCACTTTTCAAGTAAGGACTACAGCTGTATCACATGTCTGGCTGTAGTGATGGTTCATGATTTATATACTACGTTTCATGGCCTTTCAAATCGTATATTATTTATTTTCTTGTGATCTGCATTTCTGCTGATACGAGCAATTGAAATTGTTTGCCCATATTACAACTTTTTAAATCAATATCTATGACAGGAACATCGCAGCAATCAATATCATCAGCCGCATTCAGCATAGATATCAGGGGCGTAGCCAGAGGGGGGGCCACCGGGCCATGCCCCCCCCCCCCAATCGGAGCGGCATCCGATGTGCTTAAAAATTATAATTTCATAAATAACGAAGTTAATCTGTCCTACGCTATTAATCAACTTTTTGTCATAGTGATTCCTATGACGTAGTCAAATGAATTCCAGTCGTCGGTAAATGAAAACCTCAGCTTTATTTTGATTGGATGTTAGTGAAGTCAGTTCCTATTGTCTTTCCCTAATGCTTCCCTCGCTTTGCACAGAAGGCTACTATACCAAGCCGATAAATTAGCTCCGACGCGCTGACTCGACTGTGGACTTAACTTGTGCTTCGGAAGTGATTCGTTTCGTCGATCTCATATCTATTATAATCATTTATATGGCAACAAATAAAAGAAAAGCCAAAAATGACAGCATTCTCAATTTTTTTCCGAAAGTGTCCCGAAAGGAAGTGGCTGTCGATTCGTCAAATAACATTCAATCGTCGACGCTTTTGATTGCCTCTAGCTCTTCTGCTGAATCAACATCTATTCCTCCTGAACTTGATGAAATTGAACACAAAAGTTTATCACAATCTCCAAATATCGATCGTGTTCCGAAGACAACCAATGACTGTATTCATCCTTATTCAAACGATATTGGTCTAGCAGCTAATAGAACAGATTTATCCGATGATGATCGCCGGAGATTTCTCGAGTCATGGAAACCAGAAAAAGATAGTGACTTTCCTTCCTCGATTCACAAAAAGTCAGGTAAGGAAAGAATTCGTCGACTCTTACCTCAGCATTTGAAGAACTTTCCTTGGCTTACTGTGAGTAAAGTAGAAGGCTTAGCAGGTGCTTTTTGTATTCCATGCGTTTTATTTATGACTTCTTTGGGAGTTGGTGACGTTCAAAGGGTCACGGCCAGTGTGCAGGAAAACTTGTATCAAAACCACTTGATAGATATGATGATTTAACCGGTAAACATGGTGCTTTGTCTGCACATCAGGCTACTGAGTACCATAAATCTTGTATACTGGCTATGGAGAATTTTAGAAATGTACTATTCTCTAAACAGACAAGTATCAAAGATCAGTTGGTCACGGCAAACATGGAAAAAATTAAGCAGAATAGACAGTTTCTTGAGCCCATCGTCGACACAATTCTCACTTGCGGTCGTCAAAATATAGCTCTGCGGGGATCCTTTGGAGAAACCGGCAGCGTAAATTCAGATGCAGAGCCTATTTCAAACGATGGGAATTTTAGAGCTCTTTTGAGGTATCGTGCTCGTGGCGGAGATCCAAATCTTCTATTGCATCTAAAATCTGCTCAGGCGAATGCTACCTACCAGTCTGCTTCTATTCAAAATGAATTGATTAAAATAGCCGGAACTTTAGTCAAAGAGAAAAAAGTTCTTCAAATTCTGAGGGCCAGGTGTTGGGCAATTATTGCGGATGAAACGATGGACAGACAAAGAAGGGAACAGCTAGCTGTATGTATTAGATATGTAATGAAAGGATGTACAGGGAAATGGGAGATCCATGAAGATCCTATAGCTGTTGTTGATCTGATTTCCGAGATCAAAAGTCAAATGGATGAAACTAATGTGGCATCGGAGGTCAGGCTCAGCGGAGCTGCTATTGGGGAAACATTACTTCGAAAGGTCCAGGATCTTGGTTTGGACCTTGAAAAGTGCATCGCTCAAGGTTATGATGGTGCAACTGCCATGGCTAGTAGTCGAGTTGGAGCTGCCAC
The DNA here is from genome assembly GCA_907163375.1 of Prostheceraeus crozeri. Classification (NCBI taxonomy): domain Eukaryota; kingdom Metazoa; phylum Platyhelminthes; order Polycladida; family Euryleptidae; genus Prostheceraeus; species Prostheceraeus crozeri. Next base: position 28,016 of record CAJQUW010000614.1, on the reverse strand, counting down.
TGTTTTCAAAGAGAAAGCAGCATTTGCTTCATATTTCCATTGCGCAATGCACTGCCTCAATTTGAGCGCTTCAGAAGCCATCAAAATTCCAGAAATAAGCATACAGAAGACGTAGTTCGTAAAATATCTAAATTATTTCGCTCTAGTCCTAAATGTACGAATCTATTAAAGACACTAATTGATCAGGCTGAAGATACAAGGATCAGCAAAAAGCATCTTACTACTCTGTGCACCACGCGGTTTATAGAAAGACATACGGCTATTGTTACCCTTCGTCAGCTACTCCCTTTCGTTATCAGCGCGTTTGAGACCATGAAAACATGGTCATCGATTGATATTCGACAGTCAGCACAATCTTTGAAGGATTCTGTTTGTCAGTCAGATTTCATTGTTGGTCTTGTTATTCTTGAAACAATTTCGGGTATTTTGTTGCCTCTCACTCGTGCTTTACAATGTGTGGAAATTGATTTAATCAAAGCCATTGCTTTATTAAATGACACACAGGAACTCTTACAGTGTCTTCGTACAGAAGAAAATTTTCGAAGATGTTCCGTGAGATGGAACTTTTGGCTGACTTTCTTAATGTTCGTTTACGTTCACCAAGGACGTCTTTGCGTTCCGTCTATCGACCTAATGCAATTGATGATATTAACCCAAACCCAACTGCGGAAAGTTATTATCGCATCAATTATTTTTTCCCATCAATTGACGCCATTATTCAGGATTTAATGCTTCGGTTTGGCGAGCGTCAGAGATCCGTGTTGCAGTTTACTAGAGCTATTCCTGCTTTCCTACATAATTCAAGTTTCGAAAACAATTGGAGTGAACTGTGGAAGACTTTCCAACAATATGATGCGCTTTTCGCTGATTCTCTGGAAACAATTAAACAAGAATACCAGTTGTGGACAAAAAAATGGGAGGACATATCTGCAGAAAGCCGACCTCGCACAGCTATCGAAACACTGGATCACTGCAGTGAATTTTTCCCCAATATGACAATTCTGTTGGAATTGTTGGCGTGTCTACCTGTTACCACTGCTCAAGCAGAACGTGTGTTTTCGAAATTAGAAAATACTTTGACTGCAATCCGCAGTACAATGACTGAGGACAGACTCGAGTCACTTCTCTTCCTACAGATCCATCGTGAATGCACACCATCAGTTCACGAAGTTATTGACAGATTTGCCAGTACTGCTGCTCGGCGCTTAAATTTTCTTTTGTAGCTACATGTAGACTATATGCCTCTGCATCAGATGTTAGATATAATTTTTTTCTGAATTTGAGTTTTAAATTTGATCTAGATTATAGGAGTAAAGACATAAAAGGGAGCGGTTTCCAATGACGTAATCCGTCATCATTATTAGTATACCAGCCTATAATACACGTCTATAATTAAAACGTTATACTTATAATTTGGAAAATGAGACCCTATCATTGAAGTTACAATTACATGTATCTAAATTATGATGATAACTAATATTCAACTATCACATAGGTGACATAGGTCTGAGAAAAATCCTACATAAAGTTTTAAGTGTCGTCTGACTCGATAATTATCAAATGCTGATGCGAAATTTGATATAAACTAAACAACAAAATATTAAAGCCCTTGTCTCAATAATTTATCAATTTACCTGCAATTCCATTAATGAGTGATACTTGGGTTACGATCCTAGCATCCTAAATATAATCAAACACTAATTATAATATTAGAAATGCAGCAGTCTAATTTAGTCGTACCAGGTTTGTGGAGGTAAAAATATCTGACTCCTTTTCTGCTAACATCATTGTCAGATTTCATGAGACTTCAAAAGTCTTCGAAGTTTAATCCCTTTGCATTTAGCCCCGCCCCCCCCCCCAATTCAAAATCCTGGCTACGTCCCTGATAGATATCTAGTAATTGCTTGCTTTGAGCGACACCATGCAAAGTTAATTGAGATTGACTTTTCAGTGTAGACGGTATTAAACTGGCTGAAATTTATTTACTATCAACCACAGAAATTGACAACAATAAAACCTCCAGAATGGAAATTAAGTTTCATGCAATGCACAATAACGGCACATAAATCGCACGCATTTTCACTTAGATGCACCTACCAACGTCTGTATCATTGGGTTAGAATCAGTGACATGAGTAAATTGAAGCCTTTAATTGGTTCTTCATGCCCCAACTTAGTTCCCCCGGATGTGCGCGACCTTGAGTCAATTTCCAATCTAGCGAACTTCAGATAAACAGTTTATTTCTATGCTATCAACACTTGACAGCAATGAACTATCCTGGCTTCACGAATGAAGAAATTGCGACGGTCGTGGCCTATACCATCTCTTCATATCCTGAAGATGCAAGGCGACGATTTCGTGTAGATTTTAAGAAAGAAGCTCCACCACGCACAACCTTAATTGGGTGGGAAAAGCGTTTTAAGACCTCGCTATCTCTCACCGAAAATGCAAGAGTCAGTGACCATTCAGATCGACGGCTTTCCGACGACAAACGAGACGAAATAGTCGAGGCCTATGGTGATGATCCAACACTTTCGCAACGAAAGGCAGCTCAGCTCTGCAGCGTTTCACAATCGTCGGTGAACAGTGTTGAAAGATGGAAGGTTTGAGAGCTTGGAAGTTTACCCGCGTGCAAGAGATCTCGGACGACGATAAAGTTCAAAGACTCCAGTTTTCTAACCTTATCCTTCAACATCAACACCGCGACAGTAATTTCGTTGGGAATATCGTTTTCTCCGATGAATCAACGTTTCACTTGAATGGATCTGTGAACCTTCACAACGCCTTCATCTACGCGGAAGAAAATCCTCACGTTGTTATCGTGAAACCATTAAAGTCTGCTTCCATCACTTGCTGGGCAATATCACCACACCACGGCATCACTTACCATGTGCAAAAAGAAACAATGAATGGACAGCGCTACCAGTCTATCCTTGAAGACAAAGTTGTGCCGCTACTAAGTGATAGACGAAATCGACGTCAATTTTATCAGCAGGATGGTGCACCTGCACATTATGCCAATTCTGTTCGTTGTCTGCTGAACGTCAAGCTGAAGAACCGATGGATTGGTCGTGGTGGGCCGATACACTGGCCACCAAGAAGCCCTGATTTAGCAGTAAACGATTTCTGGTTTTGGGGCTATATTCGTGACAAACTATACAGAGATCCACGTCCTCGTACTCTTGAAGCTTTACAAGAAAGACTTACGAGCTTACTCGATAGCGTGGAGGTCGAGATGATGCGATCTTTGTACAGGTCATTCTTGCGCCGATGCGAGTTGTGCTCTGAGAATGGTGGTGGTCACTTTGAACAGTTCTTGTGAGTTAATTTTGCGTTACTGCATACCTGTCACTTATAATAAAGTTTTTTTGGATATGAAATGTTTTTCGAAATCAAATGAAAAAAGACTTAAATAGTAAAATAAAATAAATAAATAGTAGACTAGGAATAAAAAAATTAAAAAAGTACTTAAAATTGATTTAAAAAGTTGTAATATGCGTAAACAATTTCAATTGCTCGTATCAGCAGAAATGCAGATCACAAGAAAATAAATAATATACGATTTGAAAGGCCATGAAACGTAGTATATAAATCATGAACCATCACTACAGCCAGACATGTGATACAGCTGTAGTCCTTACTTGAAAAGTGACGGGAAGATCGGAATCACCCTGTATAAAGCATATTTACTGACGACTTAACAGAGCACTGCCTCTGATGAAACCGCGGCCTCCAGAACCCGGGTAAGGAGAGTCAAAATAAATAGAACACGAGGTCGTATTAGAAGAAATATGGTAGATCGGACTTGCCACCAGCAAGGAAAGAATTTTCTGATGCTCTCTATGTAATGACAGGCCCACATGCATAGATGTTAATTAGATGGGTGAAATATACGAGGGTCAGCTTCTTTTCTAAATTCAAAATTACATTTAATGATTCGAGTTATACAAAGTTGTTAGAGCTATAAATTATGCAAAAGTTACAAGAAGTTACAAATGTCAACCTAATATTCAGACTTTCAAAAATTACAAATGTGTATCCTAAGAGGAAAAAGAGTCATGAGCTGCGTCGAGATCATATTTCAGAAAAATCATAAATTCCCGGTGGACCCAGATATGAAGCGAGTGATCAGCAAACTTGATATACATTGATGTGTGAAAACATCTTACATTTACCAAGGTGCAACACGGATTCTTTGTGCGAACATAAAATCGATGTTTGTCAGTTGATGCAGAAAGTCTACAGAATAGACATTGTTTGAGAGAAATCGTCGACCAAAAGATCGACGCATGTCGCTCTCTTACCCCTCGAGAGTCAACACTTGAAGCAAAAATATGCACTTCGTGGCACCACATATATTGCGGTCCTACGACCTTCTTCAGTAGTAATGTCACAAGAACTGAATTTCACAAGCACTGATGTGAATGTTAACCTATAATCTAAACATGGACATGCTTTGGTTACACAATAGAGAGTCCAGCTCTACATTGTAACAATTAGGCACAATCAAGAACTAAGTAGTGAAGAAGTGCACAATAGCTCAGCAAATGACAAGTCATAGTTTTCTATATACAGGACATATACCGGCATAGAAATTTCACAAGAGGAATTAAAATGAATAAGTCAGCATTAGTTTGGCTTGAACAATAAGGAGCTCATCGGAACGCATGGCTGGGCAACTTGTACGCAAAACAAATCAGGGAAAGAGAAATACGAAGTCATAATTAATGGAAAAGCTTAGACGTAAAAGATGAGCACAGAAATAAATATAATGAAAATACGATACTACAACAAAAAAGAAGGTAGACCTGAACCGAGAAGAGTGAAATGAACAAATGCGCCAAAGCGTTAAAAAGAATAATACTGAATAGAAAATAGAAAATAGAGAGAATAAATTTATAAAATAAATTACTAAAAATATATATATATATTTAAAATTAGCAATGCAAATGGAATACTGATAAGCAAATAAAAGCAGATGATTCAGGGTATGTAAAATAAATACAAGAAACAAAAGATGAAAATCATGCACATGAGCAGAAACAGCGGGACAACTTAACGTAAGATCGACAGGAGGCTACGATCAGTTATGTATGATAGACGAACAGAGACATCAGAAACATCACGACAGGCACTTCGGATAAAGGAATTGAGCTGCGCAGTGCACTCTCCATGTGAGGTCAAAAGGTTGACAGTGTTGACAGCTGGATTTTCAGCTTTGTTAAGTCCTGATGGGTGACTCGTACGCAAAGTCCCAATCCATTTGTACTCTTTCATGAGCCTGTGACTCTTAGACGGACATCGATCGATAGCAAAGAAAGCTGAATCTGAAGCACTATGTACATCAGTGAAGTGTGGCACAAGCGGAGAAGTAGGGATGCGATCGCGAATGTGCCGAAGTAGTAAGAAAACGGCGAACACCCGACCGGCGCGCCCCCCCTCTGGAACGACAGAGGTTGTAATCTGTCGTGCTGTGCCGGCGAGGTTGGTTCACGTTCACAAAATGTTCGCTGACTCCTCCCCCCTCTGGAACGAAAGAGTGTCGTGGAACACTTGGGCGACCGCCAGGATTTGTCTTGAGGCTATAGTGTGTGATGTTTTTCGTGCAATCTGCTGAATGTTGGGTTGTAAAATGGGCTGCTTCGAGTGGAAGGAGTGCTCGGATGGGAAAACGGAGGCCAGATTTGGAATCAGCGTGAAATTCTCTATCTGTATGGTGAGTTTCAAGGCAATCGGAGAGAAAAAATTTTCGCTGACGTCCCCCCCCTCTGGACAGCTCGCTTCGATTTTGGCTTCCAGTGGACGGATTTTGTCGTGCCATAGCTCGTTTGAAAGCTAAGAGTGAGACAAATTCAGTGAAACAAACGGCTTGTTCATATCTGTCTTCGTTTAGATGTGAGACGCCATTTAAGATTTTGGGACATTGGCGGAAAACGACAGAGTTAGAATTTGGGACGTTTTGGGCTGTAGCTTCAAAACGAAGCATCGGATTGGAAAACGGATTTCAGATTTGGAATCAGCGTGAAATTCTCTATCTGTATGGTGAGTTTCAAGGCAATCGGCGAGAAAAAATTTTCAACATTTTTCGAAAAAACGACAGAGTTAGAATTTGGGACGTTTTGTTGTGTAGCGCCCAAACGAACCATCGGATGTGAAAACGGAGGCCAGATTCGGATTCAGCGTGAAATTCTGCATCGGTATGGTGAATTTGAACGCAATCGGCGAGAAAAAATTTCGCTGACGTCCCCCCCTCGGGAGAGCTAGCTTCGATTTTGGCTTCCAGTGGACGGATTTTGTCGTGCCATAGCTCGTTTGAAAGCTAAGAGTGAGACAAATTCAGTGAAACAAACGGCTTGTTCATATCTGTCTTCGTTTAGATGTGAGACGCCATTCAAGATTTTGGGACATTGGCAAAAAACGACAGAGTTAGAATTTGGGACGTTTTGGGCTGTAGCGCCAAAACGAAGGCTCGGATGGGCCTCGGGACACGCCCGTCGGGAAGACACTTTAAGCGACAAAAAATACGAGCCCCTAACGACCAATCAAATTAGATGCTACATGTATGTGCTATTACTCTCTCAAGAACCGCAGAAATCGCTACTGAGCTATTCGGCCACAATTTGACCTTGAAGTTTGGCCCGACTTGCGTGAGCCAATGAGAATCGAGTATTATAAAAATCTTTGTAAATTCAAATTTTAAAGGTAAGGGGTCATCCCTATGTTGCAAAAATGATTTGTGTTCATCATCCAGTTATATAAAGGTTGTATTACATTAAATACGTTTCAATGACATAGATATCGGACGATTTAATGACATAGATATTAGATGAAATATATGCTGCGATATGGCTGACTGGATATATTTGAATTATGTTAAGAGATACAAAAACATTAATGGATAATAGTATTTTGAGAGTATATTCTTATCGATACACATATAGAAATATATTTCAATAACATAATGATCGAACATGGACACTTCGAGGCATACAAAAGGTAAGTAAAGACATGAAATACTTATAAATGTCGACTATTATAGCGTATAATTGCAGTTAACAGGTGTTCACCATAACTGGGATTAGCGAGAGATATTTTTCCGCTTCTTCCCACAATAACATGGAAGTCAGAATGAACTGCCTCTACGCTTGTTCAACTGAATTTGCCGAGACTCACTTTGTGGAATTTGCAAAATTGTACCACTTGGTTGAGGATGACGTGAACAGATGTTGTTACAGTGACATCGAGAGACAGGTATGCATCTTTAAAATTGGCAATTTTTTGGATGTAATCGTCGGCTAATGTATATCCTCATAATAATGAGTCCTAAACACGCTTTGCGAACATCATTGAATCGACGAAATGCCTCACAAATTTCATAAGAGAAAATTCACCTTCTTGTATGACAATAAATTCCAAAGCATCGATACAGTTCAGCAATTGTTTGCTCATCTTTCCATTAAATTCTCCAGAATGAAGACATGGACGCGAGATTCCGACTTTTGTCGTGCCATAGCTCGTTTGAAAGCTAAGAGTGAGACAAATTCAGTGAAACAAACGGCTTGTTCATATCTGTCTTCGTTTAGATGTGAGACGCCATTTAAGATTTTGGGACATTGGCGGAAAACGACAGAGTTAGAATTTGGGACGTTTTGGGCTGTAGCTTCAAAACGAAGCATCGGATTGGAAAACGGATTTCAGATTTGGAATCAGCGTGAAATTCTCTATCAGCATGGCGAGTTTCAAGTCAATCGGAGAGAAAAATTTTCAGCATTTTTCGAAAAAACGACAGAGTTAGAATTTGGGACGTTTTGGGCTGTAGCTTCAAAACGAAGCATCGGATTGGAAAACGGATTTCAGATTTGGAATCAGCGTGAAATTCTCTATCTGTATGGTGAGTTTCAAGGCAATCGGCGAAAAAAATTTTCGCTGACGTCCCCCCCCCCTCGGGAGAGCTCGCTTAGATTTTGGCTTCCAGTGGACGGATTTTGTCGTGCCATAGCTCGTTTGAAAGCTAAGAGTGAGACAAATTCACTGAAAGAATCGGCTTGTTCCTATCTGTCTTCGTTTAGATGTGAGACGCCATTTAAGATTTTGGGACATTGGCGAAAAACGACAGAGTTAGAATTTGGGACGTTTTGGGCTGTAGCTTCAAAACGAAGCATTGGATTGGAAAACGGATTTCAGATTTGGAATCAGCGTGAAATTCTGCATCGGTATGGTGAATTTGAACGCAATCGGAGAGAAAAATTTTCGCTGACGTCCCCCCCCTCGGGAGAGCTCCCTTCGATTTTGGCTTCCAGTGGACGGATTTTGTCGTGCCATAGCTCGTTTGAAAGCTAAGAGTGAGACAAATTCACTGAAAGAATCGGCTTGTTCATATCTGTCTTCGTTTAGATGTGAGACGCCATTCAAGATTTTGGGACATTGGCGAAAAACGACAGAGTTAGAATTTGGGACGTTTTGGGCTGTAGCTTCAAAACGAAGCATCGGATTGGAAAACGGATTTCAGATTTGGAATCAGCGTGAAATTCTCTATCTGTATGGTGAGTTTCAAGGCAATCGGCGAGAAAAAATTTTCAACATTTTTCGAAAAATCGACAGAGTTAGAATTTGGGACGTTTTGGTGTGTAGCGCCCAAACGAACCATCGGATGTGAAAACGGAGGCCAGATTCGGATTCAGCGTGAAATTCTGCATCGGTATGGTGAATTTGAACGCAATCGGAGAGAAAAAATTTTCGCTGACGTCCCCCCTCGGAAGAGCTCGCTTCGATTTTGGCTTCCAGTGGACGGATTTTGTCGTGCCATAGCTCGTTTGAAAGCTAAGAGTGAGACAAATTCAGTGAAACAAACGGCTTGTTCATATCTGTCTTCGTTTAGATGTGAGACGCCATTCAAGATTTTGGGACATTGGCAAAAAACGACAGAGTTAGAATTTGGGACGTTTTGGGCTGTAGCGCCAAAACGAAGGCTCGGATGGGCCTCGGGACACGCCCGTCGGGAAGACACTTTAAGCGACAAAAAATACGAGCCCCTAACGACCAATCAAATTAGATGCTACATGTATGTGCTATTACTCTCTCAAGACCGCAGAAATCGCTACTGAGCTATTCGGCCACAATTTGACCTTGAAGTTTTGGCCCGACTTGGCGTGAGCCAATGAGAATCGAGTATTATAAAAATCTTTGTAAATTCAAATTTTAAAGGTAAGGGGTCATCCCTATGTTGCAAAATGATTTGTGTTCATCATCCAGTTATATAAAGGTTGTATTACATTAAATACGTTTCAATGACATAGATATCGGACGATTTAATGACATAGATATTAGATGAAATATATGCTGCGATATGGCTGACTGGATATATTTGAATTATGTTAAGAGATACAAAACATTAATGGATAATAGTATTTTGAGAGTATATTCTTATCGATACACATATAGAAATATATTTCAATAACATAATGATCGAACATGGACACTTCGAGGCATACAAAAGGTAAGTAAAGACATGAAATACTTATAAATGTCGACTATTATAGCGTATAATTGCAGTTAACAGGTGTTCACCATAACTGGGATTAGCGAGAGATATTTTTCCGCTTCTTCCCACAATAACATGGAAGTCAGAATGAACTGCCTCTGACGCTTGTTCACTGAATTTGCCGAGACTCACTTTGTGGAATTTGCAAAATTGTACCACTTGGTTGAGGATGACGTGAACAGATGTTGTTACAGTGACATCGAGAGACAGGTATGCATCTTTAAAATTGGCAATTTTTTGGATGTAATCGTCGGCTAATGTATATCCTCATAATAATGATCCTAAACACGCTTTGCGAACATCATTGAATCGACGAAATGCCTCAACAAATTTCATAAGAGAAAATTCACCTTCTTGTATGACAATAAATTCCAAAGCATCGATACAGTTCAGCAATTGTTTGCTCATCTTTCCATTAAATTCTCCAGAATGAAGACATGGACGCGAGATTCCGACTTTTGTCGTGCCATAGCTCGTTTGAAAGCTAAGAGTGAGACAAATTCAGTGAAACAAACGGCTTGTTCATATCTGTCTTCGTTTAGATGTGAGACGCCATTCAAGATTTTGGGACATTGGCGAAAAACGACAGAGTTAGAATTTGGGACGTTTTGGGCTGTAGCGCCAAAACGAAGGCTCGGATGGGAAAACGGATTTCAGATTTGGAATCAGCGTGAAATTCTCTATCAGCATGGCGAGTTTCAAGTCAATCGGAGAGAAAAATTTTCAGCATTTTTCGAAAAAACGACAGAGTTAGAATTTGGGACGTTTTGGGCTGTAGCTTCAAAACGAAGCATCGGATTGGAAAACGGATTTCAGATTTGGAATCAGCGTGAAATTCTCTATCTGTATGGTGAGTTTCAAGGCAATCGGCGAAAAAAAATTTCGCTGACGTCCCCCCCCCTCGGGAGAGCTCGCTTCGATTTTGGCTTCCAGTGGACGGATTTTGTCGTGCCATAGCTCGTTTGAAAGCTAAGAGTGAGACAAATTCAGTGAAACAAACGGCTTGTTCATATCTGTCTTCGTTTAGATGTGAGACGCCATTTAAGATTTTGGGACATTGGCAAAAAACGACAGAGTTAGAATTTGGGACGTTTTGGGCTGTAGCTTCAAAACGAAGCATCGGATTGGAAAACGGATTTCAGATTTGGAATCAGCGTGAAATTCTGCATCGGTATGGTGAATTTGAACGCAATCGGAGAGAAAAATTTTCGCTGACGTCCCCCCTCGGGAGAGCTCGCTTCGATTTTGGCTTCCAGTGGACGGATTTTGTCGTGCCATAGCTCGTTTGAAAGCTAAGAGTGAGACAAATTCAGTGAAACAAACGGCTTGTTCATATCTGTCTTCGTTTAGATGTGAGACGCCATTCAAGATTTTGGGACATTGGCGAAAAACGACAGAGTTAGAATTTGGGACGTTTTGGGCTGTAGCTTCAAAACGAAGCATCGGATGGGAAAACGGATTTCAGATTTGGAATCAGCGTGAAATTCTCTATCTGTATGGTGAGTTTCAAGGCAATCGGCGAGAAAAAATTTTCAACATTTTTCGAAAAAACGACAGAGTTAGAATTTGGGACGTTTTGGTGTGTAGCGCCCAAACGAACCATCGGATGTGAAAACGGAGGCCAGATTCGGATTCAGCGTGAAATTCTGCATCGGTATGGTGAATTTGAACGCAATCGGAGAGAAAAATTTTCGCTGACGTCCCCCCCTCGGGAGAGCTAGCTTCGATTTTGGCTTCCAGTGGACGGATTTTGTCGTGCCATAGCTCGTTTGAAAGCTAAGAGTGAGACAAATTCAGTGAAACAAACGGCTTGTTCATATCTGTCTTCGTTTAGATGTGAGACGCCATTCAAGATTTTGGGACATTGGCGAAAAACGACAGAGTTAGAATTTGGGACGTTTTGGGCTGTAGCGCCAAAACGAAGGCTCGGATGGGAAAACGGATTTCAGATTTGGAATCAGCGTGAAATTCTCTATCGGCATGGTGAGTTTCAAGTCAATCGGAGAGAAAAATTTTTAACATTTTTCGAAAAAACGACAGAGTTAGAATTTGGGACGTTTTGGGCTGTAGCTTCAAAACGAAGCATCGGATTGGAAAACGGATTTCAGATTTGGAATCAGCGTGAAATTCTCTATCTGTATGGTGAGTTTCAAGGCAATCGGCGAGAAAAATTTTCGCTGACGTCCCCCCCTCGGGAGAGCTCGCTTCGATTTTGGCTTCCAGTGGACGGATTTTGTCGTGCAATAGCTCGTTTGAAAGCTAAGAGTGAGACAAATTCAGTGAAACAAACGGCTTGTTCATATCTGTCTTCGTTTAGATGTGAGACGCCATTTAAGATTTTGGGACATTGGCGGAAAACGACAGAGTTAAAATTTGGGACGTTTTGGGCTGTAGCTTCAAAACGAAGCATTGGATTGGAAAACGGATTTCAGATTTGGAATCAGCGTGAAATTCTGCATCGGTATGGTGAATTTGAACGCAATCGGAGAGAAAAAATTTTCGCTGACGTCCCCCCCTCGGGAGAGCTCGCTTCGATTTTGGCTTCCAGTGGACGGATTTTGTCGTGCAATAGCTCGTTTGAAAGCTAAGAGTGAGACAAATTCAGTGAAACAAACGGCTTGTTCATATCTGTCTTCGTTTAGATGTGAGACGCCATTTAAGATTTTGGGACATTGGCGGAAAACGACAGAGTTAGAATTTGGGACGTTTTGGGCTGTAGCTTCAAAACGAAGCATCGGATTGGAAAACGGATTTCAGATTTGGAATCAGCGTGAAATTCTCTATCTGTATGGTGAGTTTCAAGGCAATCGGCGAGAAAAAATTTTCAACATTTTTCGAAAAATCGACAGAGTTAGAATTTGGGACGTTTTGGTGTGTAGCGCCCAAACGAACCATCGGATGTGAAAACGGAGGCCAGATTCGGATTCAGCGTGAAATTCTGCATCGGTATGGTGAATTTGAACGCAATCGGAGAGAAAAATTTTCGCTGACGTCCCCCCCTCGGGAGAGCTAGCTTCGATTTTGGCTTCCAGTGGACGGATTTTGTCGTGCCATAGCTCGTTTGAAAGCTAAGAGTGAGACAAATTCAGTGAAACAAACGGCTTGTTCATATCTGTCTTCGTTTAGATGTGAGACGCCATTCAAGATTTTGGGACATTGGCGAAAAACGACAGAGTTAGAATTTGGGACGTTTTGGGCTGTAGCTTCAAAACGAAGCATCGGATGGGAAAACGGATTTCAGATTTGGAATCAGCGTGAAATTCTCTATCAGCATGGCGAGTTTCAAGTCAATCGGAGAGAAAAATTTTCAGCATTTTTCGAAAAAACGACAGAGTTAGAATTTGGGACGTTTTGGGCTGTAGCTTCAAAACGAAGCATCGGATTGGAAAACGGATTTCAGATTTGGAATCAGCGTGAAATTCTCTATCTGTATGGTGAGTTTCAAGGCAATCGGCGAAAAAAAATTTGTGAGTTAATTTTGCGTTACTGCATACCTGTCACTTATAATAAAGTTTTTTTGGATATGAAATGTTTTTCGAAATCAAATGAAAAAAGACTTAAATAGTAAAATAAAATAAATAAATAGTTAGACTAGGAATAAAAAAATTAAAAAAGTACTTAAAATTGATTTAAAAAGTTGTAATATGCGTAAACAATTTCAATTGCTCGTATCAGCAGAAATGCAGATCACAAGAAAATAAATAATATACGATTTGAAAGGCCATGAAACGTAGTATATAAATCATGAACCATCACTACAGCCAGACATGTGATACAGCTGTAGTCCTTACTTGAAAAGTGACGGGAAGATCGGAATCACCCTGTATAAAGCATATTTACTGACGACTTAACAGAGCACTGCCTCTGATGAAACCGCGGCCTCCAGAACCCGGGTAAGGAGAGTCAAAATAAATAGAACACGAGGTCGTATTAGAAGAAATATGGTAGATCGGACTTGCCACCAGCAAGGAAAGAATTTTCTGATGCTCTCTATGTAATGACAGGCCCACATGCATAGATGTTAATTAGATGGGTGAAATATACGAGGGTCAGCTTCTTTTCTAAATTCAAAATTACATTTAATGATTCGAGTTATACAAAGTTGTTAGAGCTATAAATTATGCAAAAGTTACAAGAAGTTACAAATGTCAACCTAATATTCAGACTTTCAAAAATTACAAATGTGTATCCTAAGAGGAAAAAGAGTCATGAGCTGCGTCGAGATCATATTTCAGAAAAATCATAAATTCCAGGTGGACCCAGATATGAAGCGAGTGATCAGCAAACTTGATATACATTGATGTGTGAAAACATCTTACATTTACCAAGGTGCAACACGGATTCTTTGTGCGAACATAAAATCGATGTTTGTCAGTTGATGCAGAAAGTCTACAGAATAGACATTGTTTGAGAGAAATCGTCGACCAAAAGATCGACGCATGTCGCTCTCTTACCCCTCGAGAGTCAACACTTGAAGCAAAAATATGCACTTCGTGGCACCACATATATTGCGGTCCTACGACCTTCTTCAGTAGTAATGTCACAAGAACTGAATTTCACAAGCAGCTGATGTGAATGTTAACCTATAATCTAAACATGGACATGCTTTGGTTACACAATAGAGAGTCCAGCTCTACATTGTAACAATTAGGCACAATCAAGAACTAAGTAGTGAAGAAGTGCACAATAGCTCAGCAAATGACAAGTCATAGTTTTCTATATACAGGACATATACCGGCATAGAAATTTCACAAGAGGAATTAAAATGAATAAGTCAGCATTGGTTTGGCTTGAACAATAAGGAGCTCATCGGAACGCATGGCTGGGCAACTTGTACGCAAAACAAATCAGGGAAAGAGAAATACGAAGTCATAATTAATGGAAAAGCTTAGACGTAAAAGATGAGCACAGAAATAAATATAATGAAAATACGATACTACAACAAAAAAGAAGGTAGACCTGAACCGAGAAGAGTGAAATGAACAAATGCGCCAAAGCGTTAAAAAGAATAATACTGAATAGAAAATAGAAAATAGAGAGAATAAATTTATAAAATAAATTACTAAAAATATATATATATATTTAAAATTAGCAATGCAAATGGAATACTGATAAGCAAATAAAAGCAGATGATTCAGGGTATGTAAAATAAATACAAGAACAAAAGATGAAAAATCATGCACATGAGCAGAAACAGCGGGACAACTTAACGTAAGATCGACAGGAGGCTACGATCAGTTATGTATGATAGACGAACAGAGACATCAGAAACATCACGACAGGCACTTCGGATAAAGGAATTGAGCTGCGCAGTGCACTCTCCATGTGAGGTCAAAAGGTTGACAGTGTTGACAGCTGGATTTTCAGCTTTGTTAAGTCCTGATGGGTGACTCGTACGCAAAGTCCCAATCCATTTGTACTCTTTCATGAGCCTGTGACTCTTAGACGGACATCGATCGATAGCAAAGAAAGCTGAATCTGAAGCACTATGTACATCAGTGAAGTGTGGCACAAGCGGAGAAGTAGGGATGCGATCGCGAATGTGCCGAAGTAGTAAGAAAACGGCGAACACCCGACCGGCGCGCCCCCCCTCTGGAACGACAGAGGTTGTAATCTGTCGTGGTGTGCCGGCCAGGTTGGTTCACGTTCACAAAATGTTCGCTGACTCCCCCCCCTCTGGAACGAAAGAGGGTCGTGGAACACTTGGGCGACCGCCAGGATTTGTCTTGAGGCTATAGTGCGTGATGTTTTTCGTGCAATCTGCTGAATGTTGGGTTGTAAAATGGGCTGCTTCGAGTGGAAGGAGTGCTCGGATGTGAAAACGGAGGCCAGATTTGGAATCAGCGTGAAATTCTCTATCTGTATGGTGAGTTTCAAGGCAATCGGCGAAAAAAAATTTCGCTGACGTCCCCCCCTCGGGAGAGCTCGCTTCGATTTTGGCTTCCAGTGGACGGATTTTGTCGTGCAATAGCTCGTTTGAAAGCTAAGAGTGAGACAAATTCAGTGAAACAAACGGCTTGTTCATATCTGTCTTCGTTTAGATGTGAGACGCCATTTAAGATTTTGGGACATTGGCGGAAAACGACAGAGTTAGAATTTGGGACGTTTTGGGCTGTAGCGCCAAAACGAAGGCTCGGATGGGAAAACGGATTTCAGATTTGGAATCAGCGTGAAATTCTCTATCTGTATGGTGAGTTTCAAGGCAATCGGCGAGAAAAAATTTTCAACATTTTTCGAAAAATCGACAGAGTTAGAATTTGGGACGTTTTGGTGTGTAGCGCCCAAACGAACCATCGGATGTGAAAACGGAGGCCAGATTCGGATTCAGCGTGAAATTCTGCATCGGTATGGTGAATTTGAACGCAATCGGAGAGAAAAAATTTTCGCTGACGTCCCCCCCTCGGGAGAGCTAGCTTCGATTTTGGCTTCCAGTGGACGGATTTTGTCGTGCCATAGCTCGTTTGAAAGCTAAGAGTGAGACAAATTCAGTGAAACAAACGGCTTGTTCATATCTGTCTTCGTTTAGATGTGAGACGCCATTCAAGATTTTGGGACATTGGCGAAAAACGACAGAGTTAGAATTTGGGACGTTTTGGGCTGTAGCGCCAAAACGAAGGCTCGGATGGGCCTCGGGACACGCCCGTCGGGAAGACACTTTAAGCGACAAAAAATACGAGCCCCTAACGACCAATCAAATTAGATGCTACATGTATGTGCTATTACTCTCTCAAGACCGCAGAAATCGCTACTGAGCTATTCGGCCACAATTTGACCTTGAAGTTTTGGCCCGACTTGGCGTGAGCCAATGAGAATCGAGTATTATAAAAATCTTTGTAAATTCAAATTTTAAAGGTAAGGGGTCATCCCTATGTTGCAAAATGATTTGTGTTCATCATCCAGTTATATAAAGGTTGTATTACATTAAATACGTTTCAATGACATAGATATCGGACGATTTAATGACATAGATATTAGATGAAATATATGCTGCGATATGGCTGACTGGATATATTTGAATTATGTTAAGAGATACAAAACATTAATGGATAATAGTATTTTGAGAGTATATTCTTATCGATACACATATAGAAATATATTTCAATAACATAATGATCGAACATGGACACTTCGAGGCATACAAAAGGTAAGTAAAGACATGAAATACTTATAAATGTCGACTATTATAGCGTATAATTGCAGTTAACAGGTGTTCACCATAACTGGGATTAGCGAGAGATATTTTTCCGCTTCTTCCCACAATAACATGGAAGTCAGAATGAACTGCCTCTGACGCTTGTTCACTGAATTTGCCGAGACTCACTTTGTGGAATTTGCAAAATTGTACCACTTGGTTGAGGATGACGTGAACAGATGTTGTTACAGTGACATCGAGAGACAGGTATGCATCTTTAAAATTGGCAATTTTTTGGATGTAATCGTCGGCTAATGTATATCCTCATAATAATGATCCTAAACACGCTTTGCGAACATCATTGAATCGACGAAATGCCTCAACAAATTTCATAAGAGAAAATTCACCTTCTTGTATGACAATAAATTCCAAAGCATCGATACAGTTCAGCAATTGTTTGCTCATCTTTCCATTAAATTCTCCAGAATGAAGACATGGACGCGAGATTCCGACTTTTGTCGTGCCATAGCTCGTTTGAAAGCTAAGAGTGAGACAAATTCAGTGAAACAAACGGCTTGTTCATATCTGTCTTCGTTTAGATGTGAGACGCCATTCAAGATTTTGGGACATTGGCGAAAAACGACAGAGTTAGAATTTGGGACGTTTTGGGCTGTAGCGCCAAAACGAAGGCTCGGATGGGAAAACGGATTTCAGATTTGGAATCAGCGTGAAATTCTCTATCAGCATGGTGAGTTTCAAGTCAATCGGAGAGAATAAATTTTCAGCATTTTTCGAAAAAACGACAGAGTTAGAATTTTGGACGTTTTGGGCTGTAGCTTCAAAACGAAGCATCGGATTGGAAAACGGATTTCAGATTTGGAATCAGCGTGAAATTCTCTATCTGTATGGTGAGTTTCAAGGCAATCGGCGAAAAAAATTTTCGCTGACGTCCCCCCCCCTCGGGAGAGCTCGCTTAGATTTTGGCTTCCAGTGGACGGATTTTGTCGTGCCATAGCTCGTTTGAAAGCTAAGAGTGAGACAAATTCACTGAAAGAATCGGCTTGTTCATATCTGTCTTCGTTTAGATGTGAGACGCCATTTAAGATTTTGGGACATTGGCAAAAAACGACAGAGTTAGAATTTGGGACGTTTTGGGCTGTAGCTTCAAAACGAAGCATTGGATTGGAAAACGGATTTCAGATTTGGAATCAGCGTGAAATTCTGCATCGGTATGGTGAATTTGAACGCAATCGGAGAGAAAAATTTTCGCTGACGTCCCCCCCCTCGGGAGAGCTCCCTTCGATTTTGGCTTCCAGTGGACGGATTTTGTCGTGCAATAGCTCGTTTGAAAGCTAAGAGTAGGACAAATTCAGTGAAACAAACGGCTTGTTCATATCTGTCTTCGTTTAGATGTGAGACGCCATTCAAGATTTTGGGACATTGGCGGAAAACGACAGAGTTAGAATTAGGACGTTTTGGGCTGTAGCACCAAAACGAAGGCTCGGATGGGAAAACGGATTTCAGATTTGGAATCAGCGTGAAATTCTCTATCTGTATGGTGAGTTTCAAGGCAATCGGCGAGAAAAAATTTTCAACATTTTTCGAAAAATCGACAGAGTTAGAATTTGGGACGTTTTGGTGTGTAGCGCCCAAACGAACCATCGGATGTGAAAACGGAGGCCAGATTCGGATTCAGCGTGAAATTCTGCATCGGTATGGTGAATTTGAACGCAATCGGAGAGAAAAAATTTTCGCTGACGTCCCCCCCTCGGGAGAGCTAGCTTCGATTTTGGCTTCCAGTGGACGGATTTTGTCGTGCCATAGCTCGTTTGAAAGCTAAGAGTGAGACAAATTCAGTGAAACAAACGGCTTGTTCATATCTGTCTTCGTTTAGATGTGAGACGCCATTCAAGATTTTGGGACATTGGCGAAAAACGACAGAGTTAGAATTTGGGACGTTTTGGGCTGTAGCTTCAAAACGAAGCATCGGATGGGAAAACGGATTTCAGATTTGGAATTAGCGTGAAATTCTCTATCTGTATGGTGAGTTTCAAGGCAATCGGCGAGAAAAAATTTTCAACATTTTTCGAAAAAACGACAGAGTTAGAATTTGGGACGTTTTGGGCTGTAGCTTCAAAACGAAGCATCGGATTGGAAAACGGATTTCAGATTTGGAATCAGCGTGAAATTCTCTATCTGTATGGTGAGTTTCAAGGCAATCGGCGAAAAAAAATTTGTGAGTTAATTTTGCGTTACTGCATACCTGTCACTTATAATAAAGTTTTTTTGGATATGAAATGTTTTTCGAAATCAAATGAAAAAAGACTTAAATAGTAAAATAAAATAAATAAATAGTAGACTAGGAATAAAAAAATTAAAAAAGTACTTAAAATTGATTTAAAAAGTTGTAATATGCGTAAACAATTTCAATTGCTCGTATCAGCAGAAATGCAGATCACAAGAAAATAAATAATATACGATTTGAAAGGCCATGAAACGTAGTATATAAATCATGAACCATCACTACAGCCAGACATGTGATACAGCTGTAGTCCTTACTTGAAAAGTGACGGGAAGATCGGAATCACCCTGTATAAAGCATATTTACTGACGACTTAACAGAGCACTGCCTCTGATGAAACCGCGGCCTCCAGAACCCGGGTAAGGAGAGTCAAAATAAATAGAACACGAGGTCGTATTAGAAGAAATATGGTAGATCGGACTTGCCACCAGCAAGGAAAGAATTTTCTGATGCTCTCTATGTAATGACAGGCCCACATGCATAGATGTTAATTAGATGGGTGAAATATACGAGGGGTCAGCTTCTTTTCTAAATTCAAAATTACATTTAATGATTCGAGTTATACAAAGTTGTTAGAGCTATAAATTATGCAAAAGTTACAAGAAGTTACAAATGTCAACCTAATATTCAGACTTTCAAAAATTACAAATGTGTATCCTAAGAGGAAAAAGAGTCATGAGCTGCGTCGAGATCATATTTCAGAAAAATCATAAATTCCAGGTGGACCCAGATATGAAGCGAGTGATCAGCAAACTTGATATACATTGATGTGTGAAAACATCTTACATTTACCAAGGTGCAACACGGATTCTTTGTGCGAACATAAAATCGATGTTTGTCAGTTGATGCAGAAAGTCTACAGAATAGACATTGTTTGAGAGAAATCGTCGACCAAAAGATCGACGCATGTCGCTCTCTTACCCCTCGAGAGTCACACTTGAAGCAAAAATATGCACTTCGTGGCACCACATATATTGCGGTCCTACGACCTTCTTCAGTAGTAATGTCACAAGAACTGAATTTCACAAGCAGCTGATGTGAATGTTAACCTATAATCTAAACATGGACATGCTTTGGTTACACAATAGAGAGTCCAGCTCTACATTGTAACAATTAGGCACAATCAAGAACTAAGTAGTGAAGAAGTGCACAATAGCTCAGCAAATGACAAGTCATAGTTTTCTATATACAGGACATATACCGGCATAGAAATTTCACAAGAGGAATTAAAATGAATAAGTCAGCATTGGTTTGGCTTGAACAATAAGGAGCTCATCGGAAACGCATGGCTGGGCAACTTGTACGCAAAACAAATCAGGGAAAGAGAAATACGAAGTCATAATTAATGGAAAAGCTTAGACGTAAAAGATGAGCACAGAAATAAATATAATGAAAATACGATACTACAACAAAAAAGAAGGTAGACCTGAACCGAGAAGAGTGAAATGAACAAATGCGCCAAAGCGTTAAAAAGAATAATACTGAATAGAAAATAGAAAATAGAGAGAATAAATTTATAAAATAAATTACTAAAAATATATATATATATTTAAAATTAGCAATGCAAATGGAATACTGATAAGCAAATAAAAGCAGATGATTCAGGGTATGTAAAATAAATACAAGAACAAAAGATGAAAATCATGCACATGAGCAGAAACAGCGGGACAACTTAACGTAAGATCGACAGGAGGCTACGATCAGTTATGTATGATAGACGAACAGAGACATCAGAAACATCACGACAGGCACTTCGGATAAAGGAATTGAGCTGCGCAGTGCACTCTCCATGTGAGGTCAAAAAGGTTGACAGTGTTGACAGCTGGATTTTCAGCTTTGTTAAGTCCTGATGGGTGACTCGTACGCAAAGTCCCAATCCATTTGTACTCTTTCATGAGCCTGTGACTCTTAGACGGACATCGATCGATAGCAAAGAAAGCTGAATCTGAAGCACTATGTACATCAGTGAAGTGTGGCACAAGCGGAGAAGTAGGGATGCGATCGCGAATGTGCCGAAGTAGTAAGAAAACGGCGAACACCCGACCGGCGCGCCCCCCCTCTGGAACGACAGAGGTTGTAATCTGTCGTGGTGTGCCGGCCAGGTTGGTTCACGTTCACAAAATGTTCGCTGACTCCCCCCCCCTCTGGAACGAAAGAGTGTCGTGGAACACTTGGGCGACCGCCAGGATTTGTCTTGAGGCTATAGTGTGTGATGTTTTTCGTGCAATCTGCTGAATGTTGGGTTGTAAAATGGGCTGCTTCGAGTGGAAGGAGTGCTCGGATGGGAAAACGGAGGCCAGATTTGGAATCAGCGTGAAATTCTCTATCTGTATGGTGAGTTTCAAGGCAATCGGTGAAAAAAATTTCGCTGACGTCCCCCCCTCGGGAGAGCTCGCTTCGATTTTGGCTTCCAGTGGACGGATTTTGTCGTGCCATAGCTCGTTTGAAAGCTAAGAGTGAGACAAATTCAGTGAAACAAACGGCTTGTTCATATCTGTCTTCGTTTAGATGTGAGACGCCATTTAAGATTTTGGGACATTGGCGGAAAACGACAGAGTTAGAATTTATGACGTTTTGGGCTGTAGCGCCAAAACGAAGCATCGGATTGGAAAACGGATTTCAGATTTGGAATCAGCGTGAAATTCTCTATCTGTATGGTGAGTTTCAAGGCAATCGGCGAGAAAAAATTTTCAACATTTTTTCGAAAAAACGACAGAGTTAGAATTTGGGACGTTTTGGTGTGTAGCGCCCAAACGAACCATCGGATGTGAAAACGGAGGCCAGATTCGGATTCAGCGTGAAATTCTGCATCGGTATGGTGAATTTGAACGCAATCGGAGAGAAAAAATTTTCGCTGACGTCCCCCCCTCGGGAGAGCTAGCTTCGATTTTGGCTTCCAGTGGACGGATTTTGTCGTGCCATAGCTCGTTTGAAAGCTAAGAGTGAGACAAATTCAGTGAAACAAACGGCTTGTTCATATCTGTCTTCGTTTAGATGTGAGACGCCATTCAAGATTTTGGGACATTGGCAAAAAACGACAGAGTTAGAATTTGGGACGTTTTGGGCTGTAGCGCCAAAACGAAGGCTCGGATGGGCCTCGGGACACGCCCGTCGGGAAGACACTTTAAGCGACAAAAAATTCGAGCCCCTAACGACCAATCAAATTAGATGCTACATGTATGTGCTATTACTCTCTCAAGACCGCAGAAATCGCTACTGAGCTATTCGGCCACAATTTGACCTTGAAGTTTTGGCCCGACTTGGCGTGAGCCAATGAGAATCGAGTATTATAAAAATCTTTGTAAATTCAAATTTTAAAGGTAAGGGGTCATCCCTATGTTGCAAAAATGATTTGTGTTCATCATCCAGTTATATAAAGGTTGTATTACATTAAATACGTTTCAATGACATAGATATCGGGACGATTTAATGACATAGATATTAGATGAAATATATGCTGCGATATGGCTGACTGGATATATTTGAATTATGTTAAGAGATACAAAACATTAATGAATAATAGTATTTTGAGAGTATATTCTTATCGATACACATATAGAAATATATTTCAATAACATAATGATCGAACATGGACACTTCGAGGCATACAAAAGGTAAGTAAAGACATGAAATACTTATAAATGTCGACTATTATAGCGTATAATTGCAGTTAACAGGTGTTCACCATAACTGGGATTAGCGAGAGATATTTTTCCGCTTCTTCCCACAATAACATGGAAGTCAGAATGAACTGCCTCTGACGCTTGTTCACTGAATTTGCCGAACTCACTTTGTGGAATTTGCAAAATTGTACCACTTGGTTGAGGATGACGTGAACAGATGTTGTTACAGTGACATCGAGAGACAGGTATGCATCTTTTAAAATTGGCAATTTTTTGGATGTAATCGTCCGGCTAATGTATATCCTCATAATAATGATCCTAAACACGCTTTGCGAACATCATGAATCGACGAAATGCCTCAACAAATTTCATAAGAGAAAATTCACCTTCTTGTATGACAATAAATTCCAAAACATCGATACAGTTCAGCAATTGTTTGCTCATCTTTCCATTAAATTCTCCAGAATGAAGACATGGACGCGAGATTCCGACTTTTGTCGTGCCATAGCTCGTTTGAAAGCTAAGAGTGAGACAAATTCAGTGAAACAAACGGCTTGTTCATATCTGTCTTCGTTTAGATGTGAGACGCCATTCAAGATTTTGGGACATTGGCGAAAAACGACAGAGTTAGAATTTGGGACGTTTTGGGCTGTAGCGCCAAAACGAAGGCTCGGATGGGAAACGGATTTCAGATTTGGAATCAGCGTGAAATTCTCTATCAGCATGGCGAGTTTCAAGTCAATCGGCGAGAAAAATTTTCAACATTTTTCGAAAGAACGACAGAGTTAGAATTTGGGACGTTTTGGGCTGTAGCTTCAAAACGAAGCATCGGATTGGAAAACGGATTTCAGATTTGGAATCAGCGTGAAATTCTCTATCTGTATGGTGAATTTGAACGCAATCGGAGAGAAAAAATTTTCGCTGACGTCCCCCCCCCTCGGGAGAGCTCGCTTCGATTTTGGCTTCCAGTGGACGGATTTTGTCGTGCCATAGCTCGTTTGAAAGCTAAGAGTGAGACAAATTCAGTGAAACAAACGGCTTGTTCATATCTGTCTTCGTTTAGATGTGAGACGCCATTTAAGATTTTGGGACATTGGCGGAAAACGACAGAGTTAAAATTTGGGACGTTTTGGGCTGTAGCTTCAAAACGAAGCATCGGATTGGAAAACGGATTTCAGATTTGGAATCAGCGTGAAATTCTGCATCGGTATGGTGAATTTGAACGCAATCGGAGAGAAAAATTTTCGCTGACGTCCCCCCCCTCGGGAGAGCTCGCTTCGATTTTGGCTTCCAGTGGACGGATTTTGTCGTGCCATAGCTCGTTTGAAAGCTAAGAGTGAGACAAATTCAGTGAAACAAACGGCTTGTTCATATCTGTCTTCGTTTAGATGTGAGACGCCATTCAAGATTTTGGGACATTGGCAAAAAACGACAGAGTTAGAATTTGGGACGTTTTGGTGTGTAGCGCCCAAACGAACCATCGGATGTGAAAACGGAGGCCAGATTCGGATTCAGCGTGAAATTCTGCATCGGTATGGTGAATTTGAACGCAATCGGAGAGAAAAAATTTTCGCTGACGTCCCCCCCCCTCGGGAGAGCTCGCTTCGATTTTGGCTTCCAGTGGACGGATTTTGTCGTGCAATAGCTCGTTTGAAAGCTAAGAGTGAGACAAATTCAGTGAAACAAACGGCTTGTTCATATCTGTCTTCGTTTAGATGTGAGACGCCATTTAAGATTTTGGGACATTGGCGGAAAACGACAGAGTTAGAATTTGGGACGTTTTGGGCTGTAGCTTCAAAACGAAGCATCGGATTGGAAAACGGATTTCAGATTTGGAATCAGCGTGAAATTCTGCATCGGTATGGTGAATTTGAACGCAATCGGAGAGAAAAAATTTTCGCTGACGTCCCCCCCCTCGGGAGAGCTCGCTTCGATTTTGGCTTCCAGTGGACGGATTTTGTCGTGCCATAGCTCGTTTGAAAGCTAAGAGTGAGACAAATTCAGTGAAACAAACGGCTTGTTCATATCTGTCTTCGTTTAGATGTGAGACGCCATTTAAGATTTTGGGACATTGGCGGAAAACGACAGAGTTAGAATTTGGGACGTTTTGGGCTGTAGCTTCAAAACGAAGCATCGGATTGGAAAACGGATTTCAGATTTGGAATCAGCGTGAAATTCTCTATCTGTATGGTGAATTTGAACGCAATCGGAGAGAAAAAATTTTCGCCGACGTCCCCCCCCTCGGGAGAGCTCGCTTCGATTTTGACTTCCAGTGTACGGATTTTGTCGTGCCATAGCTCGTTTGAAACCTAAGAGTGAGACAAATTCACTGAAAGAATCGGCTTGTTCATATCTGTCTTCGTTTAGATCGGAGACGCCATTCAAGATTTTGGGACATTGGCGAAAAACGACAGAGTTAGAATTTGGGACGTTTTGGGCTGTAGCTTCAAAACGAAGCATCGGATTGGAAAACGGATTTCAGATTTGGAATCAGCGTGAAATTCTCTATCTGCATGGTGAGTTTCAAGTCAATCGGAGAGAAAAATTTTTCAACATTTTTCGAAAAAACGACAGAGTTAGAATTTGGGACGTTTTGGGCTGTAGCTTCAAAACGAAGCATCGGATTGGAAAACGGATTTCAGATTTGTGAATATGATGCATCAGATAGTGCTGTATCTTATGTTGCAGTTTAATATCATTTGTGACTGACCTGTGCGTATTGTCCTTGAGGGATATGTGTTGACTAGGGTTTTTCAGACAGTTTTTTATTCGGTAGTAAATTAGCGGTATTATAGGTTTTCCCTATCGATAGATGTTCGTTCTTTCTGTATCAGGTTTGTATGATCAGTGTCACGAGCTAGCGTTTTTAGTTCTTTGTATCGTTTTCGACTTCTATTGTGGGGGGTATCACGCATATGCTTCGAGGGTTCCAGTTCGTAGTTCTGTGGCTAATCTCTGCATACTAAATCTAGTTTTGTTAGTCTTTCTCTCGAAGCGTTGTTGGATTCCAGGTATCTTCTGCGTGACCTGTATAATTTTTCAGCGTGACAATTCTCTATCCTTGTAATTTATGGTTTTGAGTGTTTCAAGGCAATCGGCGAAAAAAAGATAAAAAAAAAAAAAAATTTGGCTGGATGTTTAATTTTGCGTTCTGTCATACCTGTCACTTATAATAAAGTTTTTTTGGATATGAAATGTTTTTTTACTGAAATCAAATGAAAAAAGACTTAAATAGTAAAAATAAAATAAATAAATTAGTAAACAAGGAATAAAAAAATTAAAAAAGTACTTAAAATTGATTTTAAAAAGTTCGTAATATGCCGTAAAACAATTTCAATATTGCTCGTATCTCAGCGAAGAAATGCATGAACACAAGAAAATAAATTAATTATACGATTTGAAAGGCCATGAAAACGTAGTATATAAATCATGAACCATCACTCACAGCCAGACAAGTGAGATACAGATGTAGTACTTACTTGAAAAGTGACGGGAAGATCGGAATCACCCTGTATAATGGCGATATTTTACTGACGATCTCTTAACAGAGCAACTCCTAGCCTACCTTACTACGAAAACTAGCTCCGCACTAACTAGGCACAGATGTCTCAACTACAAACTAAACTAGACTGACACGATATGAGCAAACATGCTTTACAGAGCACTATATCCTAAACTTCACCAACACTACTCTTCTAGCTCACTGCTTACTTAACCAACCCAACTCACTTCTAAAGTTCCGTACTTATGCACTAAAACTAAACTACTGCTAGAACATAAACCAAACTCTGACACACCACTCCGCAACTCTCAAACTCCCACACTTCTTCCCTCTAACTATAAAGACTACTGTAGTACTCACCTCTGCCCCATCCTTAACGAAGACTTATAGCAACTCCCAAGAAAGAACTGCCCTGCACTTACCCTAGCATACTCTACCCTTAAAGCCACTCGGACCTAACTACTTACTTTCTTCAACACCTGCTGCCTTCTCTGTCCTCTTTCTACTCTAAATACAACTGAATTCCACAATACACTACACACACATATACTCAACTCTAGCTAGCACTCAAACTCTCACCTATGCACTCTAACTAAACTCACCACTCCACTATACTTACTGGCACTGCTAGCTACTTCTGCCCTTACCGTCAAGATCTAACACTAAACTAGCACTCTAAACTCCGACTCACTAACTCTGCATGGACTATAAGACTCTGTACACTCTACTGAAACGTAACTCTCCGTCTACAAATAACCTGAGACTTAACTCTACCACTAACTCGTAGACACCTACGTCTCACCACCGACCTCTGACTCTTGCTAGCTACTAAACATCTAGCTATACTAAACCGTATATCACTTAGCACCCACTCACTCTCCTTCATCTACCACTAATCTACCCCTCTCCGCCACTAATCACACTTGCACTATACACACTATCACTCGTAACTCTTTCTAACACTAACTCCAATATACTCAGCAACTCAATTACTTCCACTCTCACTACCTCAACTCCAACTCATACGCCATAAGCACTACACTCCACCTGACGATACGCGCAACTGAACTTGAGCCTTACCACCTCCTCTTCACTGAACTTCTCTACTCTTGGCACAAACTAAAACACTAAAGCACCTTACTATCACGGGCGACTAAACCACTACTGATCTTCTACTCGCGCCTTAACACTACTCTAACTCATCAAACCTCAACTCCATCAACTCCTCCTACTGCAACCACTTATCACTCACCTTGACTATGCCACCTTCTCTTCCTGACTAATAGACTCTACTCCTAGCTTTCTAACAACACAAAACTAACGCACCGCCCAGAACTACTCCTTAAACTAACCATCTTAAAATACGATCTTTAACTCACTTAACTAAGACTCTCTCCGCTATCTACAGCTAGCACATAAACTAAAACTAGAACTCTCTGCGCACCTCCAACTTCAACTTCAACCCACTGCTACTCCCCGGACTCACTCTTGCAACTGCACATCCCCGCTCCTGGCTAAAGATCATAACTAATACAATCATACTACACTTTCAACTGCTTACATAGACACTTCACTAAGAACTCTTTTCTACACTATACACACAACTACACTACTAACTCTCCCCAACAATGCTAGCTACCTACAAACAACTCTCGACGTTAGCACGAGAGCCTCTCTAACGAAAATCTACTCTCTGCCCTAAACTTACGCCTTAAATCCCTACCACTGAGACTATCTCTCAGTAAAATTAACACACTTTCTCACTGTGGCTAAGTACACTAACTCACCCCTACTCAACACTACTCAACTGACTACTGCACCTCTAGCACAACTTTAACAATAAAACTAAGCGCACGCTTATCCAGCCGAGAGCACTCAACCTCACTCACCTATCTCCTAACCACAATCGCTAAACT